>CM076578.1:1693842476-1694405203 GCA_034641835.2 Pinus albicaulis
TAAGGTATCTGAAAAAAATTGAGCAAATGGAAGAGGGTAGATGGCCTAAGGTGGTGTTTAGTGACAGATTGTGCAAAAGACAGAAGAATTGGATGCAGCAAAATAACAAATGGTTTAGTAAATGGGGTATTTGCTTGAACATGTGTCCTACAAACAGTAAAGAGATAAAAACTTTTGTTATGGATAAATTCCACAAACATACTTGGAAGAAAGAGCTAGAGAGAAAGAAGAAGTACTACATGGAAGAGTTTAACCCCATGCATAACCATCAACAAAAGGCGTACATAGGCGCTAATATTTCTTGGAGATCTAAAATTCTTATTGCTCAATTAAGGACTAATTCTCATCAACTCCGTTGTGAAACAGGGCGCTGGAAAAGGCCAAAAGAAATGTGGGAAGAAAGAATATGTATTTTTTGCTCCTCCGGAAAAGTGGAAACAGAAAAACATTTCATTCTAGAATGTGAGGCCTTCAAGGACACCAGGGAAAACTATGCAGGTATTCTGGCAGCTAATTCTTGGGATAATCTATTCAGCGAAGAGTTTGTCGATAAGTTGGGAGTGCTCATTGTAAAACTTCATAGGAAAAGGGCCGAATACAAGAGTCAGATAGAGAAGCAATTTGTCCCATAGGCTATTTTTAGCCTCGTGGACATTAAAAATTCTTTCTTTCTTTCTTTCTAATCGCTTCAACGTAATATTATTGTAATATTAAAAAAAATATTATTGTAATATTAGAACAATAGTGTAATAGAAATTGATAAACTAACAAATTTTTATTTAGAAATAGAAATTGCAAATTTTGTAAATATATAGTGGGAAAATAATTTCCCAAAAAAGGCACCAACTAGATCTACTTGGAGTGTTCTGGGTAGCTTACCCTTCAAACGGTGGTCTCATTTCGTGATTAGGGAGCCAATTCATAGTGGAAGAGTTTGACCAATACACATTTATTTTTTTGTTTTTATTTTCTTTTGAACATTAAAAACATATCCGAACGCTTTCGACAAAGACGGTCTCATTTTGTGTGAGACGAGCGGGCGAATTCATAGTGGAAGACTTTCACAATTGGAGGACTTTGTTTTTGACAAAATACATTGAAAAGACACGCCAGCTTTCAGCAAAGGTGAGGTTACTTACTACAGACAAAAATGTGCACATAAAATTACACTTTTTTTTAATGAAAAGGAACATGCATTTCAAGAAAGAGAAATGCTACCGCGATTCTCATTGGATGGGGAAAAGACCGTGATTATGTTTTGGGTTTAATAAATGTGAATATCCTTATAATGTTTTTACAATTTGATAGGATGGGAAAAGACCATAATTATGTTTTGGGTTTAATAAATGTGAATGTGCTTATAATGTTTTTACAATTTGATAGGATGGGGAGAAATGTTATTATCTTTTATTATTTTTTTATTTAGACTTAATTCTTACCGATTAGGTTTATAATAAATATTTCTGCTTAGTTGAATTGGTCCATTCGCTATGTTTGAAACATTTATACTTATATCTATATCTATATATATATATATAATCAACAATATATATCAATAATGCATTGTAATATATCCACAACTCCAAGTCTTAGTTTAATTAGATTTTTTTTTTGAAAATCATGGAATTTTTTGTAAGATCTTAAGAAAATGTGGAAGGAATTTTTGTAAATCTTCATGATAACTATAAAACTTTAATATTTTGGGTGTCCTAGAGGTTTTTGATGGTGCTGAATCCATTTCTACCATCAAAATCATGATTCAAACACTGCAAGATTTTTTTTTTTTAAATTGGCCCAGATTCTGGCAAATTTTGGTCGTCCGGGCAATTCCTCTGTCTTCTTAGACAACTCCCAATTCCAAGACGAGAAGTCAGTGACCCCACATCAATAAGTATATATTTGATCATCAAAAGGCCCTTTTCAAGGGCCAAAGAATTATCTCGAGTCTGTTGTTTTGCTTCATGCACTTGCCCCTCCAAAATATTAGGAGCATCATCCCAACCCTCAACTTCTATGGCTATGAAAAACCAATGCAGACTGCTAAGTTTTGGTCATGATGTTATGTAGGATAGGGCCAGTATTTTGCAGACTCATGCTTTATTGCACTGATTGTATTTCGAGAAACACTATAAAGAAAACATGTAGTGCTAGTTGTTGGAAGCATGGACAAAATTACTCGGCTATCCCCCGAAGATTAGTGAGCTACAGAATGGATGGTTATGTTTCCATTTTATTAAGATAGAAGATGTGGGGTAGGCGCTTTGGTGATCCTAGGTGATTGGCCAGTGTTTCCTGGCTCTCCATCGGTGGTATGTTTGTTTCACCTATCTAAAGACACCCCTAAAAACCATCTTGTATGGGTTAAATTTCTGGGGCTACCTCTAGAATTCTGGATGATTCATGTCCTTACCACTATTGGAAATAGCATCGACTCATGTCTCTCTGTGGGTCCCAAGTGTATAGGGGTGTTTGATAAGAGGGTTGCTTGGCTCGTGGTCGAGGTTTCTTTTTATGGGGGATTACCTACTCAAAATAACTTGGAGTGGGATGCGGTGGTCCACAGACAACTTATCGACTACTGGAAGATGCCCTTCAGATGTCATTCCTTCCGTGAAACGGGTCACCTGATGAGACAGTGCGAACAATGTAGGAAGGGGAATTATGAGAAACATTTGGATACTTGTAGGGTGATGAAAGAAGATAGTGATGGTATTGTAGCACCAAGACGTCGAATGGACTATGTTCAATAGACTTCTCATACTCCTGGTATGTTAGTTCCAATTTCTCCTTTTCCTTCTAATGATTCTACACATATGTCTGTTGGGGCTTTGGAGTCTATTCTTGAGCGGGGGGTGGGTGTTTTAAGACGAACTATGTCGATTTCAGATACACGGGACATCCAGGCTCTTTTGCGTGGATTACATTAGATGTTGGAGGTGAATCGACAGATAAACCTTCCTCTTCCTGACTTTTTGTCGACCGATACTTCCCGTCATAGGACCTTCGACCACCATCCTTCTATGTCCCTGTAACCAGCTCTTATGTTGACTGATACCCTCGCCATTTATCCTCCATGCTTGTCGTCATTTCCTCTGGGTCAAGAGGCTCCGTTATCCCCTCGAAATTCCATTGGGACTGGCCTGGAATTCAAGCTCCACATTCCGGAGGAACAACTAACCCCTCTAGTGGTTAATACTAGACAAATCACATCTCACTCTCTTGTTATTAGCCCCTTGTAATTTTCTAATGTTACCATTCGGAAAGGGAAGGGTAGACCTCACCTAAAGAAAAAATCCATTTCAGCATCGATCAAAGAGCTCGTTTTTTAGACTGAAAAATTGCGGGAAGTTCTCGTGTCCCAAGATTTAGACAATTTCCTTAGAGCATTGGTACCATCCAAAGCTATTCGAGGATGATAATCTGTTTCTTGAATTTACGGGGACTGGGTGGAGTGATAAGTATGTTTCTATACGAGATTTTTTTGAGACTTTGAATCATTGTTTGATATTCATAAAAGAGAATATGAATATAGCTAACTGAACTCTATCTTTCTTTCGTGCCATGTTTCCAGCATGGCACATGGTGGTGAAAGATGTAGAGTGTAGATCAATTGGTCTCACAGTGTTACGGGACACCCGCTGGGCTACTTTAAAAGCTTATAGTTTTTTTAGTGGTATTATTATGATTGTTTTTTTAGAGGTTTTCAACAAATAGTTCATTTGGTAAATTTATATGTACCTTATCAAGATAGAGAAAATTTTTGGAGGATAATGGAGGGATGCAGGATTCTTACTCTGGACCGCTCCATTATAACTGGAGATTTTAACTGCACTTTACATGAAAAATATATTTGGGGAGTTCGTGGTAGATGAGATCTCCTGACTGAGTATATATGAGACTTGGTCCAAGATTCTAATATAAAAGTATAAAATTGGAGAAAGAATGCCCTATATGGTATAACGGGAGAAAATTAAAAGAGTTCATGGGGAAAAGGATATATAGATTTTTGGTGCAGGAAAACCTTCTATCTTAGATGGGGAATGTTAAGTCCAGGGCTGAGGACCTTATAATCTCTGACCATAGGCCAATTAAATGGAGTGGAAATTTGAAACTAAAATGAGCTGCTACCCTTTTAAATTTAACAGGATGTGGCTAGAGGATAAGATTTTCAACGACATGGTTCAAGATTTTATAAGTAGTCACAGGAGAATTGTTGGGACTCCAGCTATGAAATACTTATCACACACCCTTAGGGCTTTGAAAGGGCAGGTTCGAGAGTGGGAGAAAAATAAAAAATGGAAAATGATTGAAAAATTGAAACAGTTTGCAGAAGAAAAAGCTCAAATAATAAAAGATATTGATGAAGGAAACCAGTCTTTCGAAAAATGGCCAAGGCTCGAACATTTGGAGATAGAGAAAAGGAATATTTTTCTTATACAAACACAAACCTGGAGATTAAAGAGTTGAGCTACATGGATTAATGAGGGTGATAAAACACTAAATACTTTCACTCTTTTGCAACCATGAGGAAGAATAAAAATGCGATATGGCAAGTTAACGTTGAGGGGAAATATTATTTCACCACGGAGAAGATACAGAAAGAGGTGGTTAAGTTTTTTGAATTTTTTTACAATGCACGAGAGGATCCAGGGATTTTGGATCAGTTACGGGCCTTGGAAGAATATCCAATGATGTTTGAGAGAGATGACAACAAAAGATTAAACAAGACTATCATCACTACTGAGGTGGTGGGTGTAATTAACTCTTTTCCTCCTAATAAGAGTCTGGGTTCGGATGGTTAGACACCAAAATTCTACATACACTTCTCTCATTTGTTCATTCAAGACATTACCTAAATGGTTGAAGAAGCGCATATGCTGAGTCTGGTTTATGGCGTTGTCAACACTACCTTCATGGCACTCATTCCCAAGAATAAAGGATTGATGTCCTTTGAGGATTATAGGCTGATATATTTATGTAATACTTGGTACAAAATAATATCTAATATCATTGCATAAATATTGAAGGAGGTTTTATCGAGACAAAACTCCTTGGAACAGTCCAGATTTCTTCAGAACAGAAGCATCCATGATGTTGTTTCTACAACTCAAGAGATCCTACATACCATCCATTCTCGGAAATTGGAAGCAGTGGTCATGAAGGTGGATCTCAGGAAAGCATACGATCGAGTGGACTAGGGCTTTATAAGACTAATCCTCTATAAGATCAATATCGCCAGAGTGTTAGTGGACTGTATCATGGAATGTGTATGCAACACATCAATGGTTGTGATTATCAATGGATCAACGTCAAAATTTTTCAAACCGGGTAGGGATCTCCGCTAGGGGTGTGGTATTTCTCTCCTTTTATTTATTCTTGTCATGGATGCTCTCTGCTCCAAAATAAAGTGGCCTACAGATACGGGTATTATATGTGGTACTAAGGTTACTACACAACGGGAGATGACATATATTTTTTTCAATGATGTACTAATTTTTGGGATGCTTATAAAAATTATGTTAGGATTCCCTTTATGACATTTTTCACAAATCCTGTAATGCTTCCGAGATGGTTGCTAATGAAGGTAAGTCATGTATTTGTCATTATGTGGGGGACCGAATGATATCTAATCATATTGGATCACTTTTTTAATTTTAGAACCTCATTCCTTGACGAAAGTTTTACATACATTGGTTTCCGCATGAAGCCCTCTAGTTATCGGGGGGAAAATTGGTTATCGCTCTTGGGAAAATACCAAAGCAGAATTAAAGGTTGGTCATTGAAGTGGTTGTCGAAGGGAGGGAGACCTGTTTTGGTGCAGGCAGTCCTACAACAATTCACAGTGTACTAGGCACACCTTTTCTTCATCCTTATGACCATCATTGAAGAATTATGAGAATAATGGAAAATTTCACCTGGAATGGTGGTTGGGAGGAAGGAAAGTACCATCTGGAAAGATGGGAGATGATATAAAAACAAAAGGATTGGGGGGGATTGGGGACTATTGGATTTGGAAGGCTTCGATAAGGCATTGTTTATGAAATATTTATGGAGGTGCCTTCATACACCTGGAATCTGGAGCAACAACATAAAGCATAAATATCTTCGGAAGTAGATTTTGGAGGAGCTATACATTGTGGGCTGGGAGAAAACGACAAAGGGGTCATATATATGGAGGGTGTTCTTGAATATATGGCCATTGTTCATGAGAATGTTAAGGTGGCATTTCAGGAACGAAAGGAAAATCCTGATTAGACACATGGGTATCCGGGGTTACCCACAAAACCAACTCCTTAGTGTGGAATTAGGGAACTATCTGAATGGTAAAGGAGTATTTTATCTGGGACAAGCAATAAAATATTGGGTGTAAGGAGTTCCGATATGGAAGGAGGTGGAGGAAATTGAGCTACAAGAAAATATGAGAGCAGAGTGGTTGATATAGTTGGAAATTTTAAAAAGTATGGGATTTAGCCGAAGTAGTTCAGGAGATGAAGTCATATGGGGTGGTTCAATGAAAAAAGATAAAATTAGAATTAGTGACACCTACAGAGAGCTGATGAATGTAAAATTTGGACAGGAACGGAAACACTCATTTAGTGAGATATGGAAGGTCAAAGTACATAAAAAATAATTATTTTCTTCTATCTTGTCTAGAAGGATGAAAATCTTACATGGGAAAACCTTCAGAAAAAAGGAAAGGTAGGGCCTGGGAGCTGTATAATATGTATGGTGGAGAATGAGGACAACAATAACCTTTTATATAGATGTCTTTTTTCACATGAGATAAAAATATCCCTGAGAAAGCATTTCAAATTATAGGATTTGGTTTATTTGAAAGCCGAAGATTACATAAAATGGCGGTTTGAGAAAGGAAAACAGTTCTAGAACATTCCAATCATTTTTCACTCGTATTTTTGGTGATGTAGGAACAGGTGGATATTTGATGAGAATGAATGCACATCTTGTATGGTCTCCTCTCTAATCATTCGGCACTAGGGAAAGCTTACGATCCAACAAAAACCTCCACATGACCTATCGAAAAGACTTAGACATTTTGAAATTCACTACCCAATTGGTTTTTTCGACAGGGAAACACAGAACATGAGATGTGACTATGGAATGAGGCTAATGATCACTCCTCAATGTCATTATAAAATACATTGGTATGGAGGCCAGGGGACAAATATGAGGGCAAAGATGTTGGCATTGTGGGGATTGTTGTGCAATATGAAGCAAATATATAGAGATAAGATGTGGGTTTTTGGGGACTCACAGGTCCTCATTGATCATATGAACAATTAGACATCACTGACACCTAGTCATCTTACAGCCTAGCTAGATAGGATCAATAATATGTGACGATATTTCCCCATTATTACCTTTAGTCATATTTTTAGGGAGAAGAACCAAATGGCTGATCGACTCTCTAAGAAGGGGTGAATGGGACTTTTGGAGAAATAAAATATGAACTCATAGACGCCTCTATATGTGGGGTAAAAGGTATAGTAAATTTTCTATGAGATATTTATCTTTCCCGTGTTGGTGTGATCGAGTTTTGAGGTGTTAATGCCGATAAAAGTATGATCATTTCTACATGAAACATTACAGTCTCTCAGGATGTACGATTATTAAGAGACAAGATTTTCTGATGCCAGACATAAATGCTAAAGCAAGGACAATATAAACAAATATGGTTTTAGCAGAGGAATGAAAAATGAGTACTATTTCTATCTTATGATTGATATAAATCCACCACATGCTTACAGTTTTTGCTAACCTCCCAGTACTGGGAAATCTTTTGCTACTTTTGGCTTTTCGAAGATTGAAATTAGAACATAAATCTAGATGTAATATCCATTTTTAACTCTTATTCTAATACTTATATAAACCAAACTTTTTATTCTACTGAAAAAATATAATATTCTTACAAAATTATATAAATTTTATATTACTAAAATATTTTTAAAATATTTTTAAATTTTCTCAATAAAAAAGTTTTAATAGTGATTTATTAAAATATACAATAAATTTTATTTTGTTTAAAAAGACAAATATTGCACGTAAACTATTATAATATATAATTATAACTTAATTTACTATATAAACCATCACAAAAAACGTCATACATGTGTAATCAACCACTAACTTGATATTCCTAGTTTGTATTAAAAATATAAAACATCATTTATAAACCATTAAAGCCTAATGAACTTATATGAACATGAAAAAACGCATCATACTGAGCTAATCAACCACCAACTTTAAACAATTTTAGCTTAACCAACTTATATGAACACGAATAAACGCATCATACTAACCTAATCAACCACCGACTTTAAACAACTTTATATTTGTTGTTTAGAGGATTCGATGAATTTTTTTTATAGAAACAAATTAATTAAGGTATTATTTATTATTTACTATTTATAAATATAAATATAATTATACTTGCAATTATAATGTATTTTTATTAAGATGAGTATATATTTAATTTTATTATTGATTAAGTGTTTGTTTAAAGGGATCAAATATTTTGAGGTGTAAGTTGCTTTTAGTGTTTAAAACTTGGAAAATGTTTGTATTTTTAGAAATTTTATATCGTGTTGCTAAGATGGATTTGTACACACACACCATGTGTAGTTTTCATTATTTAAATTTCATTTTGAATACTTGAATGGATTCAACCCCTTGAAAATATCTTTAGGAAAGTAGGTTGTGTACATTAGATACCTTAAACATAGAATTATTGAATTCATGACAAAATTGATGGAAAAATATGCCTAAAAGGTAGTTAAAATGAAATTTGACACTAAAATCTTTTAACTATCACATGCATTACAATAATTTATTTATAGACCACACTATCCACAATGAAATAGTATTGTTGTTAATTAATATATTTTTAAACATGGATTTTTTTTTTCTAAGTCTAATTTCTATTATATGGTACAAAAGAGGTAAATTTCAAAACATTCCGACTGGAAATGTTGTACTAGCCAATTCTGATGGGAAGAGTGTTCAAAAAAATAAAATTGGGACTACCCCTATTAGGAAAACCAACCCAGAAAGTATACTAGGTCTCAAGAGAAGTGTTCCCTAAATGGGGCAATGAGCACTAAGCACAATCCTCCAAAATTTAAAAAAACTATGTAGAAAAAAGTAAAGCAAAACGGTAGAGTTGAGTTGTATCTAGCAAAGGAGAGAGACACTATGGCAATATTCCTTCTGTGGCTTGTCATTCTACATGTCTTCAGGATGTGGCTCTTCCACAATGAAGTGGCCATAATCTTTTGAGGTGTCGTCATCCTGCTTCTACAACTAGGTAGTAAACTTTGGCCTGGAGGTAGAGCATGCACCTAAAGCTGTTGCATTTTCTTCCTCAGTGGAACTGTTGCCACTATCACTAGTCGAGGAATTCGCCAGAGATTTTTTTGGCAGAGCCACCGATTTTCTCGGTTGTCAGAGGGAGGAAGGCACCATGGTGGATTTCCTCATTCTTTTCTGAGACCCTGAGCCAGTGGAGATGTAAGGGACTTCAAGGAGGCGCAACGAAAAGAGGGTTGAAACTCGTTGCTGGTCCGGAGCCTTTGTTGAATTCACATTGAGGGTGAGCTCAACAGGGAAATCCTCGTGAAGGGGAATAGGAGAGCGGGAGGGCTGGCTGCAGCCTCTGCCCCAGGGACACCTCATTCTATGGCACCGCGACATTGAGGCATTGGAATGCTCAGGTGATGAAGGTTTGTAGGAAGAATTTCTAACAAAGAGAAGGCAAAAGGCCTTAAGTGGGAGAAAGGGCAAGGGATGAAGGGCCGAACGATGAGCATAGAGGCCGACCACCTGAACTGAGAGGTGAAAGGAAGATACACTGGGAATGGAATTGTCGGAATCCATTAAATAACTGAGCGGACATCTGCAAGGATGATTATAAATTCCATAAGCACGAGGACGAGTAATGGCAGCCGGGTGGTAGCAGAAGGCCTTAAATGCATTGTTGCGTGAGCCATGCACAACCATGTGGTTGTCCAGCTACGACGCAGAGGAGAGACCATGTTAGACTTTTGATAAGACATCTACATTCAGCACACTAATATTACTTAACATGGCATATTGAAATATTATATTTATGACCTACAGCCTAAAGATCAAGGGAACTACTCCCTATTCTATATTCTTGATCGAAACTTGTATGTCCCCCATTGAAAGTACAATTATGTTTAGATATCTTATGTATAAAATAATCTTTCAACATGCAATCTAAAAGGCTCCCAAAAATTTCTTCTAACTTTAGTAAAAACCCCCACCTTCGCCTCAAGCGTGAGTGGCATAATGATACCCAATATTGGCTCAACCATTTGGGAATTAAGAAGGAGATCAGTATGGGAAGAAAGCAAATTATCAAAGATAATTTTACCTCCAAGTTTAAGGGAAAATTGTAGGAGGATAAGAAGCTTGGGGGTAAAAGGAAGTTAATATACTATAAGGAGGTGATCAACCCCACCTTTGATAGACAAAATTATCTCTCTATGTTGACTAGCACTAAGAAAAATGAACATCACTAGGATAAGAACTAATTCTCATGATCTTCGAAGTGAGACCAGGTAGTGGTCTATTCCCAAGACTCCCTCGAATGATAGAATTTGTTAGATTTGCGACACTAAGAAGGTGGAATATGAAAAAAATTCCTTTTAGACTGCCCGACTCTTACTCACATCCACTCTCAATTATCTAATATTTGTCACACTTCCAATCTTCTTGACTAACTAAGCCAACCCATCTATAGCGATATTGGTGTGCTTCTTTCCCTTCTCTTTGATCATAGAAACAAGATTTTGAATAATCACACTAGATTCTTTTTTCTTGAGGTCTCATATGTCTCATTGCTCTTAGTAGACATTAATCATCATCATCATTATTATCCATTGACACCTTAGGTTGATGGTCAATGGGTGCACTATTAAGGTATTAAAAAAATTCCACAAACTAATTTATATTATTCTTATTGGAAGTAATCTTTTTTAAACTTTAGGTTCTTCTTCTCTTTGGACATTGGAATATTTTATTATAGTTAATGTATTTAAGCCTTGTATTGAATTTTTTTTTTAAGTATAAGATGTATACATCTTCCTCACATTTAAAGTGAAAATAGAAGATTTTTGTACTCTTAATTACTATATTTTTTTATAAAGTTGATATAAATTTATCGTACTTCACATGGACACTTAAATATTATATTTTTGTTGAGATTGAAAGTGAAATATTTTTACCACATTACCACATCTTCTTCATACTTTGATTTAATGTCAACTACAGTAAGACACATACTTCACATTAGGTTATTTAGCCAAGAGGGTCATTCTACAACCCAGTATAAGGGGATGTGTAAGTTTGTCCCTCGGTATTTCCCCTTTAAAATAAAAATAAGAAATACAAATTATTTTCTAAATAGAAAAATAATGTCCGCTATAATAATAATAAATGAATATGCTGTAAAGTATTTAGAAGTAAAAAAAAAATGTGTGAGTAGGATGTTTAAATATTATACTTTTCAAGAATATTTCAACAAGAAATTTAAATAAATTATTTGAAGATCTATGTTAACTATTAGATGTGGATATCAATTTCATATATATCTATATATAGAAAAAATTGTTAAAATAAAATATTTTAACATTCTATATAAAAAATATTCAATTTTGGTTATCAATAAAATATTTTAATACTAATTAATCTTCATAGATAATTGAAAATATATTAATAATAAAAAAGCATTTTAATTTGCTTGATAAAATGTCTCTATGAACATGTTATGTAAAATATTTTAATGTCAAATACATATTATTTTGAAAAAATTATGTATATATCATGAAAAAATAAGTTTTATGGTTAAAATTTTTATTTAGTCATATATATACTCTATTTATCATTCACAAGTACAATTTAAACAATGAAAAATAACATATTGTATTTACACTCCAAATAAATTTACAAAAGAAATTTGATCCCTGTAAACTCATGTACTATCAAAAACTAAGAGAAAGACAATAGGGGCCATAAGTGTGGGGTTATTAATTTTTTAAAATAAAACTAATTATTCATATATATATATATATGTATGTCAACATTGTTTTTTATTTAAAGAAATATTTTATTTTTATTTTAAAAAGAACAAATATCAACTCCACACACAATACAAATTAAATTACACATTGTAAGCACAATAAATTTATTTTTATATTTGATTTAATAAATATTCTAAAAAATATAATCTTAATATATAATTAATTTGTATAAAATTTAAAGATGTATAATTAATTTTTATAAATTTTAAATTAGATAAATGTTGCATAAAATTATTATAAATTCATATTCTCTTATCTATTAAGTATAATTAATTATTAAATTAGAGTATAAAAGAAAATTGAAAAAACATTTTATATGAAAAAAAGAAACTATATATTTTTATACAAAATTTAAATGAAAAGGTTTTTAAATAATATAAGAAATGAAGTTTATATCTAAACAAAAATTATGGCAACGATGACCACTATTATTTATTTGTATTAAAATTAAAATATTGAAAGATGAAAAGCACTTCTTTTCGAATTGTGAGACTTTTATACACATTTACTCTCAATTTCCTACCATCTCTTACACTTCAAATATTCTTAATCTATCAAGCCAACCTACTTATACTGATCTTGGAGCACTTATTTTCCTTCTCTTTGACCCTCATTTGTCTTAGCCAACAATAACCATAATGATCATCATTAAAATATTAAAACTAAAAAATTATTTAGAATTATTTAATATTTTATTTTAATATTAAAAAATTATTAAAAAAACTTAAAAGATAAAAAAAATTAATAATATAACAGATATTTTAAAAATTAAATTGAATATAATATATATAAAAATGGAAAGAAAATACTTTTCATTTTCATCACTCTATTATTAAAGTGGCAAAGTCTTCTGTTTTGAATTCTACTTGAATATTGAATTTTAAAATTGATCTCACATCTTTCTATCTAATAAATAAAAATAAGACCGGGTAAAAACAAGTCAAATAACTTGCAAAAAAATGTCCCTCAATGTGAGATTATTTATCAAATTACTAAAATGGCTTAGTTTCTTTCATTACAATTTGGTAACTTAGCAGAGTTACAATTTTATTATTAAATCTTTGGAAATGGCTGAGAAGTTTTCCAAATTTTATAACGTGCGGTTTGAAATTGACAAAGCCTTTTTTCGTTGGAATCTGCAGATCGAAGATTTTCAAAACCCTGTATCATTTGTTGGTAGATCGCAGATCCCAAAAGCTCCTGTATCATCTGTCTGTAGATCTTGCATTCCAAATATTCGAAAACTTTATTATTTAAATGAAATGTCATCTTATTTGAAGTATGTCCGAAACGCGTACCGGAGGATTCTGGAATGGCTACAAACTCACTCTGTTTCGGATGAGATCGTAAAGGACCTATCCAATAGGTATAGACCTCACGAGATCATTTTCCCGGCACTCTTTTTCGATGGTGCACAACAGGAGGGGGTCTGTGGCTGTGGGGCCTGGCTTAAATTGGAGAATGGGGAGCGCTACAATATCTTCTGGAATGGCGGCCCCGGTACTAACAATAAAGCTGAGCTATTAGCCCTGTGGAGCGGGGTCCTTGTGGCTCTTCACCTGATGATCCCTTGCATTGATATATATGGGGATTCCCAGGTTGTAATTGGAGGTATCTCGAGCAGGACTACTCTCCGAAGCCCACATCTATGTGGTTGGGTTGAACGTATTACCCACCTTCTCTCCCTATTTCAGAGGACATCCATCCACCATATCTACAGAGAGCTGAACAGCCGGGCGGATAAACTCTCTAAACTTGGGCTGACACAAGAATTTGGTTTCATTTCTGTCACAAAGTTCAGCGAAAACAGAGCCGAGACCTCCTTCACTCTCCCATTGTAGGCTCTTCGAATTGGGTGTCATCTTTCGAGCCAGGGGCTCTCTCTTTCTTTGGGATGCAATGGAATGGTGCTCTTCACCTGCTCTGGTTTTGGTATTGCTCTCGCTGCCTGTCTGCACAACTTTCTTGCTCTTTCGTATTCGCTACAGCGCCCTGGTTGTCTGCCTCCTTGTCGCTGTACCACAATACGTTTATGGGGTATTGCTCTTGGTTTCTGTAATGCGATGTATCAGCTGTGAGGCCAGTATTGTTATCCCTCTTTTTGTTTCTACCGTTTCAATGTATTTTCCTCCTACTTCGCCTGGCTGCCAGGATCTATTGCTGGGTTCTGTTTTGCTGTTGTGAGCCTATATGGTTCCTCGGCATTGTATGTATGGGTATCATACTCTGTTCTTTTTTTTTTACCTCTGCCTGATCGGAGATTCCTTTCTCCGGTTGAGATTGGCTATTCTCCTCTTCAGCTGCACATGTATCCGGACGTTGGATTGTTTTTCCCATGATTTAATATCAAAACAGCGATTTTTCTCCTGTTGAAAAAAAAAAACGCTCCGAAAATTTTCGGATTGGAAATTAAAATTAACCGGACTGTAATTTTGATTCGGTGGTATTACAGTTTCAAATTTAATCTCGAAAAATGCTAAACAGTCATAAATCAAGAAAAATATCGTTCCTCTTAAAGGAAAACAAATTCTTTGTTGTACGGAGCAATTTAGTAATGTAATTTTCTTACGAATTTATGGTTACGTGACAAATTTTAAATCTAAGAAAAGTACCGTTCCTATCAGAAGTCTTTATTCAACTTATTCATGCACCATCAGAAATAGGCAGATGGAAAAGCATGAAGGCAAATAAAAAAAAAATACAAATACGATTGTGGCCACTAATAATAGAATCTTCAGTTATGTTTTTTTAATGGAAAGTCAAAAGGAAAGAGAGTGGAAAATTAAAAAGATAAAATATGAAAAGCAAGTAGTGGGAATTTAACAGTGCGCAAGAAATGTACTAAACTGTCCAAATCCAATGGAGGACGAATTGTCCGAACCAGTGCAAATACAATGGAATACGTTCCATTGGTTTCATATAAAAAGGTAATAATGCAATGCGCAATGTTCATGTGTCCATTTCACTTATGATGTGCAATGTTCATATGTCCATTCGTCCTGTGCATCAAGCATTTGATGTATGGAATTTATGTTGGATCTGATTACCTTCCCCACCACTAGAGGGAAATATTGCCTCGATACTTTTTCAGAACCGGACCAACGTTAGGAGGAAACTTAGCTGGTGAATGGTGTGACCTTTGGCTTTTTTTCAAGTCTTGGTCACTCACCTGTAGGTCTGGAGCATTAGGGACTTGCATATGCATGCAATTCATTTCGTCTCCCAAATCCCGAGGGATTAATGACTCGAACGAGAAGATGGATGTTGGCCCTTTGCCAAAACCGGGTTATGTTGAGCTTCTACACCCAGAAGCGTTGCGGGTGGTATTGGGACTAAGGTTATTTACGATTGGTGGTGCCACACTGTATTCTGCATCGGAGATTGTGCCAGCTTCGTTGAAGAGGGATAGTGGTAGTAGGTTTTAGCCTTATCCTTCCATTCTTGTTATTGTTTAAGATTATTAAAATTTTTGAGATTTTAATTTAATTCTTCACGTGGTTCACATGGATTGGTTCTTTCTGTCCTCTGGCACAAGGGGGTTTCTATATAGAGGTGGTTTTTTATGCATTAGTGTATGGAACTTTTTTTGTGGTAATTTTGGGTCACCCTATTTCCTATCCTCCCGTGCGATTGTCTTCGGTTTTCGTATATTTAAAATACTTATGGTTTTCCAAAGTTTGGTGTGTGTTATACAAAAGCTATAATTGAGGACATAAGTATATTCTCTAGACTTAATGGCCTAGTCTAGAACAACAAAAAGAAAAGAAGCTAATTTTTTTATGGACAATGGGGTGGAGCCTATTGGAATCCATTGTAAGTCTCATTCCTCTCTTAGCTTGTATTGTCCAATTCTAGCTCTGATCACTATAATTAGAACCTACGCAATTAAATAACACAAACCAATGATCTACGACATCTATGTAGTATCATCTAATAACTTTATTCAATGGATCAACATAGTATCGAAATACATGAAATCATAACATCACATATAGGAAAACAATGAACTCTTTGGATTAATATAAATGGAGAGTTACAACAAAATATAGCAGTTGATCTTGTAGAAGAGCTCCTCCAAGTTGACTTGTCCTTCCTTGCCACAAAGTGTATATCTATGTCACCCTAATGCATGGAATAATGAATCTCACAAGAGCAACATAAGGGTAGAATATATCTCCAAAATCCAACAGCTAGCTTGTGGATGACAGTAAATATATAGGAGAGGATGGTAAGTCAAGAATTCTTATTCATTTACAAATCTAGGCTTGAGATCAACTGTTGATGGGAGGATGAACTCAAGGAATAAGGGGTGAAATATCCTAGGTAGTCTAGGATAGGATTCTAGGCTTCTGTCCAAGGTAAATGCTTAGAACAACTCCTGAAAGCTTTTGGAAGAGGAAGCTTCAAGATTCTTTTTATTTTTCCTAAATTTTTAGAATCAGTACACCCTCAGCAAAAATGATGTTCTTTCAGCTTCCGTAACACAGGGGATAATCCTCTTATTCCTATAACACCCCCTCCATGTAGTTTGGCCGCTTCCTTTGATTAGAGCCAATTCACGGGATACCTCCTTGCTTATTATGTGCCCTCTGAGATCAGTATACATGCCTGCAATATGATCGTACTAGGCGTGACTATAGATGAAGGCACCTTGGTTAGTATTATGTCCTCAACTACATGGCAAGATTTCAGCTCTCCGCAACTTGTGCCTATTACTAAAAATATGTTGGCTTTTAACAGAGGAACCAGTCAACCTTTAGGGATCCTTCTAAAGTTACCTATTAATTTGGAGGAAATATCTTCTATATAGACACGATGGTTGTGCAAGGACCCTTGTATTTTAACTTACTCCTGAGGCATAACTACCCTTATCTCATAGGAGCGTTTGTTTCTTCCCTATTTCATGTGATTTTTTTTCCACATGAAGGTCAGATCATGACCATTGATCAACATTAATTCATTGGTCCTAATGTGACATCTAGTTTACCATTGTCTTTTCCTAGTTCTTTCATGCCTGTGGCGTCTTCCCTGCCACAGGTTAATTACGTGGGCATTTTTTCAATGCACTCATCCAGTGATCGTGTCATTGTGTACCACGTACTTGAGGCGTTAGATATTGATTTCCAAAATTTTGTTCACCTATTAGACGAGAACCTCTTGGAAGCCATGACTTTTCATATGTCTTGATAAGGTCTTCAGAGCATAGTTAATTTTGTTGTGGCAAGCTCCTTAAAAAATGAAACAAGTTCTTCAGAGCAGAGTTATTTTCTTGTGTCAAGCTCTTTAAAAGATAAAAAAAGGTGTGATGAGGATAATTATTTTACTACGTCAACCTCATTAAAAAATGAATTAGGTCCTATGAGTATATCTCTTTTATTATGTCAATGTCGTTAAAAACTGAAATAGGTTCCCTTTTCGATTCAAGTTTGTTATTACATCTCGTAAAATCCCAGTCGAGTCTTTCACTTGATTACGTAACTGAACCATCATTCCATTCACCTATTAGTCTAATCAACTAGCTGAAATGAAGCTTGGGGGCATGTATCTCGAATTGAGTCACCATATTGGGGGCATGAAAATTTATCTCAAGCATATTTTGTCTTCGTTTCAAACTTGTGTAAAAATGAAACCACTGTTAAGCATAGCTTATCTTTGTTTCAAGTTTGCGTAAAAATAAAACTGATTCCGAGCATAGTTTTCAATGCTCTCGAGCTTGTGTAAAAAATGAAACCATTCTCATTTTACCTCTCGTGATTGCCTTTTTATCAGCTTATTTTGCTATATGAGCCTTATTTTTCTCATTCCATCTTCACCATCATCCTGGTCAATCATTCACCTTCACTTGGTTGTTTTACCCATTCCTGAGGAACCGCTACAATGAGTGGTCTTGTTCGTCAGCCTCTTGGCCATTACTTATTCTGAGTAGTTCCACCATAACCTAAACCAGTTGCTATCCTTTCCACTGCTCATTCCTCTAGGAGGAGTCAACTTTCAGTTCTTTTCTAACTCTTGAAAAATGAAAATATTGCTGAGTTCTTGTCGCTTTGAACTCGTTAAAGTCCATGAAACACATTTACACAGTATACGTTTACCACTTTTTCAGACTGGGATAGATTATTTATGAAAAAGGAACACCTTAGTCAATCGTTACTAAGAGGTTCTCCCAGACTTTGTTTTCTACCTTTTCGGGTATGAGGGAATATTTATGAAAAGGTCCATCTGGAGTTTTATTTTTTCCTCTTTTCAAACTCTTTAAACATGAAAATATGATGAGTTCTACCTTGCTCGGACTCGTTAAAATTTAACGACATTGGATCCGTCATCATGACGACACCAAGTTCCACCTTCCTAGGGCTCGTAAATTGTAATAGGATGGATTTGTCCAAAGAATAAGCTTATATGACAAGAATATGCTATCCTCTTCAAGCTTGTATACAAAAATAACTCGAGTACTCACAAAAAATGGTGGGGGAAAATTTAAATTATTAATCAATTGTGTTGGCAGTATGTCGCTCTTGAACATGACACATCCTCTGTTTCATGTCGGGTTGGGGATATCCTACATTTGTCACTTTGCCTCCATGGGTTTGGGTAATATATTTTTCCTCTCATGACATTACCATTTTCATCAACATGACCTCTGTTTCCATTTGAGTCAAATATTGCCAAATTCCGGAGTCGTGTCGCTGATATGTTCAAGAGAAGTTACTTCGTTGTCTTATTCATTGTCTGATTCTATAATCACTTTCATTATTACCTTATTGCCTTAATCTCATGTCGATGATGTGGGATGCATTATGGCCCTTCGTCAATGCATCGCTTCCTGTCAAATTCATCACATTATCTGGGAAGTTGGTCTAGAGATCCCTTTTTCCGTACCTTAGAGACTGCATGCCCTAATGGCAGGTTGTTCACATCCGATGATAGACATAATTGGCCTTCGATTAGATGATTTCATGGGTATTTGACGTCAACTCCTTATTCGCATCTCATGGATTGTACTTCTGGTACCTTGAGGGCCATTTTCATTGCTGATGGTTTCTCTCACGCCTGTTAAAAGTTTACATAATTGACTGGTAATTAAGTGATTTTCTTGCATGTTGAACCTCGACTCATTTATTCACATGCCTGAATTTGTACTTGATTGGGTCATGACAGAGCACAAGACCTTAGGTTTTGTCTGATAAAGCTTAGGCTGCAAGGCGATATATATTATTCAGGACTGTACACACAACTCTTTCATTTGGATGGCTGCGACCATACCTTGAGTCTATATTTGTGATCTTGATTACTTGGATGGATTCGACCATAGCTCAGATCATGTTTCATGATCTCTTTTATGGATGGTTGCATCCATACCTAATGTCATGTGAATATATCATAGATTCAGTTATGTATATATTTCCTTATTTGCGCAGGTTTTCTGATGATGGTGTTTTTGTCCTGGCACATACTCGCAAAGAATTTCACCCCTCACTCTCATTCAACCTTCATGCTTAAGGGGGCATATGTTACTCAAAAATTTATGACTGCTCCTGTACTCCCCATTCCTGATCCTGGAGACACCTAACAATGACCCCTTTTTTTATTTTCCATCATGAAAAGGTGTCATCATATCCCTTAGAGCATAACGAGTAAACTCTCTATTGACCATTCCTAAAGCAGCTCAAAAACATGGTTATCTGGAGCGGAACATCCTATGTGTGTCTTGCTCGCACTCATGGCTTATTTTTGGTTTATGGCAGTGTCGCGGCACTAGTATGATGATCATACCTGCATTGATCCTCTTTTAGAATTTTTTAAAAAAATGGAAGCGAAGCTTTGAGATCTAGAAGCTTCGATATCTAGAAGCTTCGTGGCAGATACTTGGTTGTTTGTTCATGAGGATAGAGCCGAGATTCTCCCTTTGGGCTTCTTGTTCCAACAAAAGTGGAACCACCCAAAGGGATAACCCATTTCCCCACCTTAAGTGGATTCATGTTCCCTCTTCCCTTGCTCTAAAATGAACATCCTCCCATAGCTCTGCTGGTTAGAATAGAGATAGAAGAACAAAAGAGAGATATTTGTTGCTATATTTATTGAGAAAGAGTTGAGACCTTTTTCCCTCCATATGAAGTTGAAACGAGTGCTTTGGAGATGTGCTTCGATCCGAACCCATCGAAGGATAGTTGTGACATCAAGGTGCAGGTTGTAACCCCTCTCTCTATTTTAATATAATAGAATGGATTCGTGCTTTCCATTCTCATCTTTAATGTATGATTAGATTATTAGTTCTCCTTGATCAACTAGGTAGATTGTATATGCAAGATATATGTTATGCTTTCATTTTTTCTATTGTTTGATCCCTTGTGCATGTAACCAAGTGCCAACGATGGCGAGGATCTGACTATAAAGCATGAAGGATCAAAAGGTTCAAGCGAGGAACATCATCAGATCGAAGTAGGTGATGAGGGATTGTCTTTGTCCATAGAGAGGATTTTCCTGCATAATAGTAATTCAAATAATTCTTAATGTAAAATTAAAATGTTACATTTAAAGACATTCATAATAAAAAAAACTCAATGTGGGTAATTAATAAAATATTTTAATATGTAATATTAAGTAATATTGGTGTATACTTAAAAATATATTAATGACAAAAAAATCATTCTTATGTGGATAATGTAGTACATAAATAAAATGTCTCAATGAACATGTTATGCAAAATATTTTAATGTTAGCTATATATATAAATATATATATTATATTTTTTCAAGGAAATTATGTATATATCATATAAATAAATTGAAAAAAATATTTTTTATGGTTAAAATGTTTGAAGTAGTCTCATTGTTTTACATTTTGGTCCTCTTTTAGGTACATTTCTCTTGTCAAATTTCTCGAAAATCCAAGAAATATTTTTTGGACTCACAAAGATAATTCAAGTACTCTATATATCATTCAAAAATACAATATACATAATGAGAGAGAGACAGAGAGACAAACTACAAATTCATTGAGATCTATTAATGGATGAGAGGGATGTACTTTTTTTTTCAAATTTCGCACTCTTAAATAGGTTTGCACTCAAATACATTTGGTCCCTGTCAATGCATTCTATATCCTTTTTGAAGATGGATTTGTACTAGTATTATTCCCTCCATTTCTCCACCTTGGCCCTCTTCTTCTCACCCAAAGGTTTCTAGAAGGCATATTTACTTTTACCCTACTCATTAGGGTATTCTACCTTTCTCACAATTTCACCCAGTTTCTTAGGCTCATAAAATTTAATTTCGTCACCATAGAATGATGGAAAGCCATTTACAAATCCATATTTTTATATTTTCATCCTTCATAGAACCAAAATACTTTAGTAATTTGGTAAATTTTCTTCCATGTTTCTCAATTGTCATACTCCCTAGCTTAAGTTCAAAGAACTCTTACATTCCCCTTTCATAATAATTCTCTCACAAATACTCCCTTTGAAATTATCTTTTAAAACCATGCATATATATATTACAATTCATGTAACAACAAAACCAACACTACAATGTTCTAGAAAGGAAAACATACACAAACCCTAACAAACAAACCAGATTTAGTAGACAATAATATTTGAATTTTTTGACTTTTTAACCCAAAATGGAAACAACTACTACTTATGCACCCGATCATCACAATGTTAGAAAAACTATTAGAACATCAATAACCATACAAGGAATCAACCAATGAAACAACCTAGCATAAATTGAATAAAAATGAAAAATTCAATAAAATATATTAAAATAAGAGAATTTTCAACCAAATGTAAAGTATATCTAATCCTCCTACAATAAAAAAAAGTACATATCTAAGCTTCAAACATAAATGCAACTCATATCACACCAAAAACCCAAGTTTAGCATGCCATTTCTACCTAAAAGAGCTCAAGTTATTTAGGACAATTACTCTATGGATGGGAGCATGGAGTGATGGTGTCCTCAAGTCACTTTGTAATGCACTAACATGGAGCCATTGTGTACTGAAACTGAAATTTTTGGAAGAGAAAGACTCATAATTTTTGGAAGAGAAAGACTCGAATTGAGTCACAAGCTATGGATATAATGTAAAACAAACACAAAGGATATCGTAATCAACGTAGAATAAATTAGAAACAATAATAATAAAAGGATGTGGAAGGGAGAAAGATAATACGAGGGATTTGTCCCAAGTGGAGTTGCCAGCTCTTTAATTTTCCTTTATTGGAGGAATAAATATGTACCACCTTACTTGTATGATTAAGCATTTATAATTAAATGACATACTACTCTATAAAACACATTCTAATATCATTATAATTATAAACAGTTTTATTAATATTTATGTTTTGGGTTTAATAAATGTGAATGTCCTTATAATGTTTTTATAATTATAAACAGTTTTATTAACATTTATGTTTTGGGTTTAATAAATGTGAATGTCCTTATAATGTTTTTACAATTTAAAATGATGCGAACAAATGTTATTATCTCTTTTATTTAGATTTAATTCTTACCAATCAGGTTTACGATAATTATTTATTTCTGGTTAGTTGAATTGAGCTTTTTTTTAGAACCAATTGTGTTATACTAGTCATCCATGTATGACCATTTTCACGAGAATAGTTGTAACTAACTGTTTTTTATGACTTTTGAATAATCTACTTAACAATGCATTCGGTGATATTCACACGAGTGATGAAGTTGGATTGAAACTAATGGTTGGGGCTTTCACTGGAAATAACGATGACTTTCCAGAGGTTACCCATTGCAGATCCCCTCACGACTCAAACACGCTTAAGTGTGGAGTTTTCCCCACAATCAAGTGCACTTAACTTGCTACCCCACTTAACCCATGAGTTTTTTATATTTTCATTAATAAAATACTATTAATATTAAGAGTACAAAATTATATAAATTTTATATTACTAACATATTTTTTATATTTATTTATATAATTTTATTTCTCAACAAATTTTTAATATTAATTCATTAAGATATATAATAAATTTATTTTTATTTTTAAAATTCTTGCACATAAACCATTACAATCTATAATTATAACTTAATCTATTTATATGAACCATCACAAAAACATCATATGTAATCAACCACTAATTTGATATTTCTAGTTTGTATTAAAACTATAAAACATCATGTATTGTGGACCTGTTTTGAACCAGCCAATGTGGTTCATCATATCAGCAAACTCATCATACCAACTTAATCAACCACCAAATTTAAACAACTTTATATTTGTTGTTTAGAGAATTGGATGAAAAGTACCTAAATATTTTATAGAATCAAATTAATTAAGTTATTATTTATTATTTATAAATATAAATATAAATCTGAAATCAGAATTGAGAAAGCCCTCTATCATTGGAATCTGCAGATGGAAATTTTTCAAAAACCCTGTATCATTCGTTGGTAGATCGCAGATCGCAAAAGCTCCTGTATCATTTGTCGGTAGACCGCGCATTCCAAATATTCGAAACATTATTGTTAAATGAAATGTTATAGATTTGAAGTATGTTAAAACGCTCGACAATTTTGGGATTGCAAATTGAAATTAACCCGACTGTAATATTGATTCGGTGAGATTACAATTTCAAATTTAATGTCCAAAAAAATACTAAAAAGTCATCCCGAATACTTAAAAGTCTAAAGAAAAATTGTCGTTCCTCTTAACGGAAAACAAATCTTTCTCGTAGAGAACAAAGAATTTATGTAGAAATGTCGTTTCTTACGGATTGCACTAGTTACGTGACAAATTTTAAATCTAAGAAAAGGACCGTTTCTTATCATAAGGCTTTATTCAACTTATTCGTGCTGCATCAGAAATAAGCAGACAGTAAAGCATGAAGGCAAATAAAAAGAACAGACAAATACGATTGTCCCCACTAACAACCGAATCTTCAGTTTTTTTTTTAATGGAAAGTCAAAAGGAAAGATAGTGGAAAATTTAAAAAAAAAAGGACATGAAAAGCAAGTATAGTGGGTTGTTTTTTTATCCAAAGTCAGAAGGAAAGATAGTGGGAAAAAAAAAACATGAAAATCAAGTACAGTGGAGGTTGCGCAAGAAATGTACGAAACTGTCCAAATCCAATGGAGGACGAGTTGTACGAACCAGTGCAAATACAATGGAATACGTTGGAATCATTCACGTATGAAAGAAAGAAAGAATTTTTAATGTCCACGAGGCTAAAAATAGCCTATGGGACAGATTGCTTCTCTATCAGACTCTTGTATTCGGCCCTTTTCCTGTGAAGTTTTACAATGAGCACTCCCAGCTTATCGACAAACTCTTCGCTGAATAGATTATCCCAAGAATTAGCTGCCAGAATACCTGCATAGTTTTCCCTGGTGTCCTTGAAGGCCTCACATTCTAGAATGAAATGTTTTTATGTTTCCACTTTTCCGGAGGAGCAAAAAATACATACTTTTTCTTCCCACATTTCTTTTGGCCTTTTCCAGCGCCCTGTTTCACAACGGAGTTGATGAGAATTAGTCCTTAATTGAGCAATAAGAATTTTAGATCTCCAAGAAATATTAGCCCCTATGTATGCCTTTTGTTGATGGTTATGTGTGGGGTTAAACTCTTCTATGTAGTACTTCTTCGTTCTCTCTAGCTCTTTCTTCCAAGTATGTTTATGGAATTTATCCATAACAAAAGTTTTTATCTCTTTACTGTTTGTAGGACACATGCTCAAGCAAATACCCCATTTACTAAACCATTTGTTATTTTGCCGCATCCAAGTCTTCTGTCTTTTACACAATCTGTCACTAAACACAACTTTAGGCCATCTATCCTCTTCCATTTGCTCAATTTTTTTCAGATACCTTATGACTCGCACCATAGCAATTGCTTCAATAGGAGCAGCCCCTGTTTCACTTAACAAGATAGCATAAGGAACCGCACTTTTAATTTTGAATTTGTTTGTAATCAAACGTTTCTGAATTTTCTCAATTTGTTTCCACTGCATCTTGGTTGTGCTGCTGGCCCATAGTTCACAACCGTAAAGAATCACCAGAATCACTAGAAGCCCAAAAAGAGTTAGGGTGGTTTTCCAGTCCCACAGCTCTGCCTCTCTACACCTGTTTTGAAGAGCATAAAATGCTTTCCAACCCCCTAAAGTTCTTTTCTTTCTACAACCATCCCAACTTAAATTTCTATTGAAGTCAATTCCGAGGTATTTGTAGTCTGCAACTTCTTCCAGAATGTTGCCTTCAAAATAGAAATTATGTTGGTTATGCTTTCTTTTGTTAGAGAAAACCACTACTTTCGTTTTGCTAATATTGACTTGCATCCCAACCCTTCTACAAAAATGCTCAAGGGAATGTAAATGCTCTTGCAAACCAAGAGCCAAATTAGCAATCAATATAAGGTCATCTGCGTACAAAAGAAGCCTGATAACGAACTTGCCCAAATGGATACCGTCACCCCCTTGCGAATTTAGCCACTCTTCAAGCTTGTCAATATATAACCCAAAAAGGGTGGGAGACAATGGGCAACCTTGCTTGACCCCGATATCGCTTCTAAAACTTTCAGAAATGCCAGCTGAAGTTCTGATTTTGACTTTCACCTCTTCATACAACCTATGCACAGCTGCTCTCAAATGCTTGGGAACCCCGAGTTCCTCCATTTTGCCCCAAAGCTTATCCCTAGGAACCGTGTCAAAGGATTTTCTGAAATCAACAAAGCAACAAAAAACTTCTTCCTTATTTTCCCAACCTTTTTCAATGATGTGCCTTAAAGTTATACAATGATCAACTGTGGAATGTTTAGGTCTAAAACCTGCTTGCCCTTTAGCACGTTTATTTCTTTCTTCTGCCCACTTGCTAATTTTCTTTTCCAACATGCTTCCAAATAGCTTTGCAAACAAGGGGTTTATCATTATGGTTCTATAATTGGAAGGATTATTGACGTCACCACTCTTGAAAAGAGGTATTGCCATACTAGTTGTCCAATCGGTGGGGAACCCCTGCTGTAAGATGTTGTTGAAAATTTTTGTGATGTGAGGTGAAAGAAATTTTAAGCCCCACTTTAGATACTCTGCTTGGAGTTCATCTAAGTCTTTTGCTTTTCCAGCGCCCAACTTCTTGATACCCATCTCTACCTCTTGCACCGTGAAGAGTTTTGTGTCCGTGTTGACCAAGGGAGGAGGGTCAACCTTGGGATCCTGCTCATAAAGTTGTCTTGCATAGTCAAACCATTTAGAAGCTGTAATGTTGTTTTCAGTTTGCACCTTTTTCGATTGGAGCTCCTTCCAAAATAATTTGGGGTTATTTTTCCCGAGGAAGATTAGTTCTTCTCTCCTTGAAACCATAAAATCGGTTTTTTTCTTTTTTACTAACTGCTTGTAATCTTTGAGCTTTATGTTATCCGTGTCTGATTCCTTCCACCTTCTCCTTGCCTTTTGCATTCCTCGTCAAACCAAGCATTAACCGGAAAGCAATTTTTTTCGGACTTCTTAATTTTTGCTCTTTTGCACTCAGCAAGTGCGCTTTGAATTAAATGTGTTAATCTGTGACTATGAAGGCCATGAGATGGGATTTCCTCCTTCTTGAAGAGCCTCTCTAGCATTATTTTGAAGGTATTACAATTCTATGGATTCAAAAGAATTCTGCCCTTTGGGGGATTTTGTTGAACACATTGATTTTTCGACCCTAATTGCTTTTTTCCGGTCCAAGAGAAACTTAAATAGATTGGCTTGTGATCTGATTTTAAGTCCCAAATTTGATCTCCAATCAACACTTCCTCCATTTTTTCACACAAACTATGCGAGCAAATTACATAATCTACTACACTTGCTCCATTGTAAGTATTGCAAGTGAAATTACCAGACTTTTCCCATTTAGTCAACCCATTACAAATGACTAAATCGAAAGCCCCACATAGCATAAGTAGTTGTTCTCCAAAGATATTGCAGCCTTTATCCTCTGAAATTCGTTTCCACTGATGATTACTCTCTTCTGTAAGCCAGATAGGGTCACTGTCTTCTTTACAACAAAGAATGCTAGCTTGTTCACTTGCAATTCTAGCATTGAAATCCCCCACTATAAGGACTTCACCTAGCTGAGAATATATTGCAATATCCGTTTTTAGGGCTGCAAAGGGATCTTTGTGGTCAAGCTCTCTACTTTTGTAGATTTTTAAACGGCAAATAAAATAGCACCCCCCCCCCCATACTTTCTGATATTTTAAGCCAAACAAATTGTTTATTTGGGTCTTTTTCTCTTACTAATACCATGATACCCCCGTGCCCTTTGCCATTCCCTGCTGCCTTGTTCCACACTGCTATCTTCCAATACCCTTCAAACAAAGGTGTCTTACACCCTTCATGCTCATGTGTTTCTACGAGGCAAATTATGTCTCTACCTTCCGCAATAGGCCCTAACCCAGGTCCTTGTCTCCATGGGTAACCCCTGCAGTTCCAACAAACTAATCTTAAGGAAACCTGGGTAAGACTTGATTGCTATTTGTTTTGACATGCAAGACTCACAGTGGAGTCTTTGTCCCTGTTTGCCCATAATGACCTTGCTTCCTCATTTCTTGCTAAAGAGTTTGCTGCCTCTTCTTTGTTATCATTTTGCTGCCTTTTTTTGGAAGGAGGTCCAAATTGCGCAATCACGGCTTTACCTTTATAAATCCATGCTCTTTTTCCCTCATCTCTTGCTGCCCTAACTTTTGTCATGTCATCCCTCCTTTCCTCTTGCTGTCTTACAGTTAAATCTTCTTCTATAAAAAACCGAGAACCCCTTAAGAGTTGCTTCTTTCTCAGAATGATATCTTTATCATGCAAGTTGGGCAAGATGACTTTTATGGGCTTGGCTCTCTCACCGTTGAGCTTACCTACTCTCCATGCTTGACATACTTGTCCTTGCCATTGGAGTTTGTCTTTCAAGAAGTCTCTTGCAAGGTCAAGAGTACATTCATTTTTCCCATACTCTTTCACCCCCTTAATAATTATGTTTGTTGCTCTATCCAGTATTTCCTTGCTTTCTCTATCTTGCATGTTGTTAACCTGAATGTTTGTTTCTCCTTCCCTCTTAGCAGAATTGCCAATAACTTGAGCCCAAGTTTTGGAAAGTTTTGTGGGATCTTCTTTCCTCCCTTCTCTTGATGTTTCTTCATTGTTGTCTATTTGAGCAACTGCTTTCCCCTTATCCTGGGGTGGCTTCGCATTCATCACCTCTGTGTTTTCCACTGCAAATTTCTTCATGTTTTTCACCTCCGCTTTCATGCGTTGCCATTCTGTTTTCCCTATTCGGAGAGCTTCCTGTAGTAATGACACTTGCTCCTTCAGAACTTTGTTGCTTTCTGCTAAAGCCTGATTTTCAGCTGTTATTATATGGATTGTACAATCTCTTTCCAGCGCTTTAGCTTCTACTACTTCCAACCTTTCTTTTACATTTAAGAGTTCTTTCACATAAAGATCAGATGACCAAGTGAGAGGTGTGGATGTGGGACTATATAAAGCATACTCATCACTAACTTTTTCTTTTCCTTTGGACTTGTTGCCACATGCTTGCGAAGAAGACTTGTTTGAATGTTGTTTCTTGCGAACAATACTCTCCCTTTGAGACTTTTTTTTCTTTGTCTGCTCCCATTTTAGACGAGCTAGTCTCTTTTTTAAAATGCCCTGATATTGTTTGGCATTGACCCAAACCCACTTCCCAGTTTTCGTTGATGAGGCAATTTTCACTTGCCCTATATCATTTGTTTCTACGGGTTCTAAAGTTTCTTGTTCCATTCTCATGATGATATTAAGGGAAATCAAAATCTCTGCCCAAAACTGACCCTTTGTTTTATGCTTAACTCTTCAATCTCTATTGGTCTGACCACTGAAAACTTGCTGCTCTGTCCTTGCTGCTCTGCCCGCTATCCACTGAAAACTAGCTGCTCTGCCCTTGCTGCTCTGCCCACTGTCCCTGTCCTCTATGCTCTGCCCTTGCTGCTCTGTCCCTGTCCTCTGTCCTCTGTATAAAATTGACGAAGAACCGTACATTAAAAAATCCCATTTCTGGAAAATGCGGATGGCAGTGGTCTAGTAGAAAGTTGTCCAATCTCGTTGGAAGTTGAATTTTCTAAAAAACCTGCAGCCGTCCCCATTTACACTTCAATCTAGTTGAATTATCGTTTCGTGATTCATAGTGAAAAACAAAAGCTCAAATTGAGGAAAGAATTCCCGATCGCTGGGTAGAAGTTCTCTTGCCACTTCGGTACTCTACGATTCTTAGATGCCCAATAGATTGCAACAAACTATTCCTCCCAGCACCTCCTTTTATACCAATATTTTCAAGTCCCTGATGCCTCATTTATTTCCGGACACATAAACTTTCTCGGCTTCTTAGTACACATTCTTGTAACTTAGGTATTAAACCTTCTCGGCTTGCCATATAGGTCTTGTGTGTCACCATTGTCAGATTGTCATCATCATTCATCGTGTGCTTGAAGTATTTGGTGTATGAATTTATGTTGGATCGACAACCCTCCCCACCATTAGTTGGAATATTGCCTCAATAATTTTCGAGCCGGACCAACGTTAGGAGGAAACTTAGCTGGTGAATGGGTGTGACCTTTGGCTTTTTTTCAAGTCTAGGTCACTCGCCTGTAGTTTTGGAGCATTAGGGACTTGCATATGCATTCAATTCATTTCGTCCCCCAAGTCCCGAAGGAATAATGATTCGAATGAGAAGGTGGATGTTGGCCCTTTGCCAGAACCGGGTTATGTTGAGCTTCTACAGCAATACGTTTTGCGGGTGGTATTGGGGCTAAGGTTATTTACGATTGGTGGTGCCATTCTGTATTTTGCATCGGAGATCGTGCCAACTTTGGTGAAGAGGGATAGTGGAAGTAGGTTTCAGCCTTACTCTTCCTTTCCTATTATTGTTCTGGTTTTGAGTTAAGTTTGTTACAATTTTGGTATTTCAATTTAATTCTTCACGTCGTTCACATGGATTGGTTGTTTAAGGGGGTTTCTATATAGAGGTGGTTTGTTATGCATTTAGTGTATGGACTCTTTTTTCTGGTAATTTTGGGCCACCCTATTTCCTCTTCTCCCATGCCATTGTCTTCGATTTTCTTGTATTTAAAATACCTATTGTTTTCCCAAGTTTGGTGTGTTTTATACAAAATCTACTATTGCGGACATAAGTATATTCTCTAGACTTGATGGTCTGGTCTAGAACAACAAAAGGAAAAGAAGCTAATTTTTTCCTTAAAGTAAATGGGCATTGGGGTGGAGCCTATGTGGAATTCATCGTAAGCTTCATTTCTCTCTTGGCTTGTATGCTCCAATCCTAGCTTTGGTCACTATATTTAGAACCTGCACAATTAAACAACACAAACCAACGATCTACGACATTTATGTAGCATCATCTAATCACTTTATTCAATGCATCAACATGGCCTCGAAATACATGAAATCATAACATCACATATAGGAAAACAATGAAATCTTTGGATTAATATAAATGGAGAGTTACAACCAAATATAGGATTTGATCTTGTAGAAGAGCTCCTCCAGGTTGAGTTGTCTTTCCTTGCCACAAAGTGTAGATCTATGTCACCCTAATGCATGAAATAATGAATCTCACAATAGCAGAATATATCTCCAAAATCCAACCCCTAGCTTGTGGATGACAGTAAATATATAGGAGAGGATGGTAAGTCAAAAATCCTTCTCCATTTACCAATCTAGGCTTGAGATAGACTCTTGATGGGAGGATGCGCTCAAGGGATAAGGGGTTAAATATCCTAGGTAGGATAGGATAGGATTCTAGACTTTATCGAAGGTAAATGGTTAGAACAACTCCTGAAAGCTTTTGGAAGAGGAAGCTTCAAGATTCCTTTTATTTTTCCTAAATTTCTAAAATCAGTACACCCTCAGCAAGGGGAAACATGCCTGTGATCAATGTAGGACCAGGGAGGGTCAACATGTTGGTGAACTCTAGTCCCTAAAGAGCGAGGGTGGATTGGGACTAAAAAATACTAAAATTAAGTAGTTAAGGTAGCAAATTTAGGGTTTTGAGAGAGTCATGCTTAGGGAATTGTATAGGGATGATGAAAACGTGTTCAAGGATGTGAATGATCTTGATTTGAAGTTTCATCGACCATGTTATCTCTCAGTGAAACCCCGACTGTTAGGGAAAAACTCTAAGTTAACCTCGAATCTATTTTAGACTGAAAGATGCCCTTCAAACTCGACAGAGATTTCTCCTTAAAACACAACTAACCTACGTCAGTGTAGTAGTAGGTTTAGCGAAAGCTCTATGGCAAGATTTGTGTGAAAAATGATGAAATTTGGTTTATTTCTCTATATAAGCGGTTGTAGAGCGGCTCAAAAATAGAAAAGAGATATCAACGCCTTATAAATGAGCCACTTCGAGGGGGCAACCTCCAATACATTACATAAATGAACAATTCTAGGATGATTCAAATTACAAAACCTCCTTTCTATATATAGGAGTCCATGGGGCCACAATGTAATCCTAGCCGACCTAACAATAATAATTTAAGGGCACAATAATAACAATATGGGGGTTACAGGGGTACAATAATAAAAATAAGGGGGTTACACTAACAACAATAAGGGACTTATAGGGACCTAACACCATGATCCTCTCCTTCGAAAAAGTGTTGTCCTCAAAGCTTCGGCGGCTCGGAAGTGCTTTTCTATAAAATTTTCGTCCTCCATGTAGAATCTTTTTTATGGGTAAGTTCTTCGTGATGATATACTGCGAAATTGATCGATTTTGTGGTGGTGGGAGTTCTTGTTTCCGTGACTGCTTCAGGTTCCAATATGGTTTTTCCTTCCTCATCAAGTTCTGGAAATATTGTTTGAACTGGAAGTTTGTCCCCTATAACCTTTTTTAAGCATGGAACATGGAAAACTGGATGCACTCTCAAAGAAGTAGGAAGCTCCAATTTGTATGCCATAGTACCAATATTTTGCAACACCTTGTAAGGACCATAATACTTTGGCGATAATTTATTATCCTCCTTCTTAGCTTGCTTGAGGTACATTTGTTTGCATGGTTGTAGCCATAAAAATACCTAGTCTCCCACATAAAAACTTCTCTCACTGCGATGTTGATCTGCCTATTGTTTCATCCGATTTTGTGCCAAATTTAGGTTATTCTTTAAGAGTTGGAGAACTTCTCGTTGATTCTCGATGTGATCCTCCACTGCTTGAACCCTAGAATTTTCCCTTAAAGAAGTTGTGATGGACGGTGGATGATATCCATAAAGTGCCATAAATGGGGTCATTTTTGCTGCAGTATGGAAGGAAGTGTTATACCACCATTCAACGAGAGGTAACCACTTGACCCATTGTGTTTGCTTATCAGATACAAAACAATGAAGATATCCTTCCATACATTTATTCACTATCTTAGCTTGACCATCATATTGAGGATGATAAGATGAGCTATGAGCTAATTGAGTACCGAAACAAGAAAATAATTCCGTCCAAAAATTTCCAGTAAAAATGGGATCTCTGTCGCTCACAATAACCCTTGGGTTTCCATGTAGCTTTGAATTGTGTCCATAAATGTAGTAGCAACTATACTTTCTTTAAATGGATGAGATAATGAAAAAAAGTGTGCATACTTGGTAAAATCCATTGAAATCTCCTCCCAACGTTGACTTGGAATGGATAAAGGTTGTAGAAGACCAGGGGTCTTAATTGTCTCAACTTTATTTTTCTCGCAAAACAAACATTCGCCAAAAACTTTTGAATATCAGATTTAAGGCCATCCCAAAAAAATTCTTTCTTCACCCTATGGTAAGTTTTTAAAAATCCTGAGTGTCCTCCTAAAGGAGAAGTGTGCAATTCCAAAAGAATATTTTGTTTTAGTTGGGAATTCTTACAAAGATATAAGCGATCTTTGTACCATAAGGAATCATTTTCCCAACTAAATGTATCAGATGTACTAGGATCTTGCTGCAACTTTTGAATGAGTGTCCATACATCTTTGTCCTTCTTCCATTCATCTCTTGCTTCAGTTATCCAATCTGGTTGGATAATAGAAATAGCACAAAGCAATGCTTCCACCTCTTCATTCTTTCTTGAGAGTGCATCTGCAACAACATTAAGATTCCCTTTTTTGTAGATTATTTCAAAGTCATAACCCAACATCTTTGTGACCCATTTTTGCTGCTCTTCTGAAGATAGTATTTGTTCCAAAAAGTGTTTAAGACTATCATGATCATTTTTTACCTTAAAGTGTCTTCCCATTAGGTAAGTTCGCCATTTCTTTAGTGCATGCAGTATTGCTAACATTTCCTTCTCATAAATAGGTTTCTGTAAATACTTTCCTTTGATTGGACGACTTTCAAAAGCAATGGGTCTTCCTTCCTGCATTAAAACTGCACCAATTCCATTTCCTGAGACATCACATTCCACAATAAAGGTTTTTGTGAAGTCTAGCGTAGCTAAGACCGGTGCTAGGCACATTGCCTCTTTAAGATGTTCAAAGGCCTTAGTTGCTTCAGGAGTCCATGAAAATGCATCTTTCTTCAATAATGTTGTTAGAGGTGCTGCTATTCTCCCATAATTCTTAACAAACTTTTGATAATACCTTGTTAACCCGAGAAATCCTCGCAACTGCTTTATGGTTGTGGGGACTTTCCATTCCTTAATGGCTTTAATTTTGTTAGGGTCTACCTTAACACCCTCGTGAGATACAATATGACCCAGATATTTCACCTCTTGTACTCCAAAGAAACATTTGGATGTTTTTTCATATAATTGTTTCTCCTCCAATAGTTTGAGCACCCTGTCAACATGTTGAACCTAATCCTTCCAAGACTTGTTGTAGATTAGTATATCATCAAAAAATACTAGCACAAATTTTCTAAGGAAGGGTTTGAAAATGGAATTCATCAACCCTTGAAATGTACAAGGTGCATTGGTAAGGCCAAAAGGCATGACCAAAAATTCATAATGACCCTCATGAGTTCGAAATGCTGTTTTTGGAATATCTTCGGTCTTCATTCTAATTTGATGATATCCTGAACGAAGATCCAACTTGGTAAAATAAATTGCTCCATGTAATTCATCCAATAATTCATCGATCATAGGAATGGGAAATTTGTCTTTAATGGTGAGCTTATTGAGCTCCCTATAATCTGGACACATTCGCCATGATCCATCCTTCTTGTGTACCAATACTACAGGAGCAGAGAAAGAACTTTGACTAGGTTGAATTATAACCGCCTCTAACATTTCTGCAATCATACGTTCAATTTCGCTCTTTTGGAAGTAAGGATATCTATAAGGCCTGATGTTTGGAGGAACACTTCCTGGAATCAAATGAATAGCATGATCATGATCACGAATAGGTGGGAGTCCTTTAGGAGTTTCAAACACCTTGTAATGATTGTCCAAGACTTGTTGGAGATCTGCAGAAATAGATGATTTTGATGTTGGAACTTCTAGTGAGCATAATTGTGCAATTACGCCTCATTGTTCTTTCTTTAGAAGCTTTGTCATGACATTAGAGCTTATTATCTTTCCCGGCTTCCTTGCAATACCCCGTAATTCGACTTCCTTTCCTTCTGAAAAAAATTTCAAGAAAAGTTCTTGAAAATTAAAAGCTACCATCCCCAAAGATTGTAACCATTGTACTCCTAGTACGACATCAGCACCTCCCATTGGGATGGAAAGAATTGGACTATTCAATACATATTCCCCCATGGATAGCTTGATATTATGGCATTTTCCAGAGCAATTTATAGTTCCTCCATTTGCAACCATCACTTGACATTCTGGTGCTGGGTATAGGAAACAATTTAATTCCTTGGCTACCTTACAATGAATAAAATTATGGGTGCTACCTGAATCAGTCAACACTATTACCTTTTTCTTCTTGATTTGTCCTTCTATCTTGAGAGTTTGAGGAGTGGTAATTCCTGCCAGTGCATTACACGATATGGTCGGATTCATTTCTTCCTCTTCTAGGGTTGGTTCTAGGTGTATATCCTCTTCTTGTTCATTTTCTTCTTCCTCTTCACAATCTATGTAAAATAATTTCTTCTCAGCACACTTATGACCTTTAGTGTATTTGCTATCACAACTGTAGCAAAGCCCTTTTGCTCTTTTTTCTTCTAATTTTTGTGGTGTCAACCTTGTAGGTTGTGGAAATCTAGGCGTAGCAACACTTCCTTCTTTATAGAATTGAGTGGTAGGCTTCCTTGTCGCCATTACTTTACATTCAAATTTTCTTTCCAACCTGAATGCCTTCTCCAATGAATCCGGTTCCAAAACGCGAACTTCATATTGGATGTTATCCTTTAAAGTGCCTATGAAGAGATCGATCCTGTGTTCCTCTGGAATATATGTTACCCTTATATTCAATTTTTGGAAGTCCTCAATGTGCTGCCCCACTAAACCCTTTTGTTTGAGATTTATCAATTGGCTAAAGAAGGTGTTGCTCTTTGTATCCTCATAATGTGCTATCATTTCCTCCGTAAAAATTGACCAAGTGACAATTTTTTTACGGGAGCAAAGCCATTGATACCATACAAATGTATTTTGTTCTAAATGTAAAGTTGCAATGCGTACCTTTTGTGTGCTTTGCACGTTATGGAGATCAAAATATTGCTCCATCTGTAGTATCCATGTTACAGGATCCTTTTCATCAAACTTCCTCATATCCATTTTTGGAATATGGTGGTTCTTCCCGCCAACATTAGAGTTTATGAAATCACGATTAACATTTATTTTGTTCTCATCATGAGTTTCCTCTACTATCTTTTCACCATTACGAAAAATTTCTTGTATCAACTTTGTCAAACCTTCTATGTCTGATTTTAGATCATTCTTCATGTTTACCATGTTGTCTTTCATTTTTTCTTCCATGTCATCCATCTTAGCTTCCATGCCAGCTTCCATACCATCCATCTTAGCTTCCATGCTGTTCATCTTAGCTTCCACGCCTTTCTTCAAACCATCCATATTATTATTCAAACCATCCATCTTCGCTTCCACACCTTTCTTCAAGACTTCCATTTCATTTTTTGTTGCTCTTTGCGAGAGCGAATTTTGGTGCACTTGCTCTCGTAATTTTGATAGATCATGTTGCAATTCTTTATCTTCATGAGTCATAGTAGAGTACTTCGAGGGCTTAATGGGTGTTGAATTCTTTTTAGGAGGCATTTTAGAACCCAATAATGATATATATGCTCAATAGGCCTTTGGAATCACTTAAAACTATTTTTTCAAACAAGACTGATGCAATTTGAAAATAAAAATACACACCTTTTTTGATTTTGAGGAGCTCAATATTGGCGAATTTTATACGCAATCTTCAATATCTGAAATTTGGCATCAACTTGGTAGCCTATGAAACTTCTTTCAAATGCCACAGGTCTGATCTGATTTGGATTCTTCAAGACAAAGCTATGTCCAATCTCCCACAATGACCCAATTTTGGACTGGTTCAGTAGAGCGAACTTGTACCACTTGCCATGTGTCATTGTTTCCTCATTTGGCTCTGAAATTGATAGACCGAAAACTACAGTCCGTGCACTTGCGGCCACTTTTTATAGCATTCCAATCCGATGCTCAGAGAGAGAGCTATGAAAATTTTCCCACAATCACCTCTTTGAGATGAAATTCAGAAGCCTCAAAAATCCCTAACTTTCACAGATCATATTTCCGAAATATTGCGAACCAAGCTTTGAAATTGTTTCAATGATGTTACTCGGGATTTGAGATTAGCGCTCTAATAATTTTAGCTTCGAAACTTTGTAGAAAACAAGTTATAGAGAAAATGCCACGATGACCTATTTGGAGCGTGAGAACCTAGAATCCAAAGCTACGTGCAAATGTTTGTGAAATCAACTCCAAAAATAGAAGGAAAGAGATATCAATGCCTTAGAAATAAGCCACTTCGAGGGGGAAACCTCTAATACATTACATGAATGAACAATTCTTGGATGATACAAATTACAAAACCTCCTTTCTATATATAGCAGTCCATGGGGCCACAATGTAATCCTAGTGGGGCCATAATGTAATCCTAGCCGACCTAACAATAATAATTTAAGGGCACAATAATAACAATATGGGGGTTACAAGGGTACAACAATAACAATAAGGGGGTTACACTAACAACAATAGGGGTTTACTATTAATATAGGGACCTAACAACACCATTGGCCATGGAGTCCAGTTTTTTCAAATGATTCTATAGATCTAATGAGCATGACACAAAAATAAAGGTAGTAATAACCCCTTTGAAAATTTGAGAGATTTTAAGAAAACTGAAAAGAAAACATAATTATCACTGGTAGAAGCAACAAGTTCTAATGACTGATAAATACGAGAAAGGAGCATAAATAAATCCCAACCTCAAAGAATAAAATTTCCATACATGAAGAAGATTTTATAAACATAGAAATAATAGAAAAGGAACTACTCCACATGAATTCTTTGCAAATTCTCATAAAAACTTCAATATATTTAATATCTGCTCAAATACACCAGAATGCTAATATTTCACAAATAAAATCCAACTCTTTTCCATTCTTCAGAAATTGCTTTTATAGGCATTACATCAATTGATCACATGATTATAGTTTCAAAATTAATTACAATAATTCAAAATATAAAAATATACTAAGTTCATGCATGTGGAAAATATCCTTAATTACATTATGTTTTTTCTAAAATAAAACTATCTGCTTGAAAATATGCAACTAACATATAGGCTAAGAAAATGTATATTCAAAATATCTTCCTCGTAAATAGAAACATGTCCATAACTAATAGAACTAAATCCTCGCTAACAAAAATGTCCCTCTACAAACATGTTCAATATTTCACCGAAAATTTCATTTATGTCAGAGTTCCTTTTCCCTCATGCATTCTGTTGAAATTGCTAATACTATTTTTGTTAGCTTCTTTAGTTTTTCTAAGTTGAAGATTTCGATAATAGACTCGCTGTCAGCATTTAATTTCTATATGTTTTTCATAATTTGCTGATATTGGTAATGTAAACATTTATTTTACTCAAAATCCCTTGACAATGGAGGTGTCAGCTCCTTCTCAAAATTGCTAACAATGGACATGTGAGCTCATGTTCCTCAAAATACCTCATAGTGGAAATGTTAGGTCTGATTCTTTCAAACTTTCTATTAGTGGAGATGTGAGCTACTCCCTGCCTTGTTGTGTGTAAAACAACGTCACACACATAGTCAATGATAAATCCAATTTTTTTTCTTCCAAAATTCATAACAAAAATTTTCTAAATGACCCCAAGCCTCCTACCTGAGGTTGTTGGTTGCTTTTAGAAGAACATCCATCTTCTCCATCCTCTGTTTCTTTCTTTTCCTTATGTCCATAGGACCTTTTCAATTAGATCCTTTATCTCTACTCTTTTTAGAGCCTACAATCGTCTTTATATTGATGATAAGGTCCTTCAATGACACATTATATACATAAATTACCTCCTTGGAAAAATCTGGGTTGATTTTTAGTTTAATTTTAAACATTAATTTATTTTTTGGCCTTGTATGAGGTTTCCTTCCTCCTTTAATGGTTCCAGACAATGATTCTTCAGCTTGGGTCTCAACTTTGACCTCCTTTGCTTTAATGATTTCTAGAATATTTTTGTCTACAAGGGAGGTTTCAATAGGTGAACTAATGGTCTGGGAGAACTGATAGCAAAAGGTAAGCTTACAAGGGATTAAGCGTCTATTTTAATAAGCTTGGCACTTCTACTTTGGTAGAATTAGGGGATTTTAGGGCCATAAGATATAGAAGGGATATTTGTATCCTTTTTTATAGGGGTTGACTCAATAGGGGTTGTTTGTGGAGTCTTTTTCCCCTATTTTGCAATTTTGTTTCTTCCCTCTAAAGCCTTACAACATTGAGGTTGAAAACCTCCCAAAAATAGAAAGTGGCTCCAAGTTCTCCCTGCTTTGGACAACGAGTTTAAATTTACAAATTAATGAGGGATTTGTGGTAGAAAATGTGGGGGGTAGGGTCTGTTCTTAATCTGAAACAAGTTGCCATTTTCCAAAGACTCAAAAAAATAGAAATAAGTGTTCATCCTAACCTGACCAACTAAATATGAAAGGAAATGAAAGTGATAGTGGTTTGCTTGGTTGGTCCTTCCTTCGCAGGGGAAGTATGACTCATTTATCTTAAAATTCTAGTTCCATTCATCTTATAACCAAACCATCTAAACCCGAGCTCTCCAATTACGATTCTTGAACTCTTTCTTCAGAAAGAAGGACACATCAATTCCTGCAAACACATGGATCCTAAAAACTCATTCTCCATCTATTGGGAAGGTTGTAGTCTTTGATATTAGCTTTTTTGTGACAGTGAAGGAGATCCCACCGATCTACACCCAATTTCCATCAAAACCATGATCAAAGCCATGAGCCATGACATCTTGGTAGTCGGTGCAGTGGTGAAAAAAATCATGCCAAACTGCTTGTTGAAACTGATGTTGGAGATCAGGATACACTTCCAAAATATTAGGTTCTTTGGGCTTGGCCTGATTAGCCTTGTCTCCTTTCCCCATTGCAAACTCTAATTAGTAACAAAAACATCGGCATTTGATCGTGGATCCTTGTTGGAAAATCTTGACGAAATATTTCCCGGCGTTAACCACTTTCACAACAAAATAACCAAAATTACAAATTAAATGACCAATTTACAAAGTGGAATTAGTTTAATCCATGGGTCAATAATTACATATTCGAGGAAATTATTACTATTGAGGGTGAATTCACGTTTTTAGGCCATGATAAATCGATAAAAACTGTAGGTATGTTATTTATTGATTAATCATGAGATCATTAATCATGATTATACAAGAAGTTTGGATAATGAGATGATGGTCGACAAGAAGTGACCCATCACATGAGTGCCTTGATGTATCCCTTGTTAATGACCTAAAACAAGTATCATTATTTGAGGCAATTGTGCTTTGACATGAAATTGGATCAGGAATGACATACTTGAAATGAAGGCTTAATAATATTGTAGCAAATATCAACTGAATAAATTTTCTTGAATACATCGATGACAATAGATGGAGTTGGCAGCATTTCCCCAAAACCGAAAATGGAGGCTTTGAAATGGTGTGACGAACCAAAAAAAAAAATAAAAAAATTCCATACCCAACAACCACATAGATCAAATGGAAGAGTGTCATGTTTAATAATTACTCACTGCCATTAATAAGTGGAGTACCCTGTTTTCCCAATTACCCCAACAATGGTTGGTTTATGCCTCTCTATTTTTTAATAATATTGAGGAGTATAACATATGATTCAAATATAAGTTCATCCTTCGGATGAATCCCTCCAAATATGTTTAGAAACCCCTAAGAAGGAGTCATTTCATCTCATCATGATTGAAGATTCCATCATTGTTTTGTGTTTTACTATTCCAACAAAGGTGAAAACTTGACATATTTTTCCTATTTAGAGAGTTTGAAAAAGAGGCGAAAGAGAAAAGTCCGAAAGTTCCTTTTGTAGATATTCCCTTGATTCCGAAAAGGTAGAAAATGATACCCAACAGAACCACTTAGCCATGTTTGACTAAGGTATTCCTTTCTCGTAAATATCATATCTCGGTCTAGAAAAGGACTAAACTTATACTGAGTAGATGTCTTTTCATTTACTTTAACTAGTTCAAAAATATAGGTGCTCCACAATCTTTTCATATTTTTGGAGTCTAAAAAAGAGCTGAAAGAGGACTACATCGGGTTCCTTTTTCATGAGTTTATATAGACCAAAAGAGTGATAAAAATGTGCTCGTTTGTTAAAATGATATGTTCCAAACACGACAAAATCCATCAAATAGTTGTCAACCTACTCAGAACATCAACAAAGTATTAAAAATACTTATTTCATGATAAAACTAAATCCTAACTAGGCCAAAAAATTAAATATAAATAAAATAATGGGAAGAATGACCATAAGTAATTAAAATGACAATTCATTTTTACCATTTCACATTTACCTTATGTCGTTAAGCTTTGAGTACCTTTTTCCCTCAATCTTTTGTAGTTGATGGCAATCAATCTGGTGGTTTATTTCAAGTGTCATCACTTCCAGGTAGGAGGTAAAAATTTTCTCTTTCATTTCATGGTGGCATTTTGTGTTCTTATGTAGATTATTTTGGTTTTTTAAGGGCCTTATGGCTCAAATACTTCGCCCTGGTATCAATGCAGCCTCATAAAGTCAAAATGAGTGTTGATCTTGGTTGAAATACACTAGATGCAAAGTTGCAACACATTGTATCCCAGTGGGGGGGTGTGTTGGGAAAAATTCTCAAGTTCATTATGCTAGTTCCCTTTAAAATTTGTTAAGCTTTTTGAATGGAATGAATCCTAATGAGTCCTCTTGTGAAGTTTCAGGACTTCATTGGAATAAAATGGCCTTAACATGGAGGTAAACATAATATGAAGAACAAGATATGAATGAAGAAAATTATTGTGCTACCATCTAGGTACTAAACAACTGTGGGTTAGTGAAATTCTCCTAGCTTCCTGGTATGAGGAAATAGATGGAGCTACTAGAATATCTTGTACATTCATGGGATGTTAAATCTTGGGAATTCATGATAGGAGCACATATTCTCGAGATAAAGGTAGAGGAAATATACTTTTTGACTAGTTTATCTATAAGAGGTTCCCCTGTCTCCTTTCTATGTGGCAAAAGGGTTGGAGAGACATTCAAGGAGTATATTGTCACTCATTGCAGAGCTCGAGCCTAACCAACTAGGGATGGGAAAATCAACATAAAATATGTGATACGATTTCCTTTAAGAAATATCCTTTCATTATTGCCATATTGGCTGGAAACTCTACACTTCATGTAGCAAATAGGTAATACATGTAGTATTCCCTATAAAGTATACAACCAACCGTTTCAATTGGAGTGAGGGAGTGTTGGTCAACATGAAAGAGAAGCTGAATAAAGATAGAGATGGATGATTAAATTTTTTTCATATGGCTTGATCTTAATCTCCTTTTCTATAGAGCGTTTCCATTGATACTCCCTCAATGATTGCACTCGAGCCCATTGATATGAGAGTTCCACAGATGAGGAGGTGGATAGACCTTATGTCCTGACATGCAGGACCATCGGTAGTCAATTTAATACTAGCCTTCTTTAGTTGGATGTGTAGGTAGTTGATTATGATAGATTATTATTCATAAACGAGGATGTGATTTCGTGGATACCTTAGGCTTGTGGTTCAGAAGGGTGAGAAATGGGGTGTAATGGGTAATATATTTCAGCCATTTTTTATTTTAAGTTTTACTTTTTTTGTGTGTGTGTTTTTCATGTATCTAAGACTAAACTATTGATTTTTTCCTGCAGATATTAGGCCCATTCGACCTATGGGTGCTTCATATCTCCAACATGTGGGAGGACCAAAAAAGGCAACAACACCTGTACATGTTGTTGCAGCAGGATGAGATGTGTTACATGATATCAATGTAGCAGATACCCTAGCAGAGGTGGAGTGCCACAAGGAGGGGTTGACACATGGCATATATGAGACTATGGTCAATTGATGTCCTATGTGATTTCGACAACACACTATTAGAGTGCCAAGTCGTATCGATCGACTACTACATAAGATAGCTCGTGCAATGGAATGTTATCATGGGAACTATGATTAGTCTACTATGAAGCTTATAGCTATATTTGCATGTATTATTTGATATGATAGGCCATGTGGCCATATGTGTCTCAGGCACAAATTTTGTAAAACCAAACTTGTATATATAAAAAAATTTCTTAAGTGTTTCGTATGTTTATGTTATCGCTTTCAATGGATGTATTGTGTAATGAAATTGATATAAATATGTCACAAATTTATAGATAGAACATGATTAAATAGTGCATATGTCAATGTTTTTATATTTTTAGAAATATGTTGATATTGGATGAAATCAAAGTGTCTTTCTAAAAAGCAGAACCCTTAAAAACAAAAAAATAGCAATTGGACTTATAACCGAATAGATATTAATCGATTATATTACTAAAATATGTGAGTCAAGTCTGATCATGTGAAATAACATTATACAATAGCTTGACCATTGCGTTATACTTAACGATGTTATTGGTAGAGCGACTGATACAAATACCTTGTAGACTCACTAACTTTCCATTTGGAGAATAGATAGTTCATGTTGCGGAAGATAAGTTCTGAGTACTACGACTAGCACCATAAACATAGCCACGATATGGTTTAAAGGATGCATACATATACAAACCAAACGCAAATAGGAGCAAAAGAAACCGGAGGAAACTTTGAAGAGGCACACTGCAAATGTTATCACCAAAAAATGATCACCTAGCCATTTATAACTAGATGGATACAAATACACCATGTAAGACCAATTTTTCCATAATAATATTGCTTTCATTATAGAAAATAATTTGATAAGCTAGATTTTATTAAATTATTTCCGATTAAAACTAGAAACCCCATGAGGAATAATTATTAAATCATTATTTAATAAATATTGCTTGTCACATTTGACCAAGTAATGAGAAATAGTTAAATAGATCATTATTTGTTTTATTTTTCTCTAAGAATAATTAATTAAATCATTATTTAGTTAATATTCCTTGTCAAGTTTGACAAAATCGCCTAGGAATGATTAAACAAATAATTATTTTTTTTTATCATTATTTAACGACATTCTTGAAATAATAAATAAACCATTTATTTATTTTTGATTTCTTAAAAAAGGTACTTAACTAATTTAAATATCTTTTCCCTCTCCAAAATTTATAATAAAATATTCCAAGTAGTTAAGTTCTAGATTGTGGCTAATAATATTTTATTATTCTCCATTTTCTAGAGTAACCCAATATTTTGTTATAAATAAGAGGGTTTTCCATCCATTTCTCACCATGATCACTATCATTGTTGTTATCATCATATTTTAGCACTCAAGCTCTCATATGAGTTGAATACACATTTATGGGTTTCATAGATCAAAGAGAGAGAGAGAGATTTAGATACTGAAGCACAGCAAACAGCCAAAGGACCCATCCCATTTGAGGGGGATCTATAACCTTCATACAAGTCTCCTTCACCAAGTGTAATAAAAATAATTTTCATTCTAAATTTTTTAATCCATGTTTCAGGTTTTACATTACTTTATTTTTTATCTTTAATATTTTATTCTGCATAGATTTATTGTTTTTAATGTTTTCTTTTAACTTTCTATTTCACATCTGAAGTGTCGAATAGCCATATATGTTGTTATGGCCATTACTCACTCGTTTGTTAAGTGAAGTCTTTTTGGTACACTTTCTAGAAAAATTCACACTAACAAAAAACACAGTCAACATACCTATATACAAAATGTAAATAGTGTACTACGCAAATAATCAAGCATAGTATTTTTAAGGTACAACCCATTTCTAGGCCGTGCTAGTGGAACTCCATCAAAATAGACAAACTCATAGCTCCCTTTAGAAAGAACATGTTTCAGAATATATGGACCTAGCCACATGGGTTGGAAGTTTATTCGTCCTATATTATCAAACTCTTGGTTGTATAGAAGGACAAGATCACCTTCCGAGAAAAAACGAGGCTTGACACTTTTGTCATATTGTGCCTTGACATATTTCTTATAGGCTTCATCAGCCATGGTGAGATCTCACCAAGTTGCATCTTAGCGTGTCAAATGTAAGAGACGTTCCTCTTCTACGGAAGTAGCAGTAAGAAGTTAAAATACAATTGTCATTGACAGAATCTTAGATTCAATCAAAAGTGTTTGTTACAGACCCTAAACCAATTGGAATAATGTAAATATAGTAGCAGTCCTAATGGAGGTTTAGTATTCCCACAAGGCAGAATAAAGAATCAAATTCTAGTTTTATCAATGGACCTCTATCCCACGGTCAAAGATGAAGTGTGTTAGAAACCCATTTCAACTGGGTTTAGGCTAGGACATCATGTGAGTGGTTCCTGTCGGGGCTACCTAACCTATGGTAGTGAATTCCATGCGTTGCCTAAGTTTACCAAGAAGCTCAAGACTCGACCAACCCTGAGGGATGAAGGTAACCTTAGTGGCCTATCTTAGGAAAAATATTTATAGGACTAGTTTTGGGAAGCATTCGGTTCCCTACACTATGTCTCTCTATGTGGCAGTGCCTTGCGGGGATTGAATCCCGTGAGTGCAAATTTCTTTGAAAGTCCATCTAAAATAGTAGATTATAGGCTTGTTTGAGGATTCAGATAACCTTTCGCCTAGAGGTCATTTTTCCTCTGATAGGATGCACTTTTTTGCATTATATTATCTCATAGAATAGTTATTTTATATTAGGCACCACTATACTAGGTATTTTCTTATTGTTTTTTACTCTTTTGTCTCTATCATCCTTTAGCCTTTAGTGTCATATGTGCCTTGAGATGATTGCACCCCATAGGTGTTTTTTGTAGAAAATATGAGGTCTCCATCCTCAGTTTCCATTAGGAAATATTACTTCTCCTCGTCAGGTTCAAGTTAATCCTCCTAGTCCTCCATCGAGTCCCTCTTATGACTCTAGTTCTACTGATCCATCAATTTCTTCCTCTGATTATGCATATTCTCAGCCTCTTATCACCACCATGTCAGGCACCTATGTAAGTGCAAGAAACTAATGTGGTCACCTTCGTCCCAACCCCGCTAATACCACTATCAGAACCACTATAGCTATGGTCACTACTACCCTAGTGCTCCCTTTTATGGCTGGTTTAGGTCTCCTAGATTTTAACCAGTTAATCAATGATCCCATTCTCCATGATGTTGGTTTTCCAGGTATGCCAACAAAACCTCCTTCTAACATCCCTAAGTTTGAGGGAAATCCTAGAGAAGACCTTACCAATCATGTCCACTCCTTTCACATGTGGTGTTCATCAAACTTTATCATTGATGACTCCATACGGCTTCATTTATTCCAATGCACGCTCACTTGAGATGTTTTGAAGTGGTATATATATTGACCCTCCACCTCTCATTCCACCTTTCTGACTATTTTTAAAGCTTGTTTGTCATATTTGCAATTAACACTCAATTACGATAGTAGTACCGAATTATTGACCACATTCTGTCAAACTTTTATGACCTACCTTTCTAACCATGTGCTAGAATGGCGTTGAAGAAGGAGCATGTGTAGAACTCCTACATTTGATGACCGTTTCTATATGGATTGGTTTCATAGAATTCTCTTAGCCTCCATAGGAAAAGATTTTGCATCTCACTTTACTGAGACTGAAGAAGAAACTCTTTAGATAGACTAAAAATATGGCTTTATTTATGCCCAATGAGGTTATGTTTATACCATTTTACCATACCTCCCTAGACTTGCTTGTGCCAATGCACTCGGGGAATATCATGCCACTAATGCTATCATTGGATCACTTTCACACCCATCACCATATGCTCCTCCTCAAACTATTTATGTTCACCATAAGGGTGGACCCGCTCCTCCAACACTTATCCCTCCTCTAGGAAACTTATTCGGTCCGAGAACATCTTATGAATTTTTAAAATCAGATCAATAGATTCCATGGAAACATGTTTCTCTCTATATTTACTAGATTGTTTCACCATCCTTATCCTCCTTATGCACAGGCAAGCATTTTAGCCCCTTTGATTCCCATGCCTGCTCAACCTCTGCCCCAAAAACCACATCCTCCTCAAGCTCAAGTGTATTCTAAGAAAAGTGCAACCAATCCCCCGAATTCGAAGAAAAATAATAAGGGAAAACATAACCAGAAGTAACAACCATAGGGTAACTAGGGTAGCCAAGGTACTCAACTGAATGCACCTTAGGGGAACCATCCAAATACCACAACCTAGCACCAGGATGATCAATCCAAGAATACCAAGGCTCTTCATATGAATAAGCCTTATGCATGTTGTGGTTTATACAACCATTAAACAGATGATTGTCCTATTTTATGCCAGATGCATCAAATGTGGGATGCCCAAGTAGCCTCTCATGGATAACAGCCTATGGTGTCGCTTCCTTAGGTTATTTCTCCACCTAAACCGAATGTTCTCACTAATCATTTCCCTCGGCAAGGATACCCAATTGCCCAACCTCCATGAGGCCAGATCGATCCTCTGCGTCAATAGTTTTTTCACCTTCATTACCATATTTTCATGGTGAACTCTAACGACATCAATACCGCCCCGGTAAACCTCCAGACCTGGTCATGCTAGTATGACAAGAAACCTGTTATGTTTGTTGTGGAGCCCCAAACCAAAGTGCCCACACAATCTATCTCAACACCAAATGGTCCCTTAAAAATCCCTCAGCTTAAGGTAGAGGTTTTGTCAAAGATCCCCAAAGGGCCATTACGTTGTAATGATGCTTCAACCAAAGTTTCCCACACATATTGCATAGTAGATGACTTGGCATAGTCTCTTGCTACCATGTCAACATTATAATTTCTCGATATATGCACATCACAAAGGAGAGATCTACTATCTACCTTAGGAGTTGTGGAAATTTTATATGATCACTTGATCATCTGTGACGTTGAAAATTTAGAACATACTCCTCTCCCCTCATCAGTTTCTTTCTAAATACTAGTCGCCATTAAAAACACCACTGTCTGGCATTATATTATAGATGAAGGAGACTCCACATGTGTGATGGTAGCCAGTGTTTGGAAACAACTCGGGTCACCAGATCTGTCCCCATCCACTATCACTTTACATGTTTGGCATGGTCACCCTTCACAACCCCTTGCCATGTATCGCAATTGTCCTATCAAAGTTGTTGGAAATATTTTTTGCATTGACATAGAGGTCATCGATACCCCCTTGGATTACAATATTATTTTGGGTCATAGATATACCTATGTGATGTCATTTTTCGCATATGCGGTTCACCATAAAATGTGATTCCCCATAACTGAAAGATCATCACCATCGTAGTTGACATATTATGATCCTAAGTCTCAGACATCACCCCAGTCTACCATCTCTTGAATGACTGAGAATCAACCTATCTCGCCTATCACCAATGTCTCTCTAAGAGTCTATAAAGATTCCACATTGCTTGGCACATACTATGGTCCACCTCTTACCCATTCTAAGCCCAACTCGTCCAATGTTTGCAAGTTTCAAGCATCACGAGTTACTAAAAAGTGGTCTGGTATGACCATCCAACAACCAACACCCATGCATCCTATTGTTACTCACTGGACCCAACCATATGGATTAAATCCTCATGGACCCCCTTCTTCTGCTAATGTCCTTTGACTGGTGTCTATCCTCCTCCCTTTCAACTAGGAATTGTTCCTCTAATCCTTAATCATCTCGGAGTTGTTCCTCTACACCATTATATTGTAGGTGAAATACCGTTTTTATTTCCTCCACTTGGAATATTTTCTATTCATTTCATGGCTAAATTGAGTTCACCAAATATATCCCTAGGGATCCTAGTCTAGTACATCAATCCCCAAACAAAAACTCCACCAGGTCAACTTATGCCATATACTGCTTTAACCTCAGTCCAAACGGTCTCTCAGACCCCTTTCTTTTCTTCAGTTCCACATCAACCTCAATTGGGGCCCACTCATGTTTCAAAAGTATCTGGTGACGAGGGAAATCCAAAAAGAAGGAACCTAAGGACAAGGCTCCACAAAAAACTCGAGCTCCACCTAAGCCGCCAAATTCTACTCCATCGTGTGCTTTTTGTGATGTTGTTTGCCATTCCGCTAATAAGTTTCTTGAACTCCATCATCTCGAATAGGCGGTTGACGATACATTTCATAACTCTAACATCTTCGACGTCCATGTCACCTTTCCTGAGTCATCCAAGAAAATAAAATCATTATGCACAAATCACCCTTGTGCTTTATGTGAAAACCTTGGTCACCATTCCCACCATTGCCCTTGTATTGAATAATTTTGCGATACCTATCAGGAACTTTGTGAAACAAATGTCGCTTGTAATGAATCATCCAGTTCTTTATGTGTGGATTCTGGCACCATTCTTGATCCAGAACGTGAACCACATATATTGATTCCTCCTCCACATGTTGAGATGATGGATACAATTTCTACTATTCTCTACTTTTCGTCATCCATGAGATCCCCAAATGAGAATCCCCCTGTATTTCCCTCAGTTCTTATGTTGAATTTCCCTCATAAAATAACCTAGTCTTAACATCAATAGATGTTTCATATACTAGCTATTTTTCCCCTCCTGTTGTCGATGCGCATGTGAACCTTATCTCTCATGATGATGCTTCATGTATCCCCTCCACATCAAGTGGTCTCTCTTCCTCCGGTATTCTCATATTATATTCAAATGAAGACATCATGGAAGCCATTAGAATGCTTGATTAGCCTTTGGATGATATGCACCATCATGCATATTTCCTTCTGTAGAAAACGCCTAATCAACATGTTGTGGATTCCAAAGACTTCATCCATAGTGAGGTTGATTGGTTATATAACCATTTACTTTTAACCCATGATTTTGAACCACATACACCTTGTATCCATTACATTGACACCCAATTTTTGGGTAAGGGGGAATCTGTATTTGAGACTCCAAGAGAAGCAATTCTCCCCAACCTTCCTAGTGCATCTAGTACCATTATTCTTCCCAATTTAGAGGAACCTATACAGTCTCATATCACTTCAAATAATTCTAGATATGATTGAATTAATTATTCCTTCATCTTACATCAACAACCCAGTCTCTTAGACATTATTGTTGACCAACCACAATTTTTTCTAGGTGAGCACCAATTCATTATATATGAAGCAACTCTTTGGTATAGTGACACCATGTATGCAAACCCAAAATTTCATTCCATTCGATTCATATATGCAACACCAAATGAGGTTGGTAATCCATTATTTCCTTTCTCTAACACTATCTATTTGTTCTTCCCACAAGAATATAACCATAGCATAAACAAATGGAAAACCACATCATCAAAATGTATTTAGAGTCCAGTATTATAAAAAAATTTGACATGTTGATAGAATGATAGGGTGCACCTATGCCCCTATCATCTCACCATCCTCTTTAGGATTTATTTCCTATGTTACTGAATGCCTGTATCCATTATTTAAACACTTGGAATAGCACGGTGCTCCAAAAACTCCTCTACCTAGTTGCATTATTCCCACGTTTGCATACGAAATCACTCCCTTATATCAGATTTTTTTGGGGGCACTATCCCATGCTTGGGGGCATGATGGCCCCTAGTCACCTTCTCATCTAATTAACATAGGTTTCACCCTAGACCCCAATGATCTAGTAATGGTCAAGTATTCTTCCATTACTTGTATATTTTGTCCTGCCAGACTCTTTAGAAAGTCATATATATATTGCATATCGTAGATACTTGATACCATAACTTTAGACATTCTACACTATGTCATACCACACTTACCACCAAGCCCCCATGTTTGGCTTGATGGGTGGGGATTATCCTAGAAATTTTCTAGTAATTCATTGCTGTATTCCTTTCTTACCTTCATTCTTCACCAAGAACCATTCTTCCATGAAGCATTAAGGAGATTCTTAGACAAGTAAGGCCACCTTACTCAAAAGTCGTGGATCCATATTCTGATGGTCGGTTCATTTGCTACGATCTCCAAAATATTTAGGACCTGATCCTCATCTCCAAATTCACCACAACTCACTTATAAAATGAATTAAAATTGGAGGGAAAAACCCTTTTATAGGAAAAACCCTAGATTTTTCATTTCCTATTGCAACCAAACCATAGCTCATTTTGACGAACCATCAACCTTGTTCAAAAGACCTCATTGAGCTCTATAATGGGTCTTTCTGTTTTTTTTTTCTAATTTGACACTTCACCCAGAAGCCATTTTTCCCATGAATTTTCACTTTTCTGCCAATTCAAACCCAATTTCTTCATATGAGCCAACTATACTTTCATATCACTTTACCTTGGCACTTATCATCTCATGTGTTGATTTTTTCAATGAGTAACCCTTATTTAATCATGTTTTTATGGTCCCTCTCAACCTATCTTGTGTGGCAACATCATCGAGTCACCCTTGTTCAGAGCATCCCAGATGAGTCATCCTTGAATTTATGGAGTCTCTCCCAAGTACCATCATGTCATGCTATAGTATTACATCCATATTTGCATCACATTCATCTTGTGTTGCCCATTTTTAGCTTCCAAATATACTGACCATCATCATCCCCTCTGGAATCGAGTCACTCACTTCTAGGTCAGCCATCCATTTTATGCTATGACAAGGGAAGTCATCAGTATGCCTCTTATTCTCCATCCTTCCATCACTATCCCTTGTTTCATTCCATTAGTCACTTTCTTATGACCCCTCGTGCCTTAGTTGAGGATTCCTGATTGCCTCAACTATGGCATGCCCTCTTATGTCGAATTCAACACATTTATTCCAGAAGAACGACCTAGAGGGAAATGTACCCTTGTTCTAGATTTCAGCATTGTTCGGTGCCTCAAACCAAGCAAATGGAATCACCATTGTCATTTGACTTGGTTGTTTCTCACGTGCTCGACCCTAGCTCATTATCGCATGATTGAGAATCATACACTTGATGGTCTGGTGATCCCGTAGATTGTACCTGTGATTCTCAGGTGTGTGTGAGATGTTTTAGACCTCATGATCTGGTGGCCCTTCATGTAGCCCCCTATATGCCTGGATGAGCTCAGATTATTCTCCACCCTTAGATGAAGTTCTGCAGATTTGATGGGTTCAGTCCTAGCTACTTGCAGCACCCACAACATGCATGTCTCATTTAGATGACCCATTGAGATATTTAGTGCCCCTTCATGTTCAGAAGAGCTTCTTTGATTGTTGCCCCCCTCCCCATGTTCGTTGTAGGGGAATTATGTCTCATGTACTCAGATGTTATTGCATTCATTCATGGCCTCTCTTTTTCTAGGTGCATTATGTATATGTGATTCATTGTATTATTTTTTAGCCCATTGATTGGAATGCTTCATGCATCATGTATCATGTGCTTTGTAGCCTAGTACCACACTTTTTGGATCATCATTATTCTTTGTACTAAGTTATTTCAGAAGGTATGGGTATGCCTGCCCCGCCTCATTGAGATCACGTACTCCAAAATAAAAGGAGACTTATATCATTAGTAGGTCTCTCCCCCTCTATTTATATCCTTCCTCCATTAATTTCAGTTATCTCACTCTCTCTCTCTCTATCTCTCTCTCTCTCTCTCTCTATGACTCCCCTTTGGTTTCTATTGATTGTATTATTACAATGTATTTCACTCATACAATTTTCTCCTAACACTCCTACGTTGGGGGGAAATCTATTATCACCAAAAAATGATCACCTAGCCATTTCTAACTAGGTGGATCGAAATACACTATGTAAGATAAATTTTACTATAGTAAAATTTCTTTCACTATATGAAATAATTTGATAAACATTATTTTATTAAATTATTGCTGATTAAAAATAGAAAACGCACAAGGAATAATGAAATAAATAATTATTTATTTTAGTTTCCTCTAGGAATAATTATTAAATTATTTATTTAATAAATATATCTTGTCACATTTGACCCAATCATGAGAAATAGTTAAACAAATTATTATTTGTTTATTATTCCTTAACCATATCCTTGAAATAATAAATAAATCATTTATTTGTTTATTATATATAAATAAAGGTATTTAAGCAATTGAAATATATTTTCTCTCCAAAAAATATAATAAAATATTCCTAGCAGTTAAGTTCAAGATTGTGGTTAATAATATTTTATTATTCTCCATTTTCGAGAGAAGCCTAATATTTTTTTATAAATAAGAGGGTTTTCCATCCATTTCTCACCATGATCATTATCATTGTCATTATTATCATCTTTTGGAAATAGAGCTCCCATCTAAGTTCAACACACATTTTTCAGTTTCATACATCATAGAGAGAGAGAGATATATAGATACTGAAGCACATAGGACAGCCAAAGGACCCATCCCATTTGAGCGGGATATGTAACCTTCATACAAGTCTCCTTTACCATGTGTAATAATAAAAAAGCTCTTTCTAAATTTCTTTATCGATGGTTCAGGTTTTACATTAGCTTATTATTGTTGTTTAATTCTTTGTTATTCATAGATGTAGCATTTTTCATGTTTTATTTTAAACTTTACAGATTTGAGGTGTCTAATAACCACATATTTTATTAGGGCAGTCACTCATGGATTAAGTGAAGTCGTTCTGGTACACTTGCTAGAAAAATTAACACTAACATCAAACACACTCAACACACCTATATACAACATGTAAATAGTGTACTGCACAAATAATCAAGCATAGTGTTTTTTAAGCTACGACCCATTTCTAGGTTGTGCCAGTGGAACTCCATCAAAAAAGGAAAACTTATAGGCCCCTTTAGCAAGAACACATTTGACAATATATGGACCTAGCCACATGGGTTGGAACTATCCTGGTACTTGTTTATCAGACACTCGGTTGTATAGAAGGAGAATGTCATCTTCCAAGTAGAACCGAGGCTTGACACTTTTTTCAAATTGTGCCTTCACATCGATGATGATTTAATTCTTGGCTTTGTATCAAATACGTTGTTGTTTAGAGTGAGTGGTATCAATATAGATAGAATGGGTCTGGAGATATAGAATAATGTATCCATACCACATGTGAGATGATGATATCAAAAATAATTACTTGTCTAGAATGGACTTTTCATACATCAATTTAGAATTAGTGGTGGGAAGGTTTCAGATTAGCTCAGCAAAAAATAAAGATTTATTGGACTTGGACTTGATAAATTCCAAATCAAAGTCTTGTAGGATGATTATCCATTTGTAGTATTACCCCCAAAAAAAATGGTGTGACACAAAATTTTTCATAGGGTTTCAATCTGAAAGAACCATAGTTTTCCAGAGAAGTATAAAATGGTGGAATCTCTGCATGACTTGAATGACTGCCAAAAATAAATTTTCTACATGCATGAACTTGATTTAATTATCATTAATATTATGAATCAAATAATATATCATATTTCCATTCCCTTCGTAGTCTTCCAGGACCAATACCATTTCTATGGTAGTAATTGTAGCAACGAGATACAAGAACTAATCACACTGGTAATCAGAGGGATATAATAGAGATGCCCGAACCAGTAAACCATTCAAGGAATCGAATGCTTGTCGAGAAACATTGTCGCAATGGGAGGGGAACCATTTATTAATAAGGAAAGTGAATCCTTTGGTCATCTTAGCTTAACTAGGGACAAACCTCCTTAGAAAGTTAACCTTCCCTTGGAGTTGTTGAAGTTGAAGGAGGGAAGAAGGAGCATGAAAATCGATTATCCCATGAAATTTCAAGGGATCAATATGAATTCCTTGTTTTGAAACAACAAAACCAAGAAGTAGACCTAAAATAACACATAACACACAATTGTGAGGATTAAGTCTAATATTATAATATCTACATCACAAAAAGATGGCCCTAAGATGCGTCAGGTGATCATCTTGATTTTTATAATGAGTAGGTAGATCACTAAAATAAAGATGCACAATATGTTTGATGTGATGGAAGACGTAATTCATCATCCTCTGAAACATATCTCCAAAGTTATCTAAGCCAAAAGGGATTTTTTGGTATGAAAATGTACCCCAAAGACAAATGAATACAATTTTATGCCGATATGATAGGAGAATTTTGGTTTTATTATAGCCATAGAAAACATCCATAAATGAATATATCTCATAGCCGATACAATCATAAACAATCTGGTTGATGAACGGGGTTGGGTAATTTTCTTTTGGACAAGTGCGAATTATATCTTGATAATCGATGAATACATGGATTGTTTCATGTTTCCTCATGACAAGAACAATATTTGATGCCCAATTGGTCAAAGGAGATGGATATATGAAACTAGTACATGGAATTTTTTTGACTTCATATTTAACTGTGGTAGCATTCTTGGGATGGAACGGATGGAGGTGCTGCCAAACTGGTTTATCATCAAGATAAATTTTAATATCATGCTACCCTATATTTGGATCGATACCTTAAATCTCCTCATATGACCAGGAAAAGTGATCTTCAGACTCCCTGAATAAGGCTTTATAGGTATTAATCTCATCTAGAGAAAAAGACATACTATTGTGTAGATTCTCGACAATACTCGGTTTAACTGAGATATCGAGACGTATCATATCTCCAATACTTGATAGGTTATTTTCGAAATCGACTTCATTAATGGAACATAATTCATAGAAAAATTGATGATATTGGGTCAATGTAGGTGATCTGAAAATGGGTGGATAACTTGAAATTCTTATGCGCAAGAACCTCCCACTCAGTTAAACAAATAAATGATCGTGCATATACATGATTGTGCGGAGTTTTATACTTGAAATAGGTGTATTTTTTTAATTTTTTAAGTGCTTTAGAAAATTTTTTTAGCTGATATTAAGCGTTTAGAAACCATAAAATGTATAAAATAAGCATTAACACATAACAAAAAATTTAATAAAGGATTTCACCCGAATATAGTGGGCTACGTCTCCTTGAGTCTTTGTCAACTAACTTGGCTCTTTGGGATTAGGATGGAAAACTTATTTTAAAAATTAAAAAATCAACTCCAACGATTATCTAAACTAAACCAATGTGATTATAATGCCATTTATATCCCTGGAATATTTTAAATATCTCTGAGGATGAACCTCGGCTCCCTTAAACTTGTCTCCTTGAGTCGGTGCGCTTAAGCTTCTCTGAGATTCTCTGTGGCACTAACTCCCTTATAAATAATTTTTTGTCCCTGAAACATTTTCTATTGTATGCATCATACATCAAACATCCAAAATAGGTTGATCATTTTCTCAAAATGAGCTTTGGCTCCCCAATCTAGGACTTCGTCAACTAATGGCCTTAGGCTGCCCAAAACTTCCCTATAGCTCTTCGACCTTCAAAAGTCTTCAAATGGCTCTAAAAATCCTTTCAATGGATTCAAAAGTTCCAAAATAGTTAGAATAGACTATTCACATGCATAAATTGGCTTCTGGTTGCTCTGGTTATGCCTCCAACACCTGGTGGCACCCCCTGGCTCTAAGGTCACTGAAAACTTCTCTGAATCATCTCGACTTTCAGAAGTCGTCAAAAGATTCTACAAACACCATAAATGGTTTCATAAGGCTTAACATAGTTATAATAAACTACTTGTTTGCTGAGAATGGATATTGATTGCTTTGGATAAGCCACATCAACATTGTACCTTTGCCCAGTCAAACCTGGTCAATGTCAAAATTTGTAGTTTACTAGAATTTTCAAATCATGATAACTTCTTTATACGGTGTCAGTTTTTCAAACCATTTTTTGGTGTCCAAGTATGAATGAATGTTCAAACCCTTTCCCACATTAATTATCAATCCAGGTGTGTTTGGTTATTGCAAGGCTAACGCACACAATATGTACAGATACAATATCACAATTTTGATATCAATCGTGGATGCGATAACTTAAACAAAGAAGTAATCACTGTAATAACAGATAAAGAAACTGCAAAAATAAATTGTAAATCTTACAATGAATTCACAACAATAAGAGTATTAACAAATACATCTACTATATCAGCAATTGCAAATTATACAAAACAGGAAATAAAAGTAACAACACACAGAAAATATGCAACACCTGATCGGAGAGTGGGCCCAACTCTCTGATCAGGGTTGCAGAAACTCACATCTTACAAATGGAACAAAAAAACACTGTGCATTTAATTAATCGAACATGATTCTATTACAAATCTATCTATTCTTGCTTAACCCTCTATCATTGGTAAAATAATGCATAATAATCATTAATTTATTAAAATAAAGGAGAACAAGTATTATTTATCCAAAAGAGCATAAATAATTATGAAATGGAATTATACAATAAATTATGATAAATAATTTGATAAAATAATATTAGAAATGGATGAAATGGATGTTAAGAAGTGATAATAATAATACAAATTAGTGGCCCAACATCTCCCCCAAATTTAACATGTTGCATGTCCTCATCCAACCCAATGCCTCAGTATTAACCAAGTTGTAATACAATAATCAAAATTCTCACCCTAGCACATGATATTGTTGGAATGGAAGATTTTTTCCTAAAATGCTTCCTTAAAACAATTTTCATGTATACTTTCAACCATATGTATATGAAGTTGCAACAAATTGTGATACAAGTAAATACAAACCTCATTAAAAACCAGATTTTGTTGAAATTTTGTAAGAAAATTTATACTATATCAAACCATCTCCAATCCAAAAATAAAATCAATGAAATGAACGGATTTCAATATATCAGAAAAATGGTTTTACTTAATAATGCATGATTTTTTTGGAATTGACAAATTGGTTTATCTTGAAATTTGTTGGGTTTAATGATACATTTGTTGTCCACAAATCACAAGAATCCAGTTGATAGTTTTAAGGATATACACAAATAAATTTTAGGATTGTATACCTTAAATGAGCAAGAAATGAGAAATCATTCATCATGCATAGCAACCCTTCCCCCAAATTGGAGAATTAGCATGCCATCATGCTACACTAGAAAATAAATTGGGGTGTTTTCTACAATCATGGCTGAAATCTTTGTTTGGTGTATAACAACATGGAATAAGGGAGATTTTGAGAATTAATAATGAGATCAATGGATGATAAAGAATATTAGTGGCATGTTCATGATAATGAAAGTAACACTCCCCCAAACTGAAAGATTTTGTCTTTGAAAAATGGGAAGTGTTAAAAAAAGGGAAATAATGGTTGAAAAAGATGAGTGAATAATTCTCAATGATTTTTCCTGACATTCTCCTAAAATTTTAATAAATCAAAACCTTATGCTATTTTACCTCAAGTTTTACCTCCATAAAAATGTGGAATGTTATGTATGGATTGAATTTTTTTTTGATGTTGATGTAGGTTGAATTGATGTTGAAAGTGATGCGGAAGGTGGAAGCCATGCACACTAAAAAAATTAATCAAAAAGTGTAGCATTGTTTCCTTTCACCAAACTGATTAGTTTCCTTGTCATATTATAAAACAAATCTCATGAGTATCCTTAATTAGTAATTCATCGCCTCAATTAACTCATTACATATAAGAGTGACATAATCATATTGTGAATGACATGGGATAATAATGGATAAGAAGTGAAAATATGCATTCCCTATATCCATAAGCTTTGGTTGTCATGGGAACGGAAATTATGAGAATTAGTTATCTCAGTATTTGCTTCTCAACATCTGTCCAATTACCTGAGATTCAAAATCAGAATCAGGCCTCTTAGTGGTGTTGTTAAGATATGAATAAATGGTGATTGATTGCGCAAGTAACTATCTTGGTTAAATGTATGATACTTGTAGAAAAAAGGAATTATAGATTAGATGATACAAAAATTCAAATATCAAATATCCTAAAAGTTTCATCCCTGAAATGTAAAGTAAATATTTATAAATTAATAATAGATATAAACCATAACCACCATCATCTAAGAACTGATTAAATATTACCCCATGAACCATGAGTTGTGGAAAAATTTGTATATGCAACATTCAGATTTATTGGAAATTAGCTTTGGGAAAACAAGGTAGCCAAGTATATTATAGTATTAAATTAACTTCTATACCATATATATAGCCACTGCTACCAGCAGGCATCCATAGCCTCGAAAGGGATGCCTTTTTAACCCATTGAGATGCCAGTGTCCCATCTATTAGAAATAAGTACATAGTTGCAAAAATCCTTTCAATTTACTTAGATGTCAACTGAAGATCATTGTTCTGGCGTGGTAACCAGTTAATAAAAATTCCATTCATAGGAGCTAACAAAACTAAAAAATTCAGCTCATGATGAGACCTCTTGTCCTTCATTTTTATGACTGAAGGCCATTACCGTGGCTTGCTGACCAGTAGTGGTAATTTCATTTTATTAGGACCTATGATCATGGTAGGTCGGCTCGTGATGAGACCTCCTATCCTCCAGTTGACCATTTATGTTTAAAATTCAAATATATATTTTTTTAATCAATAACATATTACTTAATAGATGGGGTGGAAGATCAGCTCCTTAAGAGCTAGGGATGGCGTAAAAAGTTGTGTAGTAACTATTTTCAACTTTGGTAGTTTTGCTTCTAAAAAAATAATAACCTTAAAATGACTGCTGATAAATATATTTTTCATTGTTGATATTCAGGTTGAGGAACAGTTCATTAGATAATGGCAGAAAGATTTAAATATAATTATGTGGTCATCACCATAAATTTTACAATATCAGGGATTCGACCAATTAGGAAAGTTGAAAGTTGACATGATGAAATCATCTTTGCATAATTATTCCTTAAAAATAAGATTATGTTTATAGATAAAAAAAAATATAAATTTACTACCCAATCATTATGTCAAAGAGGGCCTAGACCATTAAAATTATTTCCCATTCACCGAAGTGAAAAAAAAATTAGAAATACATACATATGTTGAATTCAATGTGAATTGCCCAACAAAAATAGTTGTGACTAAGGTAACAACAACCATGACTTAGGTAATAATAGGGAAAGGGGAAAAAGATTGATGTTAGGAAGGTGACATGAAGGAGGATTAGTCACTTTACAAAATAATGAGAAATTAAGAGTGAATCATTCCTGACAAGACTTGCCATAACAATCATCCTTTAAATACGAGACCCCCCCCCGCCCCCTCCCCTCAAGTAAAGTATGTTTGCCATCAGTCATAGTTGATCATGTGATAAGTAAAATACCAATAAATCCATAGAGTCGGTCAAGGACTTACTTGGCGACTTACCTTGGTAGAGTAGAAACACTGGAGGAGTAACAACATCAGAGGAGTAACAACACCGAACACTTAGAAAATTTTAGAAGGAGTAACAACATCCAACACTTAGAAATTTTTTTTGAAGTAACAACAGTGACAGATTCACAACATCGATGGAGTAACAGCAGTGACAGATTCACAACATTGGTGGAGTAACAACAGTAACAGATTCATACCATCGATGGAGTAACAACAGTGCAAGTAACAGTAGTGTGAGTAACAACATCCGGAGTAACAAAAGTGCGATTAATAGCATCTGGAGTAGCATCAGTGCAATTAATAGAATCCGGAGTAATAGCAGTGAAGAATTCACAACACTGACGGAGTAACAACAGTGACGGATTCACAACATTGGTGGAGTAACAATAGTAATAGATTCATATCATCGATGGAGTAACAACATATGGAGTAACAACAATGCAAGTAACAACAGTGTGAGTAACAACATCCAGAGTAATAGTAGTGCGATTAATAGCATCTGGAGTAGCAACAGTGAAATTAATATAATCTGGAGTAACAACAGTGCGAGTAACAATAGTGCGAGTAACAGCATCTGGAGTAACAACAGTGCGAGTAACAGCATCCAAAGTAACAACAGTGTGAGTAACAACATCCGGAGTAATAGCAGTGCGAGTAAAAGCATCCGAAGTAACTTTAGTGCAAGTAACAACATTCGGAGTAACAACATCCAGAGTAACAGAAGTGCGAATAACAACAATGTGAGTAATAGCATCCGGAGTAACATCAGTGAGAGTAACAACATTCGGAGTAATAACAGTGCGAGTAACAACATCTAGAGTAACAGCAGTACGAGTAATAGCAACAATGCGAGTAGTAGCATCTAGAGTAACAACATCATGGTGTAGCACCATCCAAGGAGTAACGACATTGCAGAGTAGTTGGAGTAACAGCATCCTGAGTAGCAGCATCCGGATTAACCACAACCAAGGAGTAACAACATCAAGGAGTAACAACATTGCGGGGTAACAACATCGCGGAGTAGCAGCATCTGAGTAGTAACAACATCTTGAGTAGCAGCATCTGGAGTAACAGAAACCAAGGAGTAACAACATTAAGGAGTAGAAACATCCGAGGAGTAACAGCATCCTGAGTAGCAGCATCTAAATTAACAACAACCAAGGAGTAATAGCATTACAGATTAGTAGCATCCAAGGAGTAACAACATCACGAGTACCAACATCCAGAGTAACAGTATCACAAAAATTAAGAACTCGCTCCTTTTAATTTTCATAAGATAAATTAGAAAATAAACGACTCTTTATTGAAAACCGATAAATAAATAAATAACTTAAGTTACTATGATTATGATTTTTGTTGCAGCAATGTTGTTTGTGAATGGTGAATAAATGGAAAATTGTTTTTTTTTGGAAATGACATGGATCTTAAAATAAAAATCAATTCCCCATTTATCATGTTATAAATCCAAAAAATATTCATGTTGTTTTTTCTGTGTGAGGAAACATCTTTGAAAATGTTTATATTTCATTATCATTGCCTTCAATAATCACTTGTTCATAAATTAACCTCATTTATTTTCCTGGGACTTGCAAAAAAACGAGTGTCTACCTGCAATAAAACATGAAATCATGGAAGAAGGGAGGTTATTGGGCTCTCCTAATCTAATAAATATGCAAAAAAAACAAGTATTCACTCTATAAAACAAATCCATGGGAAAAAAAATAACAAAGAGAAAATAATTTATTAGCTGCGAGAGAGTGGTGGCTAACCATACTAACCAACAATCTTTCAATGATAACTTCTTATTTTTTCATCCTATTTAAGTGATTCCAAAGCCAAATGAAATTGAATTCTGAGCGATGTCTCTAATAATTTTTTTTTTTAATTCCATATAATTGTATGTTAAATTTTCTTAGAACAACCTGCATAATAGAGTCATTTTCGATTTTCTAGCTCAGACCAAAAATTGATATTTCAAGCATAACGTTTTCATTTGAATATGGATTGAATTGAGTAAAATTGGAGATTAAATTATATTAATTTATGTATCTCCAATAGAAATAGGGTTTGAAGGAAATAATAATTCGTGGGTCAAATACGCTAGTGAACACCCGGGAAAACAGAGTTTCAAGAGTGCTGATTTACGATAAGCAGTAACTATTTTGGTCTAAACTTCCTCATAAGATATCAAAATAAAGTGATTCAAATTGTGTTGTAAACTAGATTCATAGGGGAATATACCATAGAAACAGGTTTCCAAAATGTAGTCATTTAAGCCTCCAAAAATGGACTGTACCAACCATGTTCCTTATCTGCCTACTAGACATCCTATCATTGTTTTGGTCATAACTTTTCGTTTCAAATCAAAATCGAGTGATTCAAATCAGGTTAGAAAGTATAAATAAAGGGCTATTTAGGATAGAAATAGGTCTTGAAAATATTCCTATTTTCTCCCTCAAAACATGATTGTATCGACTGTTTTTCCAAAATTTTAATCAAGCCCGCTAGCCGTAAGGTATGGTAATCAAAGAATTTTTCCAAGAAGGTGATAAAAATGAATATGAATGTTTATATAAATTTTATTTTCAATATAACACATGTACATACATAAATAAATTTGAATATTGATCACTGCTGTTAATTTTCACAGCGTGTTGCAACAAAAACAACTATTTTTACATCTAAGGAAATTTATTTATTTATGTTTTTATTCATTCTATATTCTACAATACACTACTCTACTTTGAAAAATAAAATATACTTACATATAAGAGTAGTTACAGTGAAGCCATTTTCGAAATAATGCCTCAATTATGCACATACCCGTATTTGAAAAATGTATGTTAATAAATACACTCGTATGGGAGACCAACTTCCCTATTAAGGATGGTGCCAATAGTTGTTGAAGTGTAGAATGATGTTGCGAGAAAACAACAGAGTGAAACCAGTCTTCAATATAGTCTTGATTTCCCATATTTGTCACATCCTGAAGTTGCGTGACTGAGTTCCAGATTGTGTTGATGCTTTCTTCCTTGACCTCATCCTCTGCCTTTTTGTTTAGATATATATTCATAGAACTAGATGAAGGAAAAAAAATTCAAACAATTCTTAAAGCTCAGGACCTAGAGCAGGGTGAAACTTCCCTCCCCAGGACGAGAGACTGGGTTTTTAAACAGAAATAAAGGAAGCGAGAAAGAAAATCAAGAAATCTTAATCTCGAGACCTAGAGCAGGGTAGAATTTCCCTCCCCGAGATGAGAGATTAGGCCCTAAGAAATCGACATAAATAAAAGCAAATAAAAATGACTAACGCTCAGGACCTAGAGTAGGGTAGCATTTCCCTCCCCAGGACAAGGGATTAGTTCCTAAGAAATAAATCGAAAAGAAGAAAAATAGAACAACTGTGCTCAGGACCTAGAGCAAGGCAGCATTTCCCTCCCTAGGATGAGGGATTGGTTCCAAATAAATCAATCAAAACAAAAAAATGAAAAAATATGCTCAAGACGTAGAGCAGGGTAGAATTTCCCTCTCTAGGATGAGAGATTGATCCTTAGATCAATATGAATCGTGTTCTTGCAACTTTTTTAGCCTCCCCGACAATGACGCCAAAATGTTGTCCAAGTGTGAATGAATATTCGAACCCTTTCCCACATTAATTATCAATCCGGGTGTGTTTGGTTATTGAAATTCTAACGCACATAATATGTGCAAATACAATAGAACAATTCTCATATCAATCATGGATTCGATAATTTAAAAAAAGAAGTAATCACTGTAACAAAAACTAAATAAATTGCAGAAATAAATTGTAAAGCTTACAATGCATTCGCAACAATAAGATTATCAACAAATACATCTACTGTCATAGCAATTGAAAATTATACAAAACAGGAAATAAAAATAACAACACACAGGAAATACATAGCACCTGATCGGAGAGTGGGCCCAACTCTCTAATCAGGGTTGCGGAAAACTCGCAGCTTACAAATGGAATAGAAAAACACTGTACATTCAATTAATCGAACATGCTTCTGTTACAAATTTTTCTCTTCTTGCTTAACCCTCTATGCCTTCTCCTATGTGTTCTCTCCTCCTCCATTCTGATTTGTGCCCCTTTCAATATACAAAAAAAAGGGGAAATAAACTAATTACAAAATATCAATAACCAATATGAGATCTAAAATATCTTTCCATCATGATTCAGCTAGCACAAGTTGAAGCTGGCAATTACAATTGAGGTAATTTTGGAAAATGGACACAACAGAAAACCTGCAATTCTGGCCTTCGAAGAACCCTGCGTTTCTCTCAATCAAGACTGAATTTTTGAAGTTTTCCCATAAGAAAACTAATCTGGTCCATTTTGCACAAAACCCATATTTCGGATTTTCAATATTCTTCTTTGTTTTCCCGAAACGTTCAACACAAAATTTTCTCTTGTTATTCCAACAAATTTGTGAGTTGGAATATTTAATTAATAGTTGAAAAACAAATGTGCAATCTGGAAGAGACCTTGGAGGCTAAAATAGTGATTTATGTTATAATGAATTCATTAATAAACCATCATTGGAAAAATAATGCATAATAATCATTAATTTATTCAAATAAAGGAGAACAAGTATTATTTATCCAAAAGAGCATAAATAATTATGAAATGGACTTATATAATAAATTATGATAAATAATGTGATAAAAGAATATTAGAAATGGATGTTAAGAAGTGATAATAATAATACAAATTAGTGGTCCAACACCATTCACGGAAGACGAGATCTGTTTGGTCGCTCAGGATCAACACTCTTTCGAACACTTTGAAATTTGAACTATAACTTAGGTCCTTCATCCAAATCAGATAACACCTCCCCATTGGGAGTCTTTTGGACCTTAAAATACTGATTACCTATTATTTTCACTATATGAGAGTACAACACCCTCACATTTCTAGCCTTTATACTTTTCCCTTCTTCGCTTAGTGCCTTTGAACCCAACTTGAAGGTAGTCAACACTTCCCTTCTTAGATGTTCTTGTCCTCCTGTCAAGAATTGTCTTCCTTGAGCTCACCCAGAAATTTCTGGCAAGAAATTTATAGAAGGTATTTGAACATCATTTCCTTGATCATCGATCCAAGGTGGCTCAAACAAACATAGTTTTCCAACAAAAATGCATACATAACTGAAATTTTCCTATTTACAAATGAATGTATGCCTTGCCGAGTTAAGAAGTCAAACCACTTCTTACCAAGCCACTTCCCTTGCAATTTATTTTGCTGAAAATATTCCTCATGTGAAACATCTGTTCTCACATCAATGATGGAATCTTTGATTCCACTTTCACGAGTCTTTATGTCCTTGTTCTTCATGTGCCTGGGATGATTAGTTGGATGCAATGTCCAACATTGGGCAACAACATGTCCCTTTCTCTAGCAATGTGCGCAAGTCTTTTGCACCTTCTAAGCAAGGTGCCTTTGCTTCAAATATTTCTTGTATACCATCATCCTCTTCCAGAATTTTGAAATTTCATGGTTACACAAACCACAATAGGAACGACAACTCTTTTTTCCATTCACTCATGAAGATTTTTCATGCTTATCAGAAACATAATCAACTTGACTATGGGAAGAATTATACCTCAAATGCTGCTTTGCATGTCCATATTTTTTACCTTCTTGAGGAGATGAACTTGTAGAGGTTTCAACTTTCCTTTGAAGACTAACAGCACTGTTCTTGTCTTGATAGCTATCGAAACTCCCTTGCTCGCCATAATCTGCATGTCTAGAAACATCTTTCTGCAACATAGGCTTCAAACAATGGCAATCAACTTGAAAAAAAACTCGAAATGTTTATGATTTAGAATGTGGAAAAAAAGTTCTTTTTAAAGTTGTCTCAAATGCCTTCATGGCTTTATATTTTTCGCCATAATATTGAACATAGCCTACACCAGACTTCTTAGGTCTTTTCTCAACCATAATAGGTTCAACCATGCCATGTGCATGTTTTCCTAAACCCTTGCCCTCATAGCCCATTTTACACATCAACTTGGACCGTATACCTCTCATGTTCTTTTCAAATAAACCTACACATCTATCTGAAGAGGAAATTAAAGACAAATTTGAGTGTTTTACCTCTGCTTCAAGCATGTTCTTGGTTAAGGCCTCATGGGCTTGATGGAGCTGCATCTCCATCTCATGCATTATTTGAAGAAGTCCTTCTTTATCTTTCTTCATAGAAACCAATTTATCATGAAGTCTAATGATTTATTTTCTAGCTTCATATAGATTTTTCACCCTATCCTTCAGGATGTAGAAGTCACGCTTCATCTCTTCATCAAAGAATCTTGTGAAGGAAGATTTTGAAACCTCACTTGAAGAAGTTGTCATATTTATTTCAATTAAATAAATAACTTCAAAAAAAATTTAAAAATCTTTCAAAAGTGATTGTCAAAGCTTTTGAATAAAATGGATGTAGATTCAAGCTCTTCTTCAAGAAGCATATTGGAAACAAACCCTTTTATGCTTCAAGGGTTTCCTTCAGGTCCTTTGGGTAAGGAAGATCCCTTCAACCCTTCTTCCTTACTGTCCTCTTCTGGACTTGGCTAACAATATCTTTTTCTTCACCTCTAGCGAACTCAAACTTGTAAGCAACAGTCAATTTGAAAACAATAAATCCTTTACATTGTTAAACACCTTTCATGTCAACAAGAAAACCTATGCTTTGTAAAGCAAGCAACCTAGTTCTCTGTCAAACATGTAACCTAGTGCTTTGATAAGCAAGAAATCTAGTGCTATAATACCAACCTAATCTGTAAATGGGTGGATAACTTGAAACTCTTTTGTGCAAGCACCTCCCACTCAATTAATCAAATAAATGATCGTGCTTATACATGACTGTATAGAATTTTATGCTTGAAACAAGTGTATGTTTTTTTAAATGTTTAATTTATTTAAGAACATTTTTTTTTGTTGATATTAAACATGTGCAAAAACCATAAAATGAAGCAAATAAGTATCAACACATAACAAAAAATTTAATAAAGGATTTCACTCGAATATCGTGGGTTATGTCTCCCTAAGCCTTTGTCAACTCACTCGGCTCTTTGGGATTAGGATGGAAAATTTATTTTACAAGTTACAAAATCAAATCCAATGGTTATATTAACTAAACCAATGGGATAATAATACCATTTATATCCATGGAATGTCTGAAATATCTTTGAATCTGAACCTCAACTCCCTTAGACTTGTCTCCTTGACTCGGTGCCCTTAAGCTTTCCCGAGCTTCTTTGTGGCACTAACTCCCTCAGTAATTATTTTTTGTCCTTGAAACATTTTCTACTATCTCCAACATACATCAAGCATCCAAAATAGGCTGATCATTTGCTTAGAATGAGCTCTGGCTCCCCAATCTAGGTAACCATCCACTGATTGCCCTAGGCTGCCCAAAACTTCCCCGTGGCTCTTTGACCTTCAGAAGTTTTAAAATCACTTTGTAAATCCTTTAATTGGATTCAAAATGTCAAAAATAGCCATAATAGACTATTCACCTGTAGAAATTTCCCTCTGGGTGCTCCAGTTATGCCTCCAACACCTTCTGGTACCCCTTGGCTCTTAGGTCACTGAAAACTTCTCTAAAGCATATCGACTTTCAGAAGTTCTCAAAAGCCTCTAAAAAAACCATAAATTGATTTATAAGGCTCAAAATAGTCAGAATAGACTATTGGTTTTCTGAGAATGGATATTGGCTACTCTGGATAGGCCTCATTCTCATGTCGGCACCTCGTGGCCCTGGTGACCCTTGGAACTTCTCTAAAGAATATCAGCCTTTATAAGTCCTCTAATAGCTCTGAAAACCTCACCATTAGTTCCAAAATTTCTGAAACATCCAAAATTGTCTCTTGGATTACTGAGAAATGCCTCTAGCTGCCCTGGCTAGGCCTCTTTCTATCGCTAGCTCCTAGTGGCCCTAGTGGCCCCTAGAAATTCTCTGAAGAAAAATAATGCTTGAAAGTCCCTAGATGGCTCTATAATGCTCAACAATGAGTATGGGATGTCCAAGATAGTCAAAATTTACTAATCACACTCTCATAATGGATGAATCTAGAGTGAGTTATGACCAAAAAAAAATTGCCCCAGTTTCCTCCACCAAATGTGGGGCAACTCCAGTTACTCCAAATAAATTTGGCCTGACTGCCAGATTTGGCGTGCTGCCTCCAAAAATCCCACCAAGATAATCACAAATTAATTAAGGACTAGTCATGGTTTAACCACGTTTTATGTTAACTAAACATTATTAACGAAAGTCCTGCCGTAAATGAATTAGTTATCGGTTCTAACACTTGGGTGTATGGGGAGGAGCTGGCCACGGTGCTGGCCCCTCCACGCTCCACTTGTCAATTGTGTGAGGGCTTAAATATATATTTCCATGCTAAGGTTCAAGGAACAAGGCACACAACCCATTGGTAGGGTGTGACCATAGTGGGGCGAAGGTCTGCGGTTCAAACCCTGACGCCACTCCCAAACAACCTTTTGACCACCTTTTACAAACCTTTTATGGTGCCTTTCAAGATAATTCATCGCAGACTTAGCATATGCATTTTTATTGAAATTTTGTACAATTTGTTTATTTTAATATAATTAAATACGTATTTATATATAATATAATATGAAAATTCATATATATATGTGTGTGTGTGTGTGTGTGTGTGTAAACTTACTATATTAAAAATAACAAAAATTCCAGCATTTAATAAAAATTGCAAATTGCACCCAAAACTGAAAAGTTGACCTTAGAAGGTCATTGCGCATTTTCACCTTCTCAAAACCATACTAGTGAATCTGATGATGCCACTTGGCATGATGTTATTGACTATTTCTGGAGGTTATTCATGCAACTGCTGACTAGACCTGCCACATCAACATTGTACCTTTGCCCAGTCAACCCTGGTCAATGTCAAAATTTGTAGTTTAATATACTTTTGAAATCGCGATAACTTCTTCATATGGTGTCGGCTTTTCGAACCTTTTGCGGCACCAGAATTAGGAAGATGAGATCTATCCAGTCGTTCAGGTTTGACACTCTTTCAAACACTTTTCAATTTGAGCTATCACTTAGGTCCTTGATCCAAATCTGATTAGTAGGTCGCTAAGATTATACTCAACAAAATATAGTGAGGACATATGTCGATTATCATCCCACAACACTTCTTTTATCATCTGATTTCCATAATTCTCTCATTGGTAGGGAATGTGTGTGAGAAAAGATTAGAAGGCGTGCCATAATCCATTGAATTATCAACCCAATTGATTGAAGAGGAAAGTTCAGAATGAGACACACAAGCCGAATAAATGGATTTGTAATCAAGCTCTATAGGGCTAAGTGGTGTTTAGCTGCAAAAACTATCGATTTTGGTTTCATAATGTACAATCCAAGGATCAATTAGAATTTTAGAATATGATATCATATTGATATAGGCAACCGAAGGAGAGCTATCTGGAAGTGAAGGAGGAGAAAGCGAAAAGGTTCCCATAAGAGAAGAAACCTTTAACAGTCCAACACCGACATGATGGTAAGGTTGTAGACTTTCCCCTACAAGAGGAACACTTCCTGTAACTTGATAAATAGAGGCAAATAACGTGAGATTATCGATGCCTACGATCATGCCTTTATGTGGAAAGGTGATAATTGAGAAAATAGTTGAAATGACAACAACCATGGGGTAAACCCACGTGTGACCTAATACAAGATTATAGTCTAGCAGTCCACCAATAACTTCGAAATCTATGGATACATATTACCTACTAATTCTAATAGCGAGGATTTCAAGATACAACAAGGTTTACACATTCGTCCATAAAAATTCTTCAATGTGGTCGGTGACTAACTCAATTGAGGAGAACCAATTGACTTCTAGCAACATAAAGACATAATACAAGTTGAGGCTCCCTTTTCTACAATAGAACAATGGATTTTCTTACCACGGATGGAAACATGGATCATAAAAGATAATTGAGTGGGAAGAAAAGGTGAATATTTGTTATGATTAAAAACGACTAGGTTGGAATCCGAAGGATTAATACATCTTTGGGAAGGAAAATTTTGCAACACCTCCAGTGTGGACATCGAGGATGGACACTGAGCGATGTCCTCAATTATGTTATAATTTTGAGAATATCTCACATGAGGGTTGAAAGTATATTTATGAATAACACCCTTTTGGAGGATTAATGGTTAATTCCATAGGAATTGTAGGTAGAGTAGGATTCGATGGAGACGGTATCGAATTTGTAGGTTGATCAGCAGTCAGACTGTTCATGGGATTCAGATTACCATAGTATTTTTTTTGGTGGCTACCATAATATTAGATATAGTTTTTGCAAAGGGAAGCATTAAAATTGAGTTATAGGAAGTAGGGTCCTCAAAAACCATGTGATTCTCTTGATTTGGAAACAGATCAGTCACCATAGTAGGTGAATCAGAAGATTTCAAAAATTGGTTCACTTTTAGTCGGTGAGGATAGTCATAAGTGATGTGCTCCTTGTTACAGATCATGCATGGATAATAATGCTTCCATTTCTCATAAGAGGATTGACCATTTTGTTTATCCTACGGAGGAGAATCTTTCTTCTTCATGCCTTTACCTTTCTTCTTACTTCCTGGTTGTTGTTGATATTTTCCTTTATTGGACTGAACAACACGAATATCATAACTAGCAATCATAGGATTATTGGATAGAGGGTTTTTGGAAGTCCTAAGAGTATAAAATTATGGTTTACTCTCAGAGTGTGAATTGGGGGAACCAATAATGTGATCAACAACGCTTGACTCTTTACAACTACCTCTCATGGAAATGGTCATATATAATGACTTTATTAATGCGATCAAATCCCAAAAATGATATCTAATATGATGCACCATTAAAACCATTCATACTTAATTTTGAGGGTGTCGGAGCATTTGGTATTTTATCATAAAGTGCGCCTAATTGGGTATGAATGAGATCCAAATATTGGGACAAAGCAAGCACTTTCTCTTCAGTCACAACTACACCCTTAACTACATCTTATGTGATCTATGGAAACAAGGATTTAATGAAATATTCCACTAAAAATTGATCAAGAATATATGTTTTAACCAATCGACGATGATTTCACCACTCATGGACATTATTGGAAATGTGAGTGGAACTATTCTATTTAAATTTGGTCAAAATTTTCTTTCTAGACTCATATCATATGGATAAGTAGAATTGCATTAGGAATGTAGTGCCTAAGGAACTGAAATTGTCGAATGAAGCTCTAGGTAATTCAATATACCATAAATTAGCTAAAAAACCTATAACTGTATGTTGGAAAATACATAATTGAATGGAACCATCATTAAGGGAGTTAGAAGAACACCAAAAATCACAAGTCATCACATGCGGGTACGGGTCCTCTCCAGGATTCCCATTGAACTTCAGGACATTAGAAGGAAATTTGGTAGGAATTATCGGCCACTAAGGAGAATGAGCGATGGCTTCATTCATGAGACGAGACAAATATGGAAGTTCAAGAGTTTCCACAAAAGGAAACTACCCATTAAAATATGGAGGAGGATACCCCAGATAGGATGGAATAGCCTCGAACACAGTGATGTGCATTCCATGATAAGTAGGGTTATGATAAAGAGGAACCCCGGTTCTAGGATAGGGAGGATTTTGATTACCATTATACATGTATCCTTGTTGTCCAGATCTAGGGTAACCTTGCAAACACTAGAATTTTTGGGTTTGAATTTGCTCGCCTTGATATGGAACATGAGGGATATCTTGATAAATTTGATATTGTTTCCTTGTGCGATTTGCCATCATTCCAACATAAGATGGAGTCAGTGGGGTTTGGTCCATACCATATGCAGTCTAAATACACTATGATAAGACATTAACTTATTATGAATGGATTAAATCTAGTTTACATATCACATTATGTTATTGTGAAGTTGGATGTAGAGAAGCCTGTGTGAAGGAGGAGAAATTTGACATGAAAAATGGCCATTATTGATATTTAATGTAATCACACATGCTTAGGGAAAAACGGGTTTTTTGAATTAGGAACTAATTCATTTCCAAAAATGTTTTTAGCAATGAGCCTTCATGATAATTTTCATTAAGCACAAAGATATTTCCATTCATCACATAGATAATGAACAATAAGTTTGTGATTTATCAGTCTTCCTCTCAAAGATGGCAAGAGGAATATAGAGAACGATTATGAATTCTTTAGTTTGTTGGTGGAGTTATGACGTTGATCATAAAAGCAGGGAATAATAAAATTATATATATTCCATCCATAGAATTTAATACTCATATGGCTTGTGACTATACTACTATTCAATGGGAAGTAAGCTACAAGGAAGAGTTCATCCCCAGTGGCAAGGCCTGTTATATTTTTATCATTAAAAATAAGAATAAAATGGTAGCTAATGAAGAATTTGTTGTAATTCCTTCAAAATTCGAGAAGATGGATCAAATGACATTAATATAAAAGGAAAATTTATTTTCAAAACTAATTTTTTTAAATGAAAGGAAATAAATGATGAGGCGTTAATTCCATATGTGGGTGCACCAAATATAAATTACCGTTTCAATAGAAATAAGATAAGATACCACACATAATTATTTATAGGTAATTTTAAACCTATTGGTACCTAAAATTTTATGTGGGAAAGATGGTCAAAATACCTTCTCTACTTTGTGATGTTGAGCTAATATTCGTTGTGCCAATATGCTGGCTTAGTTTTCCCACAAGCGCAACTTATGCCAAAAAAGATGCTTCGTTAACCCCAATAAAGAGAAAATGATTCCCTTTTATATTTGTTTAATTATAAGTAGGAGGAGCCATAAAGGTATAGTCCAAACCCCTTTTTCAAAAGCTACCAGATTCAAGAAATGCACATGGCTAGTAAAATATTATCCCCACATGGACCCACCAATACATATAAAACAAAAGGGAGGAGGGGACTACCTTTATATAAAGTACAATTCCAAGCCTTGTTTTATAGTTGTTGGAGCCAATATTTTTCTATATATATATAAATATGTGTGGCCCCACTTTTATCAGCTCCTAGTGCTCTAATATTTCCACCCGCTTCACTCAATATGACCACAACTCATGACTAGAGTCTTAACTCTGACACACAACTCTCTATTAGCTCGAGACATGTTTCACGACCTTTAAATTTCTACACTTATCCTTTTTAATACTCAACTTCCCTACGAAAACCTTCTGGGACACATAACTGTCTTTGTCGATCTCATTGACTAGTGTGCCTGTTGCACATGTTTTCCCATTATATGTCATCCTCACTCTTCCAAAAGAGTGTGCAATAGAACCTTCTAGGATATAGACTCTAGGGACGAGGAATATTTGTCATCAATTGTTGTTCGTTTTAATTTCGTTAGTTGTTTTACCCAAACTTTATTGAAAGTATGATAATCTTGTCCCTCTAGGAGGACTCAACACTCTTTTGTAAGCCAATTTTTAGTTGTAAGTCTAAAGTATGGGTTCTAGATCATCTCGACTCTCTCCTCATTATTTCTTATACAAGTAAGCTTGGAGCTAAATCACCTCAATGCTTCCCTATCTTGCACATCATTTGAACTCCCGAGAGATGAAAATATTTCTTGTCTCTATCCTTTAACATACTTTGGATATTTTGTAATCATGTCAGCCTACACGTTTATGACTCATCCTCATGACTATTTCCACATCATCCTCATGCTTTAGACATTAGCACACTAGCACATATACCTAGTTCTATCTCTGGGATTTCTTCTAATAAAAATTTGAGTTATGTTTCCCTGACACCCATCATTTGATGTACTCCCATTTGTATTATATAAAACTAAGTCAATTTCTCTTTATTCTTTATGCCCTTGGTCAATTTTGTGCTACTTATACAGAGGAATCACTCCAACCTTCCATCCACTACTCTCTATGGCTTCCTTTCGAACCTCTATAGCCTCCATGATTCCTTTGCGCTCCTTTGTGTCCATTTAAAGAAGAATTGTATTCTTCATAGCATATGTGATCTCTTTCAAACCTCTATAGCCTCCATGATTCCTTTGCGCTCCTTTGTGTCCATTTAAAGAAGAATTGTATTCTTCATAGCATATGTGATCTCTATGTACTCGTGTGGGTTCCTCTTTGCTCAAATCTCTCCTAAGCTTCATTGTAGCACATCTGCAACACAATTATCTTATTATGAATACAAATATAGATTCATAGAAATGGGGACACTTACAAGCTATTAAAAAAGGTTCAATATGCAGATCCAAATGCTCGAAACAAAGAGTCCCTCTATTAAAATACACACACATAATATTTACAACAAGCCTCCTCTAACCAGATTTACATGGACTAAACCCTTCTTGGCCTTATAGACTTAGTTTACCTTCAATCCTCTCAAATTTCTCGCCTATCTATGTTCGCTCCCTCAAATTTCTTTTGGAATTAAAAATACACAAAAGGATCATGAAATAGAATTAGTTCATATCCATAAATCACTCAACTAGTAAGCTCCTAAGATTCCTCTAGATCCAAAAAATATTCTCAAGAAATATAAATGACTCTCAAATCTTTCTAAATCACACAACCTCCCAAGATCGGTTCTTAGAAAAAAATATAGTTACACATCAATTACATTTATATTATAATATCTATAAAATTTCTAAAAACATATAATATTAAAAATAATTAGTAATTAGGCAACCAAATCCCTCAGTAGATGAAATGCTCTTAGGTTTTAATGAAATGTATTTTAATTGGAGGTTGGATGCTCCTACATCATACGCCCGAAGGGAAAAAATTCATGGTCTCCTAAGCATGTGCTTCCATAGACTGATTAAAATACACCTGGATCTGAGATTTTATGTTGTAACTGGTATTCTTATTTGCTGCAATGTGCCAATTTCTTGCCATCCCACTGTACTATATGTTGTACATTCTCCTTTCTAGGATCCCATTTCTTGTTTGGTTGTATACTCATAAACTTGTTGATGCAATCAATTTCATTCCACAAAACCATGTTGCTGAATCTTCTTTCCAATTTATGGAAACTCCACATGGTTTACTTTTTCATTAATCTACATGATCCATCAAGTCCACTGTAAAGGTTTGTCTTAAGTTAGTATACCTTATTTTTGTAATTTTTTGGCTGTTGACTTCCATAGGTAACTTTTACAACTAGTGTCATTTCGAACTCCTTATACTTATGCTCAACAAAACTGTGAATGCACCATTGCATACCATTAGGCTTAAATTTCAGATTGTCTATCTACTCCAACAAACTCACATTTTGGATATTTTTAAGATGACATATTTTCCATAAATAGCTTGTAACTTTGTACAATATTTCCTCCATGGTTTTGCCCCATTCACCTGTTGTCATTTATTCTTTTGCAAGTTCTATGCTTTCTCTTTTGTAGTCCCACACAACCTCTTTCAAAGTTTTTTGTACTTCATACATTGAAGGATCTCCAAGACAACTCTTATCCTATTTACAATTTTCACTACTTTCACTCATTATATCTGCATATCTTCCTAGTTTTGTATTATCCATTAAAATTATAGAATTATGAGGTTTTCCTTTCTTACATTCTTCACTACGTGAAAATGGAAACCACTCATTAATTTAAAAAATGTGAGATTTTGGAGTCCCTTTAGGGGCTTCCAGCATCCTTTCCTTATGCAGGAGTGGAACTTTCAAGCCATTCAATAGATCTTCATATGATTATTTCACTCTAACAAATCCTTCCTTAAAATCTTCAATATCCATCCACATATGCTCAATTAAAATATTCACAACCATAGGCACCTCTTCAATGAATATAATATTTTATATTTCAAGCATCTCATCCAAAAATGAAAACCTTTCCACCTTAGGATTTCCTTCCATAACTACATTTAACCACTACATATAGTCTCTACCTTGGTTTCTTTTACAAAAAAATTGTTCCTTCCTTCCTCTTCCAAAAGAATTTATATTACGTTCTCTTTCAATATTTATAATAATACATTGTGATTGTTATTCATCCTTGAATTGAACCAAGTCAATGTTCTTTCCATCATCTGCAAAAATCCCAACATCTGCATACCAGCTGTAAAATTTAAAATCAATAGGCTCTTTAGCCTCAATAAATGATTCTTCCATCATAGTTTGACCCTCCAAACAATTTTTGAGACTCTAAAAATATCACTTCTTAAAATATTCATCACTTTCATACTCTCCAAGGATTGATCCTACTCTGGTTCAAAATAGCGAATTTCCACCTCACACTCAGCTGCTTTGAGTTCTTCCTTTAACCTAGCACATATCCTTTGTCTTAGCTTCCCTAGAAATGAAGTCCATAACACATTCTTGTTCTTCATTATCTAGCCATATCCCTAGTCTCATAACAATGCTCTATGTTACTATGTTTTTCTCTTAACTCAGTTAAGTCCATTTCAATATCCTCATCTACTACTATCCTTATGCCAATTTCTTTGGAATTCTTATTATGACATCTCTTTGAAACCTTGGCATGACTATAAATATTCATCCTTTCTTCCTTTATCTCCACTGAACTCTGCGTGTTCACTTGTGAGCTATAGTAAGCTTCATCCATCTCTGTAGCAAGTTTCTCCGTTGTCACTATACCAAATCAATCTATTGGTATCTACCTTAAATTGGTTCTCTACACTATGAAATTTTTTGATCACTTATGCTCTTAAGCTTCCAAAGATCCTATTTTATGCACCATTAACTGCACACCTCTTCAGTTCCTCTTTTTATAATTAATGCCAGCCTCATCCAAAAAATTCCATCTATTGTTGGGATCCTATCACAATTTCATCTTCCTCTATCATAATTTCACTTGCTATATGGCTATTGATGACTTCCTCTCTCTTAAATCTACAAAAATAAATTCGTCATGAATATATTTAGCATAAAAACATCATACTTCACCTGTGGAAAAATCTACCTTTGATTCATTCTACTGAATCTGATTTGTACTAATCCGTTTTCTATTGATTTTGAAATTTCTTTAATATCCTTTAACTTTGGATATTCATCCTCTCTCTCATTTGAATCCTCCAAATGTAGTTTTGAAACTCTGTTCCTACCATATATTTCTTTCTTGTATATATTTTTCTTCTTCCTTTCTTCATTGTTTCTCCAAGAAATTTAGCCTCTTTATTCTGAGGTTTAAAGAGAATTCTAGATTTGATACCACATGATGTTGAGCTAATAACAGTTGTTAAAATATGTTGTGTTAGTTTCCCCACAAGCCCATCACAAGCCAAAAAAGACACTTCCTTAACCCTAATTAAGGTAAAACAATCCAATTTATATTCATTTAATTCTAAGTGGGAGGAGTGATAAGGGTATAGTCTAGACTCCCTTTTACACACCACTTGATTTAAGAAATATGCATGGCTATTCAAAACTTAGCCTTGCATGTGCCCACCAATATGTATATAAAAAAGGGGAGAAGGGGAATAACATTATATCAAACCCAAGGCTAATCCTTGTTTTATAGCTTCCAGAGCCAAGCTATATTTACATATGTGAGTGTGTGTGTGTGTGTGTGTGTGTGTGTGTGTGTTTGTGTGTGTGTGTGTGTGTGACCTCACTTTTATTATCTCTTGGTGCTCCAATCTTTCCACCTTATTCACTCAATACGACCAAACTTCATGGCCTAAGTCATAAATCTAGCACACCACTCTCCATCTTTCTAAGACACATTCCCTAACATTTGAATTTCCCCACTTCTTCTTTTTAATACTCAGTTGCCTCAGAAAAACCTTTCAGGACACATCCCTACCATTTTTGGTCTCATCGACCAGTGTGCCTACTCCATGTTGTTTCCCACTAGATGTCATCCTAGCTTGCATTCATCCCGATTCTTCCAAAATAGTGTGAATTATAACCCTCTAGGACACAAATGTAGAGGAATGGGAATATTTCTCATCAATTTTTGTTCCTCTGCCTTCTGTTAGTTATTTTCCCTAACCTTTATTAAAAGAGCACAAGCCTTGTGCCTCTAGGAGTAGTATTCACTCATTCGTGGCCCACTTTTTGGTTGTACATCCAATGAATGGGTTCCATATCATCCAAACTCTCACCTTATTTCCAGTTCTACATGTAAGCTTGAAGACGAGTCACCCCGACACTTCCCTATGTTACACACAGGAGGAAAAATCCAAGAGACATTAATATTTCCTATCTCTGTCCTTTGATGGACATCCACACTACAAGGAAAATAGCTTCTAGTGGAGGTTATAACAAAGGTTTTTAACATTATGAAACTCACAAAAATTGTCAAAAAATGTTGCTAAAACATCCATTTGGGATAGTGGAGGTTTTAATGGAAATTCATTACAACTGAAAAAATCTGGGTTGTTAGACGTTCAAGTGGATATTTTTATTAGTACGCTTAATGGAACAAGTAGCACTGGTGCGCTACATACATAAAAGAACTAGGCCACATACATAACTGGAATAAATGAGGCATTTAATGAAAATAATATGAGTGCATAATATATACCACACCGGTGCTCAGAGATACAAAATCCCTTGGCTATTCTTCAACGGAATGACACTGAGCATGAAAAAAAAATTGTGTCGATGATTTTTTTAAACTTGCAACACCGATGCGTATCGTTAGTACAAAGGCCTTGATGCATTAATTATACAAATGGACCGGTGTTGTTGTTATCCTTAAAGCATATAAATGGAAATAATATTTTTTAATAATGGAAGTTAGTTATATGAATGCACCGGTGCATTAAGAAATACAATGCACCAGGTCATTAATCTCAAATAGGACTGGTTCTCGAAGCTATAAGTGCATCAATGCTCTTGTTTTATTAAAAGGAACCAGGGAAGAAAAAATATGTCGTTACGATTCTTTTATATAATAGAATGCAGTGGTTCTTTTATATGTTATAGACGTGCCAATTTTTTGAATGATATTTTATCTTTTTTGGAAAGATAAACCTGTGAAACTGTAACTATTGTAATTTTTAAAATCCATTATTCATCAAAAAATTGACATATATCTTAAACTATATTCATATAAATTAACATTTTATTAGCCCATTTGTATATGATGTTTGGATTAATTTGTTATATTATCAAATTTTACATCTATTCATTATAATATTTAATCATCTATATATTTTATCAGTGGTGTAACATTTCACAATGAAATTGGATAACACAATAGAATAAATTACAATGTATTTCAGTATATATGAATAAGAGGCTCTTTTTAATACAAAATGGGATTGTTATTTGTAACCCCTTGAATTTCAATTGCGACACTATGTCCATTACATTAAAAAAATGTCTCATTTTCATAGACGATTAATTCAAAAAACACAACAGGTTGCATTGGTATCCAAATCGACCATAATTCTTTGCTAGAACTGTTGTCAGTACTCGAGAAAATTCCATGATTTGGGTTATTTGGAGGAATATTTTGTTGATTGCATCGAGTTTTTTCATCTTCTTGATCTTACAATTCCATATGCAAACATAAAAATAAAGTGATGAGTTTATCTATATTGATGAGAATAATGAAAATTAAAATAAATAATACACATCAATGTAAATAAAAAATAATTGTACCATATCAAGGAGTGACTCGTGAATTATACACATTCTTTCAAGACCAAATCTCATGTGTATTTTTGTACTTTGTTTCCTGCAATTTTTGTACCCCATAATAAATCATATATTTAATATAAATGAATTTTTCAATGTTCTATTAGTTATAAACTCACATAAGTAAAACAACATAGATACTTAAAATTTCCACAATTAGTGTTTTGATATGCTAACATATACTCAAAACTATTTTTTAACCCAATGTCAATAAATTCTTCTAATCACTAAATCCCTCATAGTTCTGTAATCCTCCCCCACGCGCCCCCCCCCCCCCACCTTCATTAGCCTCCAAAAACACTCCATATGAGATAATAGTTCTGTAAATATCCCTCCCCCTTTCATTAACCTTAAACACCACTCCAGATGAGCTAAGGGTCAACTCATCGCCATTTACCTGTTTTGTATTTTTTTCTTTTCTTAAAAGGATATTGATATTTTACTTCATTGTTTCTCCATATCGAAAATTAAACATAGATAAATTAATAGATTCTTTGAAAAATGGTATTTAATATTCTTAATTATATTATTAATAAAAATTAAAAAAAAAAGAAAACTCATATTTAACAATATTTTTTCATTGATGTGATTCATCACTCTGCAATTTTTTTATCAAGATTTTATGCTCTTCTGCACTTAGATTAGAAATAGCCTTATCGACCTTGTTCATTTTGTGGCTTTGCATGAAACAAACCAACCAATACATATTAGTTAAACTTTCATATATCTAAAACATAGTAATACTGTAAAAAAATTACAAAGGACTTATCTTCTCCGTTTTTTATTTTATGTGTTATCACTGTGTCAATCAATATTTTTGTTACTTGAGACCTTATGAGAAATTTTTTATGAATATAAAACATGTAGCATTCAATATAGATGTGATTAAATATATTTTACAAATAAATCAAATAATTTTCATCCAAAAAAGCTTTGGTAACCAGTTCGTTTATCTAAATAAATGCAATGATGCATTTAGAACATTAAACACATTGAGTGTTTAATTGTTCAAGTGCACCATCATGGAAAAATAATTTTTAAAATAATTTTTAAATTATTACGGTGTGATTTGTAAGGATAAAAATACTGAAATTATTTAACGATGCTATTTGGAAGAGGTGTGTCATTGTGTTATATATTACAATGGAAGAAACAATTAATAGAATAGACATAATCAAGAGTATTCTAATGTCACAGTGCATTGTATTACACAATAAGCATTGGTGCATCGTATTACAGGGAGTGGACCAAAAAACATATAGTTGTTTAAAAAATAATAGAGACAAATGATAGGATTTGGTTCTAATTAAATAATTGGTTTCCCTAATTTATATGTCAAACTACTTATATATCGTAAGTACATAAACACATTAAATATAAAAGCCCTAAATTGAAAAACCCTAATTGTGAAGTAGTAGAGGAAGTTAAACCCGAAGGTGAAGTTTTGTAGGAAGAAGCAAGGTTTGAAGGTAAATATAGATTTTTTTTATTTATCTTTTTTTTTTCTGAATTTTAATATAATTCCATATCATAAAATTTTTTACTAGTAAAATCTTAGTAAATTTTTATTATAAAAGGTTTTAAATTTTAAAATTTATTTTTTATTTTTTCTTGAATCGTGAATAAATCTAACGGAAATCGTAAACTATTTTAACTATAAAATTTCATATTTTTTCTATGTAGGTTTTTCACTGAATCACCATACCTTTCAATCTTTTATTTTTCAGTGGATCCAAAATATTTTGCAGTTCCAGAGTGCTCTCAATATGTCTCTCTTGCAAATGATATCTCTTTTAATTAAACCCTACCATATATTGTAAAAAAATATTAGTAAAATAATCAATGAAATTTAAAATGATTATTAAATCATGGTGACTTTTAGCTTGTGATATTTTAAATACTTGCACCAAATAAAAATTTATCCTTATGCAAAGTCAGTTTAACATCGCCTCTATCTAGTCCATCCCAAGAAGGCTATTATGATTAAAGTTGAAGTTGAAAAACTTCTACGGGCTAGTTTTATCTACTCAATACCTTTAACTGATTAGGTGTAAAATATTGTTCCTTTCATGAATAAATAGGGAACAATTCATGTGTGTGTTGATTATTGGGACATGAATCATGCTTTTCGAAAGGACAACTACCCCACCTCATTCATCAACCAGATTGTTGGAAACTGTGCTGGTTGTGAGATATTTTAATTAATGGGCAGTTTTTGTGGCTATAATCATATCAAAATTCTCCTGGCGAACCAACCTAAAACTGTATTCATTTTTCCATGGGGCACATTTTCATACCAGAAACTCCCTTTTGGATTGAAGAATATTGGGGCCACATTTCAAAGGGAAATGGATTATACCTTCAATGATATCAAACATATTGCATAACCTTATTTGGATGATTTGCCTATTCATTTTAAACATCAGACTGATCACCTAATGCATCTTAGGGTCGCATTTTTACGATGTAGACATTATAATATTCGATTTAATCCTCACAAATTAGTGTTATGTGTTAGTTCCAGTCAACTTCTCGATTTTTTTTATTTCAAAACATGGAATTCATATCGATCCCCTGAAATTTTAAGTGATCATCAATATACCCTCTCCTTCTTCCCTCTTTCAACTTCAATGACTCCAGGGGAAGGCTAACTTTCTAGGGAGGTTTGTACCTAACTACACCAAATTGAACAAAGGATTCAATCATCTCTTAAAGAAATAAGTTTCGTTCCATTTGTATAATGCTGCATATAAAGAGTTTGATTCCTTGAATTATGTATTCATTTGGGCATCCTTGTTATAACCCTCAGACTACGAACGTGATTGTTTTTATATCTCGTCACAGCAATTACTACCATTGCCATGGTATTGTTCCAGGAGGATGATGTAGGGAATGAGCATCCTACCTATTAGTTGATTCATAATCTTAACGATTCTGATATCAAGTACACCCATGTCGAAAAGTTAGCTTTTGCAGCTATTCAAGTTTCCAGAGATTTCAACCCTATATCCTACTTTGTAAAAATATCATCATTTCATATCGCAAACCTATGCCATACATTTTGTCACATTAATTGATGGGGGTAAAATACTCCAAATGGATCATCATCCTAGAGGAGCTTGATTTGGAATTCGTCAAATCCAAGTCAAATAAATCCTTAGTTTTTGATGAGCTAATATGCGACCTTCCCACCACTCATTCTGAATCAAAGTCTGAAAATTTAATTCCATATGAGCCTTTGTTTCTGATCTAATTATCTAACACATGGCATGCAGATATTCTTATATATCCCCAGGCCCAAAACTTCAGTCTAATACCTCTTACTCTAAACATCATCGTATTCGATATCAAGGAAAAAATTACATCGTCATTGGGGACACCCCCTATCGTCGTGGTATCGATATGATTTACTGAAGGTGCCTCACTCATGAGGAGAATGAGAAAGTATTAAATCAATGCCACTCAGGGGAATGTGGTAGTAATTTATCTAGTTATACCACTGCAAAAAAGATCTTGCGTCCAAGTTATTTTTGGCCTTCCATAATTCTTGATTGTAGTCTCACTATCTAAAAGTGTCATGCCTTCCATATTTATGATAGTAAGACCTATGCTCTGCCTAGTCCATTTAACCTTGTTATCATCATAGGTCCTTTTGTGAAATGGGTTTTTTATTTCATGATATTTAACCCTCATTCGATCGGGGGAATGCCTATATCATTGTAGCAGTAGATTGCTTCACTAGATGGGTCGAGACAATGCTTACATTTAACAATACAGACGAAACAGTTACCACTATTTTTTCTTTAACCATGTCATTACATGGTTTGGTTTTTCGCAAGCCATTGTTACAGACCATGGAAATTTTTTTCCTAATCACACGATTTCCAAACTAACTGCCAAGTTGGGACTTTCCACTAAAATTTTCAATCCCTACTACTCTAAAGAGAACGAGAAAGTTGAGGTTATTAATAAATTTCTCAAGATGAAGCTTCAATGTTTGATAGGGGTCCACAGATTGGATTAGCATTTTATTCTTTATGCTTCTTTGTGGGCGTATCAAACCTACGTCAAGGCTTCTACCAGATTTACTCCCTTTCAATTGGCTTATGTTCTCGAAGCTATCCTTTATACTGATTTTGAAATTCGGTCACTAAAAATTGTTGTAGAACTTCCTCCTACCACTTTCATATAATGGGAGTGTTTCTTACATATGACGTGCTTAGATGAGACTCAATGAGATGCCACCATGATTAATAAAGCCCATAAGAAATGTATCAAGGCACAATATTACAAGAGTTGCAAGCCTCGTGTCTTCTCGGAAGGAGACATTGTCCTTCTATATGACCAACATTCTTGTTACACCATTTTTTAGTTAGCTAACCTGTTACTATTAGATGGACCTAAGTACACCATGTAAGACCAATTTTACCAAGTAAAATTGCTTTCACTATGAGAAATAACTTAGTAAACCACCTTTATTAAGTTGTTTATGGTATAAACAGGAAACCCCATGAGGAAATATTAAATAAATCCACATTTGTTTGATTTTCCTCAAGGAATAATTAGTTAAACAATAGTTTAATTAATATTCCTGATCATATTTAACCCAAAACATGAAAATTAATTAGATAAATTATTATTTATCTTATTATTTTCTAGGAATAATTATTTAAACCTTATTTCAATACTATTCCTTGTTAGATTTCACTAAATCACTCTTAAATAATTAAATAAATCATTATTTATTTGATTATTACTCAACCACGTCCTTAAAATAATAAATAAATCATTTATTTATTTATTATTTACAAATAAATGGATTTGACCCAAGTCAAATTCTTTTTCCCTCCAACAAATATAATTAAATATTCCATAAAAGTTGGATCTAGAATTGGTTAATAATATTTTAATTATGCACCAATATCTAGACTAACTCAAAAAAAATTTGTAAATAGAAGGGTTTATCCATTCACTCACTACCTTTTGTTGCCTAAAGATCACTCTGGATCTAACCATAAAACCCTAAAACATTAAAAATTAAAACTTCCGTGTGTTTTCGGAACTATTGCGCAGGTGACAGACATCAGCCGCAGCTGAGATGACACATTCTGGTGAAACCTACTCCGGAGAATGCTGAAAGTGCAGGTCACACTTTTTGGGCGAAAACCTATGACCTGAACCTCTAGGATGCAGAAAATAGACCTAAACCTATGACCTTTGCAGAAATCGGGTCAAAAACTGCGCTCTCCAGCCCTCATCAAAGGGTTCTCCACAAACTTCAGAACCCCAAACCTAGCCAATGCACTACGGACGCCCTGATCCTCCCAGATCTACGACCATAATGTGCCCAGGTCCCTTTCTCTCTATTTGAACCATAATTCTTCCATATCTGCAAAAAACCATCATATTTGTTAGTGTACAGATAGGAAAGAATGTATCCAAACATAAAAAACTAGTTCTCAGCCAAAAAATAGAATAGAAAAACCGCTCCCTGTCAGGTCACACTTTTCAGGTCCAATCCTGGGATAGGTCACAGTTTTCTGCCCAACACCTCCTACCCAGGTCACATATTTTTCCAGAAAAAGTGCAGCCCGGTCGTGAAACGGATTAGGGGTCTGTTCCTGAGCTCTGGGGACCTAAAATGACCTAGGCCTCTTACCTGCAACTGGCAAATCTCGATTCCAATGGTCGGTTTTTCCACTACGATCATCGCAAGATTTAGGTCCTTCTCTCCTCTCTACATTCACCATAGCTCCACATGCAAATGAGTGAATTTGGAGGGAAAATGCCTTATTAAAAGAGAAACCCATGTTTTTTTTGTCGCCTGTTGCGGCCACCATAGCTCAGTTTGAAAAACTGCCTGTACCGTTCGAAAACTCTCACTAAGCCCTCAAATGGGTATCTGTTAGTTTTTTTTTTGTGATTTGATACTTTACCATGACACATTTCATCCAAGAAGGGTCACTTCACCACTCCTCTAAATCAAATTTCTTCAGTTGCAACACTTGTACTTGGGGCACCACTTTGCCTCCATACTTGTCCATGCTATTGCTAATTTTCGTCGTGAGTGACCATCTTGTACTCATGTATTTATGGTCCCACCAGACCTTTTTGCGTGGAAGCATCATCGAATCACCCTTGTTTAGAGCATTCAAGTTGAGTCATCATCGCATCCATGGAGTCTATCCCAAGTCCCTTTTTATCTAGCTATAGTCCTCCACCCTTCATTGCTTGGTTCCTCTCTCATGTCACACATTATGGCCGTCAGTCCTACTATCCCCTATCCCTTATGATATTTTGTTAGTCATTGCTAGGCCATCCATGCCCTTTATTCTCTAACAAGTGAAGTCGTTTGTTCACTACTCTGTACCCCCCATTTCATCATCATACCTGGTGTCAGTTTTTCAGTCGCTCTACTATTTTCTCTTGTGCCTTAGTTTTGGATCCCTTATTGCCTCACCTATGGCAGATCTCCTTTTGTCGACATCAAATCATTCATTCCAGAAGACAGTTCTAGAGGGAAGTGTACCTTGGTTCCAAATTTCACTCTTGTTCGGTGCCTTAGATCAGGCAACGGGACTCCTTATTGCCCTTTGAATTGATTTTTTCTCAGCTTTAGCTCCTTTCAGCATGATTGAGATTTGTATACTTGATGGTTCGGTGATGCAGAAAATGATACCAGTGATTCTTGGGTGTGTGTGAGATGTTTCAGCCCTCATGATGGGGTGGCCCTACAGGTAGCCCCCCACATGCCTAGATGACCTCTTCATTATAGCCTTGGATGCAGCTCCATATATTTGATGATGTCAGCCTCAACCGCTTGCAACACCTTTTTTTTTGCATGTATCAGTCAGATTTTCAGAGCCCTTTCCTGTTTACAGGGGCATTTGGATTGTATTTGTATCTCATGTACTCAGAAATTATTGTATAAGTCTTGGCTACTATCCCAGGCACAGTATGTATGTGGGATTCATTATCATGTTTTTACCTGGCTTATGTTTATGCCAACATGTACTATATTATTCATTCCCTTGCTTACTGGACGCATTATTCTTTGTACTTTGTCTTGGCGGGCATAGTTATGCCTCCCCCGCCACCTATAGCATAGATAATAACTCATAAAAGAGACGTGTCCCACCTGTAAGTCTCGCCTCCTCAGGGTCTAGTCCTCTAGCGCTTTGGTCTACCTTTTATTTCTCTCTTTTACTTCCCCTTCAGTGTCTAGTGATTGAGTTCTTACAATGTACTTCGGTCATACGAGTAGCTCCTAATGCTCGCACGCTAGGGGGCAATCTGTTACACCATTTTTTGGTTAGCGAACCTGTTACTATTAGATGGACCTAAGTACACCATGTAAGACTAATTTTACCCTAAGTAAAATTGCTTTCACAATGGAAAATAACTTTGTAAACCACCTTTATTAAGTTGTTTATGGTCTAAACAGGATACCCCATGAGGAAATATTAAATAAATCAACATTTGTTTCATTTTCCTCGAGGAATAATTAGTTAAACACTAGTTTAATTAATATTCCTGATCATATTTAACCCAAAACAGGAAAATTAATTAGACAAATTATTATTTATCTTATTATTTTCTAGGAATAATTATTTAAACCTTATTTAAATAATATTCCTTGTTAAATTTGACTAAATCACTCTTAAATAATCAAATAAATCATTATCTATTTGATTATTACTCATCCACATCCTTAAAATAATAAATAAATCATTTATTTATTTTTTATTTACAAATGAAGAGATTTGACCCAAGTTAAATTCTCTTTCCCTCCAACAAATATAATAAAATATTCCATAAAAGTTGGATCTAGAACTGATTAATAATATTTTAATTATGCACCAATATCTAGACTAACTCAATATTTTGTTATAAATAAAAGTAGGTTTCCATTCACTCACTACCTTTTGTTGCCTAAAGATCACTTTGGATCTATACTTTTGGTCTGACTTTGATCCACCATCATTGCCATCTTTTTCTATCTTTTTCCTTGTGAGCTTCCTTTGAGTTCCATTTTTGTCTGGGTTTTCTACACCATCAAGAGAGAGGAATTTTAGATCTGAAGTGCTGAGGACTTACAAGAACCCATCCCAATGAGGAGAACTGGTAACATCCTTCTATGTTTTCCTCTGAGGTGCCATTAATACAAAATTCATTCAACATATTCTTGTCTTGTATATTGGATGCATGGAGCAACACTTTTTTTATATTTACTGGTTAATGTCTTTTGATGCATAGATCTAGATTTTTGTAGAATTTCTCTTGGTCACCTAATTGCAGATCTAAAGATATTAGCAACCATATTTGCTGTTAGGGATGTTCGTTATGCATGGCTAAAGTGACCCTTTTTCATACACTTGCGATTAAGATTCATACTAACAATTGGTGACTCCACATAGTTTTACGATTATGACCTATGTTTTTTTTTAGATCCCTTCATATACAACTCCTTCACACCCTAGGATTTATCTTCAGCTTCTTGTTTTTATTTTCTTGATGTTTTTTTTAACCTATAAACCATAAAACATTAAAAATTGTAACTTTTGTGTGTTTTCGGACCTATTGCGCAGGTGAAAGACATCAGTCGCAACTGAGACAACACATTATGTTGTAACCTGCTCCTGAGATTGCCAGAAGTGCATGTCACACATTTCGGGCCAAAACCTATGACTTGAACCTCTAGGGTGCAGAAAATAGGCCTAAACTTGCGACCTCTACAGAAATCAGGTCAGAAACTGTGACCTGGACTTTTTGTGGGAGTTTTTATGAATTTTTTCTGGGTTTGTCTGGCCCGCCTTTATTCATGGTTTTGTGACCTCCGTCTCTACCCATTTTGGACCTATACTTGTTATTTTTTACTCATCTAATTGGAAACCTAGCGCTCTAGGGATTCAATACCCTCCATCTTTTGTGGAAGAGTTTTAGCTACCGCAAGTTGTCTAAAATTTTAGAGTGTTTAGCCATTTTTGCATATTTGATACCTTACCTTCAGATCCACTTCATATTAGCTATTTATCCATACAAATCACCTCATTTTAGTTTTTTTTGGGTTTTACTCTCAGGTCCCTGCCACTTCCCTCCAGGTTATAGCATTTTTCCACCTCATTTAAAAAAAAAATTCCTCATTTTTTTTGTTGTTTTCCCGCACCTATTTCTAGCAGATCTGACCTTTAGATGCCTATCCCTCCCAACCGTAGATCTATTGCCTATTTTGGTGTGTTTTGGCTAGATTTGTTTCCCACCTACAGACTACTTGCTGAGAGGCCTGCCTCCTTGGGTTTATATTATCGCATTCTTAGATGTTTATTTTCTATTATTTCAGTTTCATATATTGTTATCTGCAGGTTTATTTACAGTTATACAACACACCTTTTCTTGGTCTCTACAAACGTATGGGTTTAAAAATTAAAATTTACACACTTTACACACACACACCCTAAGTCAAGAAGAGCTTGGTTAAGACCGACAAGAAAATACTTTAACATTGAAATCAGTTGATCATGCACCTCTCTGCCCTTGTTTCGACATTGTAATTAGTTGATCCTACACGTCTTCACCCTTTTTGTTCTATCTTCCCTTTGTGTCGTGTTTCTTCCTTCACCATTGCACCACCAAGGCATTTATCCTGGAGACTTCTTGGCCTTCATCCTCAGTTTTTGGTAGGACGACTTACTCCTCCGCATAGGATTCGAGTTATTCCTCCACCAAGTCTGCACTCCAACTCCTCTTCTAGTTCATTAGGCTCCCCTTTTGGTTCAGCCACCGGTTCACCCCCTGTCACCTTAACCATGTCTGGTTCAAGACCTAACACTGGTGGTAGCCCCGGCCCTAATGCTGGGAATACTACTAATGGGACTACAATAGGAACTACCTCGGCCGATCCCTTACTCCCCTATATGGTAGGCCTTAGTCTTTCTGATTTTAACTAGTTAATTAATAACCCTATACACCATGACGTTGGTTGGCCTGCTATGCCGACCAAGCTCCCTTCCGACATCCCCAAGTTTGAAGGCCTTGTTGGATAAGATCCTACAAATCATGTTCGATCTTTCAACATGTGGTGTTCGTCTAACTCCATTACGGATGACTATGTTCTTCTTTGGTTGTTCCAACGTACACTTACTGGTGAAACCTCTAAGTGGTATGTTTATCAGGCCTCGTCCTCTCATACCAGCTTTGTGACTCTTTCTCAGGCTTTTCTGTCTTATTACCATCTTCCCCTTCATTATGACACTGGTACCAAAATTTTTACCTCCTCCCATCAATTGTCTGTGACCTGCCTATCTGATCATGTCCAAGAGAGGTGGAGAAAAAAGCGCCTATGTCAAGCCCCTACCTTTGAAGACTCTGTCTACATGGACTGATTCCTTAGATCTCTCTTTCCAGTTATCGGCAAGGATGTCGCATCACATTTCCCTCAAAGTGAGGAAGACTCTCTCCAAATTGCGTTGAAATATAACCTAATCCATGCTCAGTTAGGTTCTGTTTATACCATTCCACCTTATATTCCTAGACCTGGCGGTGCCAACACACTAGGGGAATCTCATGCCACCGACGATGTCGTTGGAGCTCTCTCTCATCCATAGGCTCAACCTCCCATGGGCTATGGTTTTCCTTAGGGGGGGGCAACACCTCTTGCAATTTTCCCCCTCCTGGAAGCATGTATCCAAGATACAACATGCCTCCTCCTTTTTTCCATCCTCCTGTCTACCAAAATTTTATCCAACCTCCTTATTATCCATATCCGCGCCCTCCTACTCTAGCTCCTCCAGCATTAGCACCTCTCCCTCCCTTGCCTTCTCAACCCCAGCAATAGCAGCCACCGCCCCCTTAGGAGCAGGTGTATGCACAGCAGGGCGCGAATAATTCTCCTCCTTCCAAAAATAAGAGGAAAGGCACTCAAATTCAATCCGCTCCCAGTAATACTGGACTTAATCCTCAAAATAATGCGCCTAACACTGCTAACCAGTAATAGGGCACTCAGCCCAAGCAAGACATGCATGTTCACATGAATAAGCCTTGTTCCTATTGTGGTGTTGATGGTTATTACACGCATGATTGTCCTCTTTTACAATAGATGAAGCAGATGTGGGAGTCTCAAGCAACATTGTGAGGAAAATGAGCCTCCCCTTCTATCCCTCCCAGTGCTTGCCTAGTCAGCCGGCTGTGTTTAATAATGCTTTCCCTTAGCAAGGATTCGTGGCTACCCAACCACCTGAAGGTTAGGTGGCCACTCAACCTCCTCCATCTAGTACCTATGATTACCAGATTCTCATGATGAATTCTAACCAACCTATAACCGTAGACCTCAACCTTCAGACTTGGTCTTGTCAGTACAACAAGCCTCCTGCTACGGCTATCCCAGAGCCCCCTTCTTCAGGTTCTACAAAGCCTCTTTTGACACCTAATGGTCCTTTACAGATCCCTCAGCCTAAGGCGGAGGTTTATACCAAGATCCCTAAGGGACCATTACGCTGAAATTCTGCTTCTGGAAAAGCTTCCCTTTTGTATAGTATAGTAGATGATTTGGCACAATTTCTTGTTGCCATCTCAACACTGGAACTCCTCCAGTCGTGCCCTTCACAACGAAAAGCTCTACTATCTACCATGGGCACTGTAGATCCTTCAGATGATCGATTGATCATCTTCGATGTAGATCAGTCAGAACATCCTTCTCTTCCTGCTTCCGTCGCCTTCCGAATCCCAATTAAGTTCCAGAACACCAACGTCTCCCTCTGTATCATTGATGAGGGGGCATCCACCTATGTGATGTTCGCTTCGGTTTTGATACAACTCGGATCACCTGAGTTGGATCCTTCCGCGATCACTCTCCGAGCATGGGATGGCCATGCCTCCTAGACCATTGGCTTGTTCCATAATTTTCCTATTACTCTTGCGGGAAAGACTATTTGCGTTGACGTAGAAGTCATTGATGCCCCCTTATATTACAACATTTTATTGGGTCGTAGCTACACCTATGCGATGTATGTTGTCCCATCTGCAGTTCACCACAAGATTTCCTTCCCTCATAATGGAAATATAGTCACCATCGACCAGTTGACATATTACAAACCGAAGTCTCAAACCTCCCCTAAGTCCATCATCTGTTTGGTGGCCAATAAGAAAACCATCAATCATTTGACCAGTGTCTCACTTGGAGTCTACAAAGACTCCTTTTTTCTTGGTACATTCTTTGGTCTTCCTCCTCCTATCTCAGATCTCAACTCATCAAATGTTTGCATGATGCAATCATCTCAGGCTTCCCTTAAGCAGGCCACTTTGGCTAATCGGCAGCCTCGCCCTCTGCAGCCTACTCCAAGCCCTTCAATTCAGCCTTTTGGACCTCCTCCTCCCAGCCTTTCACCTACAAATGGTATCCATGAGCCTCTCTACCCTCCTGTAATGGTTCCTCCAAGCCTTAACCATCTTGGATCCATTGCGTCTGGCCACTACCCCTCGGGTCAGGTACTGTTCCTAGATCCCCCTCCTGGAGTGTATTCGGTACCTTTCATGGCTACCCTATCTCTTCCTAACTTGAACCTGGGGATTCCCGTTTGGTACCTCGATCCCCTAGCTACTACCCCACCTGGTCAACCTAAACCTTATCTTACTTTGAACTCGGTTCAACCGGTCCCTATGACTTCTCTTGGTGCTACAGTGCCTCATCCACCTCAACAGGAACCATCTCCTATTGCGACCACTTCGGGTAAGAAGGGAAAAGCTCTCAAAAGGGCATCAAAATACAAGGCTTTCTGGAATGACCCTGCTCCTCATCTACCTTCAAAGCCTTGTGCTTTGTGTGATGTGGTCGGTCATGCCACCCATACCTGTCCTGATTTTCCTTGTATCAGCCCATGGTTAATGTTGCGTTCCTTGAGTCTACAGTCCCTGAAGCCTCCGTTTCTTCCTCAATTGTAGCCAAGAACCCTAAGACTATTAAAACCAATCAACCTTGTGCTTTTTCTGATCTCCATGGCCATTATTCCCACCATTTTCCCCGCCTTACGCATTATCACACCTCTTTGTAGGTAGTTCAGGAGTACGAGGTTGAACAAAACCAATCCGCCTCTCCCGTACTTGCGCAGTATGCTGCGGTCTAGCTTGAGGATTTACCTGCTCCCATTGACATTCCCCCTCCTGATGTCGAAATGATGGAGCCTGCAACCACCATCCTCTACCTATCATCATCCATGAGACCCTCGGTGCAAGCTCCCTTTGAATCTTCCATTGTTGTTTCGCTTAACCTCCCTTCAACGATCACCCTGGGCTCAACATCGGTGTATCCCTTATTTGCTTGTTCTTCTGTCATCCCCTGTGATGATTCACATTTGAACATTTCTTCTCATGATTATGAGTCAGGTTTCTTCGCTGCGTGATGTTGTCTCCTTTCCTCCAGTCATTCCATCTTCTATTGTGATGATGACATCATGGAAGCCTTTTCCACCCCTGAATTCATTGTCCCTGCCCATAAGCAGGATGGCACCATCCGTTTCTATGGTTACTTTCACGACCTGAGCACAAGCTACACCTTCAGTAGCTCCCACACTCCACCTAACCGTCAGCATGTGAGTAGTAGACATCCTACCTAGATCAATCCCTCTCGTAGTGTGTGTTTGATTTCTACTTTGTGTTCAAGTTGCCAACATTGTTCATCATCCTCCCATTTATTGTCTTGTGGCACCTTTCACATGGAACTCCCATCCACACCTTATATCGGTTATGCCGATGGTGCAAGTCTCTACTCACAGAATCTAGCCTCGGCAGGTTGGGCCATATTTACCCCCTTGCATTCGCTTGTTATCTCGAACGGTATATGCATTCATACTTCTACCAATAATCAGGCCGAATATGACGTAGTGCAAGGTTTATTAGTCGATTCCCTCTCCCATCACATCCCCAACCTTCATGTTTTCTTAGATTCCCTACTTCTTTTCATGCAGTTGAATGGTGTCTATCGTGTGCATAATCCTATCCTTTTTAGAAGATATTTACAAGTGAATATTTTGATGTGTGAATTTGAAATCATTACATTTATTCATGTACCTAGAGCACCAAATCACTATGTAGATAGAATTGCAAAGAATATTCTAGATTGGCATTTAGCACACGCATTTAACACAAGAAAATAACATAAAACCATAAAAATGATGCATATCCATAATATGTGTCATATAAAATGTTTTAGAGTCGATCAACTCTGATACATATGACATGCCCACAGCATGTTACAAAAACTCGAAACTGGGGGCGCCACTTGCCCCTACACACTAATCAATATCTGGAGGATCCCAAGCCGATGGCTCTGCTCCTACATCTCATAGATCATGCATCCCCTGTCCAGCCATCGCCGTGTGCCGCATGACCCCTCGACACTCTGAGGGTAGACAAATACATGGCTCTATGTACCAGTCCTCTAAGTATTTCCAACTGCGCTCTGAAACACCAGTCAGAAGCCTCTCACATCTATGATGGATGTCCTCCAAGAGGGCTATTGCATCCACATTTTGTGGCACCCTTGATCTACTAGGTCCTGCAGCTCCTGATACTTCAGGCCATCCCATATGTCGGGCTGGTTTTATCGATATTGTGTATGCATACCAAAAATGAAAGAATCAGTACCATATACAATATTCTAAAACTTTTCAATGCACATAAAATATTAGCAATGTTTCAGTTACCATCGGGCCCCCATACTCGACCAGTCAGTAGTGGAAAATTCGGGTCCCCACAATAACTCATCCCACTATAGAGATAGTCATCTATGTACAATGGCATATGATCCCAATGAGCAAAGAACTCGAGTCGTAACACCCATCCCACTACCCCACCTCCTCCTCTGCACAGTAGTCACCCCCACTGGCACATCCTGGGCTCTCTCGGGCCCCCATCCTGGAGTTGTATGCGAGGTCAAAGTGTTGGGATTTTCTCAAAGAAGAGCGAGCAAAAAAATGTACCATATGCACAGTCATGGTTCACTTGCCTCTTGCATAGTGACAACTATCATTTCAATGACAACGGTATCATCTGGGCCCACCCATAGTATGTCCCACTCAACACTCTCCCCACAAGCATCATCTGCCCTCTAGTGATGTGGCGGAGTTCCTTGTTGCCCAAGATCCTTAACACCGCTACAGCCACAACACGGGTCTCTAACCTCTCTAGATCCCCGATGGGTATCTGTGTCCCTTTAACATGGAGACCTGGTCGAAAATGGCACTCTAAAAACTCCATGATGTTCCACCCTCATGGTAACACTGGATGAGTATTCCCTACCATCCCAAGTGGTGGGATACCAGTCAAGAAATATATATCCTCGACCGTCAACTAGATCCGGTGCCCTAGCACTATAAATACCTCATGGTCTGGGTTCCAATATCTAACAATCTAGGCCAATAAGGGCTCTCCATCCATCATCAAAGGGTTCTCCACAAACTTCAGAACCCCAAACCTAGCCAATGCACTATGGAAACCCTGATCCTCTTGGATCTCCGACCGTAATGTGCCCAGGTCCCTTTCTCTCCAGTTGATCTGTAATTCTACCATATCTACACAAAACCATCATATTTTTCAATGTAAAGATAGGAAAGAATGTATCCAAACAACAGCATAGAAAAACCCCTCCCTATTAGGTCACACTTTTCAGGTCTAATCCTAAGACAAGTCACATTTTTTTTCCCAACACTTGCTACCCAGGTCACAGATTTTGCCCCAAAAAGTGTGACCCAGCCGTCAAACTGTTAGGTCCCTATATTACTAGTATAGTCCCTTATTGTTGTTAGTGTTGTTGGAAAGACTGAGGGGGGGGGGTGGTGAATCTATATTCCTTTCAATTAGAGCATTAGTTAATCTTCAATTATTATTAGTGTTTGTACAATGATAGCAAAAAACAAGAGGAACACAAATGCACACACATTTTAAGGTGGAAACCTACTCCGGGATAAAAACCACCTAATGCTTTTATAATAATTCTTTAATATTAAACTCGAATTGAAAATAAAGCTCCAACTTCCTAGAATCTAGAAAAGCATTCTTCTCTAGCTCCCACTGGATGGACACTCCAACATCCAAGATTCTTCAGTAGTCAACTAAAAAAATTCCCCAACACCCAATGAGCTACAACTCACCTTAGCACCACCCTACCACCCTATAGAAGAATAAAAGAAGAATGGACTCCTGTACGAGGGAAAATGGTCCACTTTACAATGATATAGAATGATGTAAAAGAAGAAGATATACTAGACCATAACCCCAACTTTGACACAACCACCTAATGATGATCCTAGACCTCCCAACACTGGATCTTCAACCCTTGGTAGATAGACACTAGTAAAAAATTTACAATAATGTATTTACAACGACTTAGTACAATGATACCTTTACAATGATTGTATGCAGTGCTACCCACTTGAAGACTTCATATGATGAACTTCTTGCTGCTGTTATGCACCTTGGTTGCTTCTCTTTTCAAGCTACTCTTTGCTACACCGTGGTTGTTGCTCTTGTCATGCTACTCTTTGCTGCACCTTGCTTTGCTTTTCTACCATAGAAAGTCTGGTCCTTTGCAATCCTTGACAACACATGATCTAGCTTTTTCTTGCCTTATAGGAACTCGATATTTAATCTGGTGTATCTCTGTTATTGTAGATCCTAAATATCTAATTTTTGGTCCTATAGTATTCCTCTGATTCATCTTTCCAATGCCATAGGTCTGACCCAATTTGGATTCTTCAAGAGAAAGGCATACCCAATCTCTCTCAATGCCCTAATTATGTACTATTTTAGCAGAGTGCATTTGTTCGGCAGGCCACATGTCACTGTTTCTTCATTTGGCTCTGAAACTGATAGAGAGAAAACTATAGAGTATGCACTATGTTACACCTCTTACATAATTCCAATCTGATACTCAGAAGAGAGTTATGACGATTTTACCAAGGTCACTTCTTTGAGATGAATTTCAAGAACCTACAAAAACCCTAATTTTCACAGATCATATCTTGAAAAAATATTGCGCACCTTGATCTGAAATTTTTACAGCTAATTCCTCAAGATTTCAAGTTCACCTCATAAAAATTTCAGCTTCTGAACTTTCGTAGAAAAAACGTTAGAGCGAAAATTCCACGATGACCTGTTTTAGATGGAAAAATATGTTACATAAGGAGGAAATGAGGATCACAATTTATATAAATGCTTAAGTTGAGAGGCGTTTCAACAAGTGAACGTGGGAGGGATTTTAGGAGCTTAAAAAATATTAATTATGACTTTTCAATGACCCATGCCCCAACCCCATGGGGTTTTAGCCCACTAATTGGGGGTACAAACTTCAAACATGAATATGTCTCAAACCGTGAAGAATTACATGGTGTGCCATATATCAACGAAAACATCTCGACAAGTAGAAACCATAAAAAACATTATTGAACCAAAATATATTAATTTAGTAGGTAAAAATTCCCATTCAATATTAGGTTATCCCCTGGTGCTACTTGGGTTGACATCAATGACAACCGCTGATCAACAATCTCCCCCTTTAGCATTGATGGAAACACAAGTACTCCCCCTGCAATCATGAAACCTCTTCCTATAACATTCTCTCCTCCTTTGACATCAATGGAAAGGGGTAACTCCCCCTGAAACACAACCATCCTGTGGACCTGTACACACTTCCACTCCCCCTGACACACAACCATCCTGCAGACCTGTAATATACTTCCACTCCCACTTTATATTCTGAGAAAGGAAAATCTAATGAGAACTTGGGAGAATTCCAAACTTCTGGTGAAGATATTCCAATGCTGGTGAATATTTAATATGTGATTCTTTTGGTGCTACTTGGAATATTTATACTTCTCCAACTTCTTGCATAACATTTGGTCGGGAGGCTGTTACATATAGAAGACTACTAATCATAGATTTGTACAACCTTTGATCCACATCCTTAGATGATTCATCTATGCTCAATTTGCAACCTGTTACCATTGGAGTAAGGATGGGTTTACAATCTTCCATTTTAAATTTCTTCAGCATTTCCTTAATGTACTTGGCTTGACATATAAATATTCCTTTCTCTTGTTGAGATATTTGAAGCCCTAAGAAGTATGTCAGCTCACCAAGTAAATACATATCGAAATTACTTTGCACCTTTGTAGAAAAATTCTTACTTAGTCGATCATCATTTGCACCAATTATTGTATCATCCTCTTTAGCTATTAGACATGCTTCAGTTGCTTTATCCAGAACATATATGCCGTTTGGAGCTTGACTTGCTGTAGCCAAAATTTCACCATACATGCCTTTCCTAATTTCACATTTCGTGGAGTTGAATAGTATTGTGTGTCTTTGATCACACATTTGTCCAACACTGGGTAGATTGTGATTCCTGTTTTCAACCAATAGAACATTCTTGACTAGAGCATCTTTACTTTCAAGAGTGACAATACTTGATCCTATAACATTTGAAGATCCATCATTTCGAAAGGACACAATTCCATACTTATTCTCTCAGAGATACAAATTTATTTCTATCTCCAGTCATATGTGTTGAGCAACTGCTACCAACATACCACACATCATTGTTCTTTTGAACCTTGAAAGCGAAAGCACAATTATCATTCTTCTTCTTCTTTCATGTTCGTTCGTTCTGTCGCTTCGAAGATTCTTCTGGAGGATTTTCAAGTTTGTAGTATTTGGCTATGTGTCCAAAGTTTCGACATTTGTAACATTCACTATTATTTCTTAAATGTTAAAATCTATTGATGTTTTGCTGAGCCCTGGGAGGTTCATATTTGAAATATCTCCCGGAATTGTATTCGTTCCTAGGGTACGTGCGACATTCTATATCTTTATGACCAAATTTTCCACATGAATAATAGTAGCCATAAAAAATATGTTGGTACCTGGATGGAAATTTTCGTCGAGGAATTGTCTTCCAAGGCTGTTCTTGCGAATCTTGTCCAATGAAGTCTACATGCACGTCAGATCTCATAGGTTCATTTTATTTTTTTGTAGAAGGTCCTGCTTCTTCTTCTTTGTAACCGATGCCAGTTTTTTCGTTGTAAGATCGTTGATTGTTGATGAGTTCTTCTAATGCCCTTGAGCTGTTGGCATAGTTTTGGATATTTTTTCCTTTCTTCACTTCCTCACGCAGCGAGACTACTTCGGCTTCTAATTCTTCCCTTTCTTGGTTTCTTTCTTCCAAATTATTTTGAAGTGACTCTTCAATGCATTTGTTTTCTTCAACTTCAATTTTCTGACCTTGAGCTTGTTCTTTAAGAGTATTGGAATGGATCTTCTCCACCGAGAAATTTTTTATAAGCTTGATTGCTTCCTCATAAAATTTGTCTATGGTCCATCCTTCTTCCTCGTTGTTTTATACCTCTTGTTTATTGTGCTTGGATTTATTTTTCTTAGACATAAACAATACTCTCTCATTGGCTTCTTATTCACTGTCATTGTCTTCATTGGATGATGAGCTATCTTCTTTAGAGAGAAAGTTCCTTTCACTACAAGAAAAAGGCACATTGGTGAGGGGCGAAAATGGTCACCATAAGCTCATTGGTGAGGGTCAAAAGAGCCTTCGTAACCAAAAACTAAACTTCACCAAAGGTGGCGTCACCGAAAGTATAGGTGTTGTGGTGAAATTCAAGGTCCTTCAACAATAATGATTTATAGTGACGAATAGTGACCGTCACTATTTCATATGAGCAATGGAGACGGACAATAGCCTCCATCACCAAAAAACTGAACGTCACCAAAGGTGGCATCACCGAAACTATAGGTGTTGTGGTGACATTCAAGGTCCATCACCAATAATGATTTATAGTGACGGATAGTGACCGTCACCATTTCATCTGAGAAATGGTGATGGACAATAGCCTCTGTCACCAAAAAACTGAACGTCACCAAAGGTGGCATCGCCAAAAGTATGTGTTGTGGTGACATTCAAATTCCGTCACGAATATTGATTATAATGAAGGATAGTGACCGCACCATTTCATATGAATAGCAATGATTTTTTGTGATGGGCCTTTCATGGCCGTCACTATTGGTGCATATATATGGTGAAGTTCATTGACCGTCACCATAAAATCATTGGTGACATCAAGGTCTATCACGAATAATGACTATAATGACAAACAATGACCCTCACCATTTCATATCAATAACAATGATTTATGGTGACAGGCCTTTAATAGTCATCACTATTGGTGTGTATATATGGTGTCGTTCATTGACCGTCACCATTTCATATTTTGGTGAGGGTCAAAAAAATGTCACCATAAGCTCATTGGCGACGGTCAAGAGAGCATCCGTCACCAAAAATTGATCTTCGTCATTCCCTATATATGAATATCAAGGCACGATGGAATCAAACAACCAACCTCCTACTTGTAAATTAGGTGCTCTTCCAACGAGCTAGAACCCTTTAAAGATTTAGACTTTAAACTAGCAATTGCCCCTAAAGGTGCAAAGATACACAAAGGAATAAGAACCAGGAAAACTGAAAGAATTCAATGTCCTTGTTCCTATTTTTATTCTATGACACTATACATAGTATGATCTTGATCTATGATGTATTTGTGCCGAGTGGTTCTAATTTAATAGTAAATGTTATATTCAGATAAAATAAATGAATAACTGAGAGGCCTTACGAGCTAATTTTTAATCCTTACACCAAAATCTCTTAATATTCAAGTCTATGGAACAACTCGTTCAAAGTTCAAACTGAAGTAGATTTTAAATGGAAAGCCTAAAACTAGCAAAGTAGTTTACAAGTTAACATTTTGGATATAACTTCTGTTCAATTTATATGACAAGTTATGCCATAACCTTGAAACTAGTTTCTTAGCTAAAATACTTTCTTAAGTCAACAATTACGAAGAAAGATAGTCATGGCAAGCAAAATTCTCTTGTTTTTTCTAATGAGGGTGCATGTAACTTGATAAAGGTTGTATGAGAGTATCAAACCATAAACAGTTTCACTAAAACATGGAAATGAAAAAGTCTTGTTAAGAAACCAAAGTTTAGTTGAATATATGAAAAGCATCAAGCTAAATGATATAATTAAACTAAAAGTAATTATACAAAAATGAAATTGCCATCATATACCATCTAGTTTGGTTAGTTATTTAGAAAGAGAAAGTGAAATTGCATGATCCATCTCCTCATCTTGATAATGTAATGGACCATCCTGAACAAAAATGTCCACATACAACAATCAATGTTATTGTATTGGTAAGACTTTTGATATAATCAATCAAAACATGTACTATGTAGGAGAATAACTGGAAAGCACGACTAAAAATTTTAATTGCAACATAACAATATAAAAAAGCATGCAACAGGAAAGGAACAACTCAACAATTTGAGAAATATGCAACATATAATTGCTACTAAAATATAGTCGACAAAATTAAACTAAACTCACCTAACACTAGTAAATTTGGCCCAATTTCTTACAACCAAAGTGTCGTTATTCCGACACATAGTCATCACAATAGTGATAGTTTGAGGCCGGAAAAAGCATGGCTATCCATAGAGTCGCAATTTTGACACTTCAATAAAGCGTCGGAAGAGCGACACTTATTCTGACGCTTTATTGAAGTGTCGTAATACTGACGCTTTTAAAGTGTCACAATACCGATGTATTTAAAGTGTCGCAATACCAACGCATTTCAAAAGTGTCACAATACCAACACTTTGTAGAATTGTCGCAATATCGACGCTTTGCAGAAGCATCGTAATACTGACACCAGGGAGAAGTGTCGCAATACCGACGGAAATTTAAAAATTTTAAAAATAAAAATTAAAACATCGCAAGACCGACAAAAAGGGCAAAAGTTTCTAGGCGTCGGAAGACCTATGCTTATAAGGTGTCGAAAAACCGATGGCTGGTTAAATTTTTTTTTTTTTCAAAATGAAACTTTAAAACTGGACTCACATACAGGCCAATATGTGCAAGCTGGCAATCCATGCTCTCCACTAATACTTGGTAATTTAGTGCACAAGGCATCAAGAGAGCAATAGACTAACACTTGGTACATGATTACAACAATATTTCGTCAATTAGCATCAAGAGAGCAATTAGAACTTGAAAAACGAGAAGGGTAAAAAAAATCATGATTACGGAACCACTTCACAACAACATTTTCATTCAATTAAAGTCATTGAAATGGAAATAGGATAAAAAGTGGGTATACATTAGAAATTCTCGTGTGTTAGTTAATTTTTTTTTTTTTTAATGAAACTTTAAAACTGGACAGGAAATTGAATAGTACATGTTCGCTCCCTGTAATCAGCAATATTGGCAAAAGTCTGACCGCAGGGAGAAACGTCGTTTCAACCACTTTGGGATTCTAGGATCTACCCCTCCTGAATCTGGAGAGGGATCTCTCCAATAAGGTGCAAAGATGGATTTATCTTTAAAAGCTTTTGGGTAATTATATTAGGCTAGTTATGAAGGCCGAGGGTTTTGTTTTGTTTTGGATGGTTGAGCATGATTATTATTTGAGGGGAAAATTATAAATGGAAAGAGTTTCAAAGGTGTGAAGTTGCAAGCAATCAGGAAAAGCTTTGGCCAAAAAGATAGATGATCACTGGTTTTATTCCATTGGGCTATGGAGTCATAATAGGGTTTAATTGAAACAACAAGGGGAAAGAGTGGTCAATGGGGCAAGTCATCTATGTCTAAGGATGTCTTTAAAGTTTGATTTATGGAATGAAATGATACAAAAAGAAGGGGAATTTAACAAATGAAGAAAAAAGAGCAGCCCAAGATCTGGTAAGTACTTTGAAACTAGCCAGCTTTTGACATACACTTAAGAGAGACAAAAAAGTCACCTAGGATCTAGTAAGTACTTCAAAACTAGCCAGCCTTTGATATACTTTTAATAGAAAACATTTAAAAAAAAGGGAAACTTAAAGGCAACTGTTGGAGAATAAAATAGAGGGCAGGGCTCACCATAAACCTCTACTAGCTCTGCTTTACTTGGTAAACTTTTAAGACAAACACACAAGAGAAACAAAGAATGGTCTAAGATCTCGTAGGTACTTTGAAACTAGCCAGCTTTTGACACACTCTTAGGGAAAATTTTAGATAGTATTTGGGGATAAATCTAGGACCAGGGCTCACCATATCTTCCTCAGTTCATCTCTACTTAAAATAAGCTGAAAATAACATTTAAGAACAATATTCAGCTAAGACAGAAGGACGAGGAAATGCCAGGATTCCTAACTGCTTAAACTAAATTAAATCATACCTAAATAACACAAATTGGAAGAAAATATGGAGATAAAGCTTATCAGTCAGAGAAGGGTACTGATATACAGTAAATCCTAAATCTATGCTTGCTGTTCTTTATCAGAGAATATGGACAAAGTGAAAATAGAAATAAAATAACAATTTACAATAAGAAATAACATCACCGTCGACATAGACCAGGATCCCATAAATCAGCTTGTATTAATGCTTCAAACCAGTTACAACTTTAACTCCAATGTTTCAGTTCAGCAACCATCTACACTTCCCAGACTAACTTATCAAACCAAAAGCAGAACTTCAAGAGCCCGTGAACACTATTTACAGGTAGAAGTTTCAAGCTCAAGTATAATTCAAAGTTCTACAACCAACATTTTCTCATCTTCTACAGAAGTATTTATAGAAGAAATGAGGAGTTGGGAGGGGATAAATATCTCCCAGGATAATTAATACAGACTTAAGACTTCTTAGCCTTTGAGGGGCTCAATGGGGAAGTTCACAGATGTTCTGTCTGTATTAATGTTTTACATTTAAGATTTAAGCTTGGTGGGAGATTTTTTTGACTTTTAGGCTCTGTTTCAGGATGTAATAACTCTACTGATATTTTTTTGCATTAGTTTCCTTTGGCAGAATTAACTATTCGGCTGTGCTGAGTCAAATATCTTCTTTTGGATCAATAACTTCGGCCTCTGTTGAATACTTGAGGCAACATGTGGCTTTGTGGTAGCTGAGAGGAATCAATTGGCCTCTGTTGAGGCAATGGAGGTCTTTCTATCTGAAGATGTTTTGATTTTGTTTAATTGTGTTTTAATTTGGATGATTAGGCTTTTGATAATCAATCTTAGCCATAATCTCCAAATTATCTTAAATCCTTTGTTCTACTGTTTTTAAATTTTTGACACTGATACTCTTTTAATTTGATTAAATCACACTGTGTCTTGTTGATTGTAGGGCCACACAGGGCATATATGGCATAAATGCCCATGAAGCATTGATGAAACATGGTTCCGAACCCTTTATAGTTCTTTCCCTTTGATAAGCGAAAGCCCAGAGGATCATCACCCTCCACTTTCTTTTTCCTTTATTATTATGGGAAAAACATTTGAAACCTGCAAAATACACAAAATATTAAGAAATCCTGCGTTATTGGGTTTAACTACTTCGAAGGCTATGGGGAGGAGCGTGGCCATTAGATGGCAGCCTCCAACGGTGGAAATTAGTTTGCGGGACATTGAAAAAGGGAAGTGGAGGAAGACTTAAGTCATAGCCGTTGATTTCGCAAGAGATCAATGGTCGGGATTGGTTGTGAAACAATAATGTGAAGGAGTCACATTTATTTGGAAAATGAAAGAGACTGTGAAGAAAGTGGCGTAAAAATCCTTTGGCAGAGGAATTTGCAAAGGAAACATGATTTGGGCTTCGGGATGATCGTGGACCGTCAGATCTAAGATTTGAATGGCAGAGATTAGTTTTGAAGGGAGGCAGGACCCACAGGGGTCAGGCTCGGTGGGGGGAGAAACTCGGTAGGTGCCAATGCGATTGAATGCGAACCATTGATCTCCAAATCAAATCAACGGTGGAGAGCTCATTGGGGTTGACCAATCGGGGGAGGCATTATGTTTAATGCTCTCGAAAAAAAATTTGCAATGCAATTATGCGCTGATCGTTGATCGACTTTAGATCAATGGTCGATATCATTTCAGAACTTGCATCGGCGGAAACCCTCTAATATATATGAAAATAAAAAGTTTCATAAGAAACCAAAGGTTTATGTATCGGGGCGGGAGATATATGTAAGAAATGGCTTGGCGCTCGATTACGGGGCCTTTGATTATATGAAGGAAAAAGGCCCGGCGCTTATGTATGAGGGCCAATCACAATCGAAGGTCGGGCTTGGTCTTTAAATCTACCCATTTGGAATTTGCGATGCGATTGGCGCTTGGGAATTTAACTCTTGGTCCCGGGCGAAGTTATATGGAGTGAAGCAGAAGTTGGGGGTTTATATAGTGGCGCTCGATTGCATCGGAACTTTTGATGCAGGCTTTTCAATCTACCCATTTTACGTTAAAAAACATTGTTTGGGCATGTTTAGACCAAACTTAGGAAAAAGTGGGTTTTTGGATTTACAAAGGAAAATGAGCATCGGTAAACGTTTATTCACAAGTTTTAAGCGCCAGATGCGGGCCCACGGGTTATATGAACCAATAATATGATCAGGGTTAATACACAAAAGGGATTAATCACATCAGAGGCTTTCACATAAGAAAATGACTTGCGTGCTCTGTTTTATCCGATGCGATAAGTGCCAAAAGGGCTTAGTGCCCGGTTCTAGGGCACGGGCACATGTGGGGAAGTGGTCAGGACTTAGCCCAAAGGGGCTTAAGTATATAATATAAAAACGTCTTTTTTATGAAATTCTTCCAAGTTTTCAATGGATTTGGTGGTTCTGATATAGTCTAAAAAGCAGTTTTAAACTTTGTAAAGGGGATTTTATGAAGGGGAAATGGGGAAAAATGGAAAATGGAGGAATTTCATGAGGGAAAGAGGAGGCTAAATGAAAGTTATTTTTGAAGTGGAGGGAAGGGAAAAATGGGTTTTGCAATAGTCTTTTCTCTATGGAATCAACAAAATTTCAGAGCTTAAAATGGAAACAGTAGGGAAGATTAAATAGAGGTCATGATGTCTTCATGAGTCTTCAAGAGATAAAAATTTTTACAATAAAACTTGTTCCTTTAAGGCTCTAACGATGTTTTAGCTACCATTTTATATGAAAAATTTTATTGTTGGATAACAATGGCTCCAATTAGGGATGGTGCCTTCTTGAAGGCATCAAGAACTTCAAACTTGCATTCTTTGGGAGGCTAATCAATGCCTAATCCATTAGGTTGCCTTTATTTACTTGGATATCCTTCTTTTTCTCTAAAAATATTAGCATCCATGAAAAAAAATGGAACTTCATCAATACAAGCTTCCTACCTAACCAATCCAACTGATCTAACATTTTTTCCTCTTTAGAGTGCACTTGGATTGGCAAACTCTTTTCACAACATTTTTTTCTTTTGAAAGAAAAAAATCTAATATAATTCTACTCCTTATTTCTCCATGAACTCAGATTACACAGTTGAGTCCATATGCTTCTCTACCTAATCTACTAATCTGTTAGGATTAAACAGTCTAATATAATTTTATTCTCTAATTTCTAAAGGAGAAATTTAAAAGCATACAAGTCAGGATTGAACAGTCTGACTTGATGCTGATCTATGGCATAAAAAACAAGCTACACATAGATATTATTTTGCAGAAAATTAAAACAAAATGGAAGGCTTCAGATCTGAAAGTTTTAAAGCACTTCCTTCATCTTTTTAGAGCTCTATTTTTACTTCTGTTTGAGTTGTTTTTCCTTTGTCGACTGGTTCAGATTTTAAGCTGATTAGAACCAGTTTTACATCTGTTTTGACTCAGAAAATAAAACAGATTTGAGTCATTCTTCATTAGGAAACTGAGGTTCATATTTTGAGCATGTTTTAACCTTTATTTTATAGTGTAATCTGCCTACTGATAAGCTAAGATTAAACAGTTTGGAAAATTGAATTCACTATCCTATCAGTAGAAAATTTAAAATTAATTAGTAAAGATTAGGGTGTATGACTAATTAGAAGTGTATTCTTCAGGAGTGGCATTTAAGCTTGCACACTTTCAGACTTTGTTTCTCTTTTTTGGCATGGGGCTATACCTTTATTGTTTTACAATCTGCCCTCTTTTCTTTCTTTCACTATTTTTGTATTTTTTATTTTTCTAACTTTGAATGCAATGATGGGTGAAATATTTATAATGAGAAAAAACATAAGAAAGCTTTTAGAACATGACATGGATCAAGAGAATTAATGTTTGAGCTCCTTGCCATTGACAAGACCCCCAAACAATTTTACTCCATTCAACTCTTGTAAGAAAAAGGCATTATTACCAGTAGTTGAATGAATGAAATAAGGGCGAAGCCATAAGTTGCCAAATTTTCCATGCTTGCCCTTGTATTCCCTCCTTGAGTCCCACTTTAAAACTTTGTCCCCAATATTGAAATTTTTGACCTTTGTTCTTCTGTCAAAAAGCTTTTTGATGCTATCTTGCTTCTGCAATGCTTTGTTATAAACCTCCTCTCTGGTTTGCTGAAGATCAATTGTTTGATTTATCCTTCTGATCATGTCATTATATTCAAACTGAATCTCTTGAATTAACTTCATAACTGGCACACCAAGGCTAGTAGGAAATATTACATTAGTGCCATACACAAGCTGGTAGGGTGACATGCCAATAGATTTCTTCAAATTCAATCTGTCAGCCCAAAGTGCACGCACAAGCTTTGTGTGCCAAGAATTTTTTTTGTCCTCCAAAAACTTCTTGATTATGTTCACTAAACTCTTATTTGAGGATTCTACAAGTCCATTACCTTGAGGGTAATAGGCCATGGAATGACCCAATGTTATCTGGTATTTGTGATAGAATTCAACCATCTTCTTTGAACCAAATGTTCCTACATTATCAGTGATGATCTTGGTAGGACAGCCAAATCTACAGAGAATATTATGCTCCATGAATTTTATGATAACAAAATCATTGGCTTGCCTACAAGGGATGGCTTCTATCCATTTAGTGAAGTAGTCCATGGCAGTGAGAATCCATCTATGATGGGCAGAGGATGGTGGATGAATTTCACCTATGAAGTCAAGTCCCCACTGTTGAAAAGGAGCTTCAACAGTGATTCGATGTAGAGGTAGGGGTAGCAGCTTCCTTTTACTTTCAAAAAGTTGACATTTATGACAGGCAATTATCATCTTATGTACATCAAGAAAACGAGTAGGCTAATAGTAACCAGCCCTCAAGATTTTGTTGGTTGTTGTCTTCTAGTATAAATGGCCTCCACACTCTCCTTCATGGAACTCATGCTTAACCTTCTTTTCATCATACTCAAGCAAACATTTAAGAAATATACCACTTGTATTTTTCCAATAAAGAGATTTATCTATAATGAAATAGTTTACATCTTTCAACTTTAGAAACCTTCCCTTTGTTTTTGTCAAACCAGAAGGTGTGTTCAAATTAAGAAAAACATAAAGAATATCAGCATACCAAGAGGAATTCATAAAATGGTCTTCAACAATGGGAGTTGAGATTTCCTCTTGATCATCCAAAACATTGATCATATTAATATCAAGAACTTCAAAATTTGATTCAGCCATTAATCTAGCTAGACCTTGGCCTTTGATGAGTTTAGTGGGCTTTATCTCTAATTCATATTCAAGAATAACATCAATCCACTTACCTCTCTTACCATCTGGGTCCTGTGTTAGAATGTATTTCACAACTGAATTTGGGACAAAGGCAATGATGTGTGAGTGCAAGATGTATACTCTGAAGTCTTTTAAAGCCTTAACCAAAGAAAAGGCTTGCTTTTCCATAATGTTATACTTCAAAGGGGCATCTCTCAATGCCTTGCTAAAGAATTCAATAGGCTGCTCTTGTCCTTGTGGATTTTTCTATAAAAGGACAGCAGCTATTGTATGCTCTGAGGAAAATGAAAAAATATAAAAATCTTTTGAAAAATCAGGACTGATTAGAACCGGTATTTTGGTTAACGCGTGTTTCACCAGCTCAAAGGACTTATTTGCTTCCAAGTTCCATTTTACCCCTTGCTCCTTCCTCAACATGTTTTTTATATTCCTAAGGAGCTCATCCAAGTTGGGTATGAACCTTCTCAAGAAATTAATCTTTCCAATGAAAGATTGTAATTCCTTGATGTTTCGAGGATGAGAGATTTGCAATACGGCCTCAATCCTTATTGGGTCTATAACTATACCCTCTTTAGAAATAATGTGCCCAAGAAGTTTACCTTCTTGGAGACCGAATAGTGTCTTCTTATGGTTTAAAGATATCCCAGACTTTCTGCATTTCTCGAAATTTTTTCTTAAATGTTCTAAGTTCTCTTCATCTATTTTTGAAAACATAGTGACATCATCGAGGTATATAATGATGAAGTAGCCCAGTTCTTTCGAGAATGGTATGTCCATGGCTTTCTGAAAAGTTGCTCCAACATTCATTAGACTAAAGGGAGTTTTCACATACATGAAAGTGCCCCAAGGTGTAGTAAATGTTGTCTTTACTTGATCATCAGGGTGGACTAAGATCTGATTGTACCCTGAATAGCCATCAAGCAAAGAAATTCTTATAGACCCTACCACCCTTTGTAAAATATGGTCCATCTTAGGTAAAGGGTGTTTTTCCTTTAGTGAAGCTTTGTTTAAGTCTCGAAAGTCTATACAAAGCTTGATCTCACCTATTTTCTTCCTCACTGACACTAGATTAGACACCCATTCAGAATATCTAATAGGGACAATAATACCAGCTTCATACATTTTCTTAATTTCCTTCTCAACCAAAGGAAACTGTATAGGGTTTATTCTCTGCATTTTCTGTTTGAATGGTTTTTGGTTTTCTTTGAGAGGGATTTTTTGTTGTATTATTTCAGTTTCATAGGACTTAAGATCTTCGTAACTCCATGAAAAAACATCAAAAAATTCTTTAAAAAACTCTATGTATTTGAGTTTAATGTGAGCTAGTAAAGTCTTTGACAGTTTGATCATCATAGGTTTAAGTTTACTACCTATATTTCACTCTTCCACTTTAGTCTCTACAAGTTCCAGTTTTGGCTTCTTGGCCACATCGTTAAAATTGAACAACTCTTCTAAAGGGACCAAAACCTTAGGCAAACTCTGATCTTTAGACTGTAGGGTTTCTAACTCCTCTGTTTCTAACTCTGCAGTCGGTCCTATTTTATTTTCAGGTTTTCTAGTCAAAAGATTTATATTAGCAAGCTCAGGAGATGGTTCTTCTTGACCAAGAAAATTTTCTTCACTATTGTAGTCTGTTTCATAATCTGAATCTGAACTATGAAGTTCAAATTCATTTCTGAATTGCATGAAGTCTTCTATTTGTTTTTCTCCGTCGAACACTTGCCAATACTTTTCATTATCAGGAATGGTTGGTCTGAATTTTATCTGAGTTGTGCAGTCTTTGGTTTCATATGGCATTAAGCATGTTCTAGCTGAAAAAGCTAAGCTGTGGGCCGCGTTATTTCTTTTTCTTGGGACAAAAATCAATTGGGACTCCTTGAAAGTTTTTAAAAGGTCCACGAAATCATTTTGGTAGGCCCTAAGTCTGGGACGATTAGCGTTGTATTTCCCGTTAACTTGCCTAATGATTAATTCTGAATCCCCATGTACTTCAATTCTCTTGGCTCCTAATTTTTTCAATAGATGTAAGCCTAAAAGTAGGGATTCGTATTCCGCTATGTTATTAGAAAACTGAAAGTTCAATTTACAGGAAATGCTTTCTGTGTGGTTTTTTTTCAGTTTTGCAAATCCAGACACCTGCACCAGCGTTAGTTCTAGTGCATGACCCGTCAAAATACATACTCCACAGAGGACTATTTACGGTTTCATCTGTTTGGTGGTTGTCCTCTTCAACTAAAGGGCTTTCGGATGATTCCTGAATATCAACACTTAATTGAATTCGTTTCAACACCTCAGATTTTTCACTTTGTTGAGGGTTGTCTTCTCGACTGTCAAGGTTTAAAAGCAAAGGATACATGACTTGTAGCTCAAGACCTGTGTTGGGTTTGCTAATGTTTTCAAATGCAGCAAACTGTTTTGACACTTCCGTTGTGTTTACCTCCTCCTCTCTATCGGCCATTAATTTATTTAAATAGACTTGTTCACTAAGTGTTTCATTGTTAAATAAGATAAAATAATCGAGGCCTGTATTTACAGAGTACAGAGGAGAGTTTTGGGGTCTGTCTTGACTAGTAACCATGTACTGCATATGGGACTCCCTGTAAAGTCTTCTTGTCTAATTGAAAACAGGGATGGTTGTGTAGGTCATGTCCATCTGCATAGTCCCTTGTAACTTAGCCCCCAAAGATCTAGATAATAGCATTCCATAATTTGGGGGCACATCAGCCACAACAATATCCATGACTAAGAATTTGGCTGGAATCTGTGCTAAGTTAACATATAGGTCTTTGATTAATCCTATAAATTTTACTCTGCTTGAGTCAAATGAGTAAAGGTCTTTATAAGGTCTCATAATTTCTAATCCTAGGCTCTCCATTACAACTTTGGGCATTAGATTGTGAGAAGCGCCTGATTCATGCATAGCGTTGTGTAAAATCTTGTCATGAACATTTAAACTTACATAAAATGGAGGAACAGGTCGCTCTTGATACTTACCTTCAATCTTTGGACCAAAAATAAGCTCTAGCTGGTCATTATTAAGATTGACTATGTCATTATTCTCTTCTATATTTAAAGCCTTCAAAATTTGGGTCCTATATACATTTAGGGCAGCTAACTCAGTCAAGGGAATGGATATTTTGATCTTTTAAATTTCCTGCTCCAGGCTTAAAAGAACTTGATTCTTTGGAGTACTTGTCTTAGCCTTATTAACTGCCACTCTATCAGCAACTTCAGCTTGCTGATTTGTTCTATTTACATTTGAAAAAAAAAATTTAACAGGAGTACTAGCGGAAGTGTTAGTACTACTAATGCCTGCACTCTGTTTTTCATTGTTTTGAGTGCCTTTCTCTTTACCCTTATCATAATTTCCAGCCACTATTTTGTCTTTCTATTTTACAATTTTGTGTTTGTTTACAATGTTTTTTTGAGAAGATTTTTCAATGGTTTTGGTGTTGGGAGTTTGTTGATTGGTTTTACTTCTAAGGTCATATTCCCTTTGAGATTTTATGATGACATTCTCCATGTATCGATAATAACTTTCATCATCATCTCTTTTGTCATCATAGGGTGTGTAAAGAGCTTGTTTTCTATCATAATGAATCTCAAAGTCATCATTATCTACTCCCAGCATGTTGATATCATCTTCCTCTATTTTCCCATTTGTTTCCTCAACCTCGCTTACATAGTTTTGATGAAAGGGAGGAGTGATTTGCTGATCATCTTCCTTTGGTCTATTTGGGGGTTGGTTTCTTCTAAAATTTTGATGTTGGTTCTAGTTTCTATTTTGAGGAGCAGTTTGATTTTGATTTTCTTGTGCTCTCTCAAAGATGGTCACTCTCTTCATCATCTCCTCCATAATCCTTTCCATATTTGAGCTGGAAGTAGAAGGCATGGATTCCTCTCTAAATGATACTCTCTTCTCATTCTTCATTCTTGCTCTCTTCTCCATCAAGTTAACTTCCATAGCAAGAGCTCATTCTTTCATATCTTCAAGAGTTGCAGGATCTCTCTCTCTCAGCTAATAGGCCATCTCAGGGTCAAACCCTTCAGGGAACTTGTTTAATGCTAAGACTTGTGGAGGTTTTAGATCTGGGGGAAGTGCATTATACACACTGTTAAATCTAGTACAATAAGATTTTACACTTTCCCCAGTGTTTCTGTGGAGGTTCTTGTAATCAGAGAGGATTTGGAGAGGATTCTTCTTCACTTCCCATTTGTTTAAGAATGTCTGATGGAAGGCTTGGAGATCATTTATACTATGGGGGGCTAAACATTTAAACCATTTTCTTACTTCTCCCCCTAGACTCTGCGCAAATAGTCTTAGCTTGGCAGATTCATCATCAATTTCATTTCCATCAAATTAGTCATTCATTTTATCCACATGTTGTGATGTAGTTGTAGCATTGCTAGCATCATATAATGGAATTTTGGACTGATATTCCTATGGTAGATTGACTAATGGAACAGGAAGGACTAAGGGAGCATATCATGCTGCCATGATATGTGGTGAGGGTGGATTTACAAGAGGTGGATTAACAAGAGGGAAAGTGGGTTGAAGTGGAGTGGTTTGGATAGTGGATGTTTGGTGAACAGATGTAGATGGAACAACAGTAGATTGCTGAGCTGATCTTGGATGAGAGACACCTAAATTGTGAAGGAAGCATAAATCAGGTGGTGTTGTTTCTCTATCACCAGGATGTTCACTCATTTCTGGGGATGAAAGTGAAGACTCAGATTCTAGCTGAATTGTATCATCAAATAACCTAGTTCTAAATGGATTTACTAAGTCAGCTTGTGATTGTTGTAGAGCTGAAAGATTTTCAGGAACTGAATTAGCTCTCAAGGGTGATATGAAAACAGTTGAAAATTCAATCTTAGGAGACTTCCTAAGGATAATTTCTGGTTTATCAACTATCTCAGGTGGGTTAGGGTCAGGATGGGCTCTAGTATGAATTTTTATAGAAGCCACTATGCTGTATTTTTCAAACCCAACTACACAAGAAAAATTTAACTAGATATGACAATCTTTAAGAGGTTAATAGATCTGTTTCACATAAATTTTAATCCTACAGTCATGTAACTGAGTTTGAATAATATTAAAAAGATTATGGGTCTTCCCAGTGGAGTCTTAAGGTTTGCTTGGATTGTGGAGTCGCCAAGTGGAATTTTTTAGCTCTTTTGGAGGTAAAATGTTTTATGGTCCACCACCATGTTTATTGAATACCAATCTAAAATATTTTTGGGTTTTCTAAGTTATTTTTCAGTCCTGTGGTTTCTAAGAGTGTCCCAAATTTGTTTCAAAACTTAGCTACGGTTATGAGACAAAGACAGTCTACTCTTATGGCTAAGCCAACTAATATTTCAAGGTTAGATAAACTCTTATGAGAACCCTAGGGTTTACCTAGTTTGTCACAGATTCAAACAAGTTTTATCATGATCACCATTACTTGATAGTGCTTGAAATGTTTCTTATTACTCACAAGGTTTTATGAATTGTTTAAGGGAGCCTAAGATGAAAATTTGACTCAATTCCCCAGCGGAGTCGCCATAAATGTTAGCTCCCTATAATCAACAAGATTGGAAAAAGTATGACCACAGGAAGAAACACCGTTTCAACCACTTTGAGATTCTAGGATCTAGCCCTTATGAATCTGGAGAGGGATCTCTCCAATAAGGTGCAAAGATGGATTCATCTTTAAAAGATTTTGGGTAATGATATTAGGCTACTTATGAAGGCCAAGGGTTTTTTTTTTTTTTGGATGGTTGAGCATGATTATTATTTGAGGGGAAAATTCTAAATGGAAAGAGTTTTAAAGGTGTGAAGTTGCAAGCAATCAGGACAAGCTTTGGCCAAAAATATATATGATCACTGGTTTTAGTCCATTGGGCTATGGAGTCATAATAGGGTTTAATTGAAATAACAAGGAGCAAGAGTGGTCCATGGGGCAAGTCAGCCATGTCTAAGGATCTCTTTAAAGTTTGATTTATGGAATGAAATGATACAAAAGGAAGGGGAATTTAACAAATGAAGAACAAAGGTCAGCGCAAGATATGGTAAGTACTTTGAAACTAGCCAACTTTTGATATACACTTAAGAAAGACATAAAAGTCACCTAGGATCTGGTTAGTACTTCAAAACTAGCCAGCCTTTGATATACTTTCAATAGAAAACATTTCAAAACAAAGGGAAACTTAAAGGCAACTGTTGGAGAAGAAACTAGAGGGCAAGGCTCACCATAAACCTCTACTAGCTCTGATTTACTTGGTAAACTTTTAAGACAAACACACAAGAGAAACAAAGAATGGTCTAAAATCTGGTAAGTACATTGAAACTAGCCAGCTTTTGACACACTCTTAGGGAAAATTTCAGATAGTCTTTGGGGATAAATCTAGGACCAGGGCTCACCATATCTTCCTTAGTTCATCTCTACTTGACATAAGTTGAAAATAACATTTAAGAACAATATTTAGCTAAGACAGAAGGATGAGGGAATGCCAGCATTCCTAACTGCTTAAACTGAATTAAATCATTCCTAAATAACACAAATTGGAAGAAAACATGGAGATAAAGCTTACCAGTCAGAGAAGGTTACTGATATACAGTAAATCCTGACTCTATGCTTGCTGTTATTTGTCAGAGAAGATGGAAAAAGTGAAAAAAGAAATAAAATAACAATTTACAATAAGAAATAACATCACCGTCGACATAGACCAGGATTCCATAAATCAACTTGTATTAAATTTTCTTCAAACCAGTTACACCTTTAAGCCTAATGTTTTAGTTTAGAAATCATCTACACTTCCAAGACCAACTTATCAAACCATAAGCAGAGCTTCAAGAGCCCGTGAACAGTATTTACAAGTAGAAGTTTCAAGCTCAAGTATATTTCAAAGTTCTGCAACCAACGTTTTCTCATATTCTACAGAAGTATTTATAGAAGAAATGAGGAGGTGGGAGGGGATAAAGATCTCCCAGGGTAATTAATACAGAATTAAGACTTCTCAGCCTTTGAGGGGATCGATGGAGAATTTCATAGATGTTTTGTTTGTATTAATGTTCTACATTTAAGATTTAAGCTCGGTGGGAGCTTTTGTTGACTTTTAGGCTCTGTTTCAAGATGTAATAACTCTGCTGATATTTTTTGCATTAGTTTCCTTTGGAAGAATTAACTATTTGGCTGTGTTGAGGCAAATATCTTCTTTTTGATCAATAAATTTAGCCTCTGTTGAATACTTGAGGCAACAGGTGGCTTTGTGGTAGCTGAGAGGAATCAATTGGCCTCTGTTGAAGTGGTGGAGGTATTTTTGTCTAACAATCTTTTGATTTTCTTTAATTGTGTTTTAATTTGGATGATTAGGCTTTTGATAATCAATCTTAGCCGTAATCTCCAAACTGTCTTCAAACCTTTGTTCTACTGTGTTTAAATTTTTGATACTGATACTCTTTTAATTTGATTAAATCACACTGTGTCTTGTTGATGTGCAGGGCCACACAGGGCTTATATGGCATCAATGCCCATGAATCATTGATGAAACGTGGTTCTAAACCCTTTATAGTTCTTTCCCTTTGATAAACGAAAGCCCAGAGGATCGTCACCCTCAACTTTATTTTTCCTTTATTATTATGGGAAAAACATTTGAAACCTGAAAAATACAAAAAATATTAAGAAATCCTACGTTATTGGGTTTAACTACTTCGAAGGCTGTGGACAGGAGTGTGGCCGTTGGATGGCAGCATCCAACAGTGGAGATTCGTTTGTGGGAGGTTGAAAAAAGAAAGTGGAGAAAGACTTAAGTCAAAGCCATTGATTTCACAAGAGATCAACGGTCGGGATTCATTGTGAAACAATAATGCAAAGGAGTCACATTTATTTGGAAAATGAAAGAAAATGCGAAGAAAGTGCGGTAAAAATCCTTTGGCATAGGAATTTGCAAAGGAAACACAATTTGGGCTTCGAGGTGATCGTGGGTCATTGGATCTAAGATTTTAATGGTGGAGATTAGTTCTGGAGGGAGGCAGGACCCACAGGGGTCGGGCTCGGTGGGGGGAGAATCTCAGGAGGCATCGATGCGATTGATTGCGGACCGTCAATCTCCAGATCAGATCGACGGTGAAGAACTCATCGTGGGTTGACCAATCAGGGGTGGAATTATATTTAATGTGCTCGACAAAAAAATTGTGATGCAATTATGCACTTATCGTTGATTGGCTTTAGATCAATGGTCGATATCGTTTCAAAAATTGCATCGGCGGAAACCCTTTAATATATATGAAAATCAAATGTTTCATAAGAAACCAAAGGTTTCTGTATCGGGGCGGGATATATATGTAAGAAATGGATTGGCGTCCGATTGCGGGGCCTTTGAATATATGAAGGAAAAAGGCGCGGGGCTTATGAATGAGGGCCAATCGCAATCAGAGGTCGGGCTTGGTCTTTCAATCTACCCATTTGGATTTTGTGATGTGATTGGTGCTTGGGACTTTAACTCTTGGTCCCAGGAAAATTTATATGGAGTGAAGTGGAAGGTGGGGGTTTATATAATGGCGCTCGATCGCATTAGAACTTTTGATGCGGGCTTTTCAATCTACCCATTTTACGTTAAAAAAATTGTTTGGGCACATTTAGACCAAACTTAGGAAAAAGTGGGTTTTTTTATTTACAAAGGAAAATGAGCATCGAGAAAGGTTTATTCACAAGTTTTAAGTGCAGGATGCGGGCCCACGGGTTATATGAACCAATAATATGATCAGGTTTAATACAAAAAAGGGCTTAATCGCATCAGAGGCTTTCACGTTAGAAAATGACTTGCGCGCTCTATTTTCTCTGATGTGATAAGCGCTGAAAGGGCTTAGTGCCTGGTTTTAGGGCAAGGGCACACGTGGGGAAGTGGTTTGGACTTAGCCCAAAGGGGCTTAAGTCTGTACTATAAAAAATTACTTTTATGAAAATTTTCCAAGTTTTCAATGGATTTGGGGGTTCCGAAAGAGTTTAAAAAGGAGTTTTAAACTTTGTAAAGGGGATTTTATGAAGGGTAAATGGGGAAAAATCGAAAATGGAGGAATTTAATGAGGGAAAGAGGAGGCAAAATGAAGGTTAATTTTGAAGTGGAGGGAAGGGAAAAATGGATTTTGCAAGAGTCTTTTCTCTATGGAATCAACAGAATTTCAGATTTTAAAATGGAAACAACAGTGAAGATTAAACAGAGGTCATGATGTCTTCAGGAGTCTTCAAGAGATAACATTTTTTAGAATAAAACTTGTTCCTTGAAGGCTCTAACAATGTTTTAGCCACCATTTGATATGACAAATTTTATTGGTGGCTAACAGTACAAGTATTAATCATACTTAACAAAATAGTGCCACATGAGCTTTTCACGTAATGTGGGAATATAGTTGATCAAGCCTTGACTATAATGATGAAAATTAGCTTCCGTAATTGTTCCAAATATATAGGGGAAATTTAGACAAACGAACAAAAACTCTCTATCCTACATTAAGTACATGCAGGCAGACTTACCCATATATCATATGTAATGCAGCCAACACTAAGTACTTGCAGAATGACATATACATGTTATCATGTCAGCATGGCTACTTTCAAGCATGGATGGAAGAAGGATAAAAGCCTGGAAGACGAATTTTAAACAGGGATAAAAGTTAAACCGAGTTGTGAACTGAAAAAGATCATTGAAGCCCTCTTTCTAAACAAAATCACATATATACAAACCCACAAATATTGCATGTTATTACTTATTATTGCATGCATAAAATTTTTCCATCAATCATAAAAATGAGGTTAGAATAACTAAAACTCCTTAACTATTTAGCCACATCACTCGGAGCAAGGAAAAGTCTCTAGAACTGTGACACCATAGATTCAGCTCTGGCAGGATTGGCATCGTATGACAAAAAAGTAGTTCAGTAGAAAAATTTACACAGATCTACTATATAAGGGAACTTTGATATGGAAATGGATGTGCATGTTATATTAGTGTAATGACTATCAATGACAACCCAAAACAGAGCATTGAAAAAAGGTGAAAATAGAATGTTGCTTTCTTAAGCAGATACTCTGCACATTCCATGTAGGTATTGAAACCTTATTTTATATACACATCTAGATACCCATAGACATTGCATGCTATCTATACACATCTAGAAACCCATATGGAATAGACATTGTATGATATCTAGAACATACATCAAATGCCTCTGTGGATCTCAAACCTGTGACTAACCTCAATAGACCAAAACTGCTTGGTTATATGGGACCCATGACCTGAAAAAATTAATGCGTTGAGACTTAAAAGCAAAATTGAACTTTTGTAGGGAACCTTGACATCATAAAAAATATGGCAATCCAAAGCATAATAATTCAAAATTAAAACCACAAATTTACCCTAGTAGGGAACCTAGATATGATTTAATGTAAATGCAAGAAGTTTCTACTCTGACACCAATACTATCTTGAACAACTGAAAAAAAAGTATTGAAGAAAGGTGAAAACAGAATATCAGTTTCTCAAGCTAAAGAAATTAGAAATCCCATCATAGTCAGCTAAAAACTGCTAAAGGTAAAAAGTTAAAACAGAATGTCGCTTTCTTAAGTAGATTTCATGCATACACCAAAAAAAAAAAAAAAACTAACTCCAAAAGAAACCACATACATCTCGACTTGCATGCAGGCCAATATGTGCAAGCTGGAAATCCATGCTCTCCACTAATACTTGGTAATTTAGTGCACAAGGCATCAAGAGATAAATAGACTAATACTTGGTACATGATTACAATAATATTTCCTCAATTAGCATCAGGAGAGCAATTAGAACTTGCAAAATGAGAAGGGTAAAAAAAATCATGATTACGGAACCACTTCACAACAAAATTTGCATTCAATTAAATTCACTGAAATGGAAATAGGATAAAAAGTGGATATACATTAGAAATTCTCGTGTGTTGGTTAAATGTAAAAAAAAAAAAATGAAACTTTAAAACTAGACAAGAAATTGAATAGTACAAGTATTAATCATACTTAACAAAATAGTGTCACATGAGATTTTCACGTAATGTGGGAATATGGTTGATCAAGCCTTGACTATAATGATGAAAATTAGCTTTCGTAAATGTTCCGAATATATAGGGGAAATTTAGACAAACAAACGAAAACTCCCTATCCTACATTAAGTACATGTAGGCAAACTTACCCATATATCATATGTAATGCAGCCAACGCTAAGTACTTGCAGACTGACATATACATGTTATCATGTCAGCATGGCTGCTTTCAAGCAAGGATGGAAGAAGGATCAAAGCCTGGAAGACGAATTTTAAAGAGGCATAAAAGGTAAACCGAGGTGTGAACTCAACAAGATCGCAGAAACCCTCTTTCTAAATAGATTCACAGATATACAAACCCACAAATATTGCATGTTATTACTTATTAGTGCATGCATCAAATGTTTCCATCAATCATAAAACTGAGGTTGGATGAACTAAAACACCTTAAATATTTAGCCACATCACTCGGAGCAAGGAAAAGTATCTAGAATTGTAACACCATAGATTCAGCTCTGGTAGGATTGGCATCGTCTGACAAAAAAGCAGTTCAACAGAAAAATTTACACAGATTTGCTGTATAAGGGAACTTTGATATGGAAATGGATGTGCATGTAATATTAGTGTCATGACTATTCAATGACAACCCAAAATAGAGCATTGAAAAAAGGTAAAAACAGAAGGTTTCTTTCTTATGCAGAGACTCTACACATTCCATGCAAGTATTGAAACCTTATTTTATATACACATCTAGACACCCATAGACATTGTGGCTATCTATACACATCTAGACACCCATATGGCATAGACATTGTATGCTATCCAGAACATACATCAAATGCCTCTGTGGATCTCAAAGTTGTGACTAACTTCAATAAACCAAAACTGCTTGGTTATATGGGACACATGACCTGAACAAATTAATGTGTTGAGAAATTAAAGCAAAATTGAACTTTTGTAGGGAACCTTGACATCAGAAAACATATATAAATCCAAATCAAGAGAATTTAGAATTTCAACCACAAATTTACCCTATTAGGGAACCTGGATATGATTTAATGTAAATGAAAGCAACTTCTACTCTGACACCAGTACTATATTGAACAACTGAAAAAAAAGGACTGAACAAAGGTGAAAATAGAATATCAGTTTCTCAAGCTAAAGAAATTAGAAATCCCATCACAGTCAGCCGAAAATTGCTAAAGGTAAAAAGTTAGAACAGAATGATGCTTTCTTAAGCAGAAGACTCCACATTTCATGCATACACAAAAAAAAAAAAAAACTAACTCCAAAAGAAACCACATACATCTCGACTCGCATACAGGCCCATATGTGCAAGCTGGAAATCCATGCTCTCCACTAATACTTGGTAATTTAGTGCTCAAGGCATCAAGAGAGCAATAGACTAATACTTGGTACATGATTACAATAACATTTCCTCAATTACCATCAAGAGAGCAATTAGAACTTGCAAAACGAGAAGGGTAAAAAAAATCATGATTACAGAACCACTTCACAACAACATTTGCATTCAATTAAAGTCACTGAAATGGAAATAGGATAAAAAGTGGATATACATTAGAAATTATCATGTGTTGGTTAAATTTAAAAAAAAAAAATGAAACTTTAAAACTGGACAGGAAATTGAATGGTACAAGTATTAATCATACTTAAAAAAGTAGTGTCACATAAGCTTTTTACGTAATGTGGGAATATGGTTGATCAAGCCTTGACTATAATGATGAAAATTAGCTTCCGTAAATGTTCCGAATATATAGGGGAATTTTAGACAAACAAACGAAAACTCCCTATCCTACATTAAGTACATGCAGGCAGACTTACCCATATATCATATGTAATGTAGCCAACACTAAGTACATGCAGACTGACATATACATGTTATCATGTCAGCATGGCTACTTTCAAGCATGGATAGAAGAAGGATCAAAGCCTGGAAGATGAATTTTAAAGAGGGATAAAAGTTAAACCGAGGTGTGAACTGAAAAAGATCATTGAAACCCTCTTTCTAAACAGAATCATAGATATACAAACCCACATATATTGCATGTTATTTCTTATTAGTGCATGCATCAAATGTTTCCATCAATCATAAAACTAAGGTTGGATGAGCTAAAAATCCTTAACTATTTAGCCACATCACTCGGAGCAAGGAAAAGTCTCTAGAACTGTAACACCATAGATTCAGCTCTGGCAAGATTAGCATCGTATGACAAAAAAGCAGTTCAGCAGAAAAATTTACATAGATCTATTTTAGAAGGGAACTTTAATATGGAAATGGATGTGCATGTTATATTATTGTCATGACTATCAATGACAACCCAAAACAGAGCACTGAAAAAAGGTAAAAATAGAATGTTGCTTTCTTAAGCAGAGACTCTACACATTCCATGCAGGTATTGAAACCTTATTTGCTATACACATCTAGACACCCATAGACATTGCATGCTATCTATACACATCTAGACGCCCATATGGCATAGACATTGTATGCTATCCAGAACATAGATCAAATGCCTCTATGGATCTCAAACTTGTGACTAACCTCAATAAACCAAAACTGCTTGGTTATATGGGACACATGACCTGAGCAAATTATCGTGTTGAGACCTAAATGAAAAATTGAACTTTTGTGGGGAACATTGACATCATAAAACATATGGCAATCCAAAGCAGAAAAATTTAGAATTTCAACCACAAATTTACCCTAGTAGGGAACCTGGATATGATTTAATGTAAATGCAAGCAGTTTCTACTCTGACACCAGTACTATCTTGAATAGCTGAAAACAAAGGACTGAAGAAAGGTGAAAATAGAATATCATTTTCTCAAGCTAAAGAAATTAGAAATACCATCATAGTCAACTGAAAACTACTAAAGGTAAAAAGTTAAAAAAAAATGCTGCTTTCTTAAGCAGGAGACTCCCCATTTCATGCATACACCAAAAAAAAAAAAAAACTAACTCCAAAATAAACCACATACATCTCGACTCGCATACAGGCCAATATGTGCAAGCTGGAAATCCATGCTCTCCACTAATACTTGGTAATTTAGTGCACAAGGCATCAAGAGAGAAATAGACTAATACTTGGGACATGATTACAATAATATTTCCTCAATTAGCATCAAGAGAGCAATTAGAACTTGTGAAACAAGAAGGGTAAAAAAAGTCATGAGACGGAACCACTTCACAACAACATTTGCATTCAATTAAAGTCACTGAAATGGAAATAGGATAAAAAGTGGATATACATTAGAGATTCTCATGTGTTTATGATACCTAGCTTTCAGTCAAGAAAAATACATAATTATTGGTACTCTTGAGGAAACTTTTCCCTACACCAAAGATATGATTCTACTGATATAAAGATTCTTAACCAGCTTGTAGCTGACTTCAACATCATAGAGCATGGCTAGCTATTTTTTTGCTAGTCCTCACCCCACTATCATTTATTCCACTGATGTGGAAAAAGTAATGGACCCTAAATAGTAGGGTTTGAGGAGAATACTCCAAAAGAAGAATGGTTGTTTTGAAATGATAGAATTTAGCAATCTTCCCCAGCTCTTATTTTTCATTCTACGTTATTTTTTTGAAGATGGGCTAGATCAATTTCCTCAAGAGATGCATCAAGCACTCCCTTCATCAGTGTACCTCGTAAATACTATGTTACCATGAGTCCCAATTTTTGTGATAACATTAATAGATTCCAATTTCGATCTTGAATTTTCTTCATATTTTCAGATTAAAAGAATTTTGAATGGTAAAATGTATTTCATTCTTTTATTGTTCTATTTCTTCTTTTTATATTCCAACAACGTATATCTTTTACTAGTGTGTACATGCATGCAAAATAGAATTGAACACCTTGAGGCACCGATGAAAGAAAATTATAATTTGTATTTCAAAGTTAGCTGAAGCAAAGGACATACCTGAACATTACTTTCTTCCATGAGAATCTCTTTGGCCTTTTCACACAATCCTCTGACCTGCAACCATGAGAAAAAACATTCTTAAAAAAAAAAATATTTTCTTCAATATAGAATTTAATCCATTATCATAACCTACTATATATCATCTTTATGACTTTTTCACCTAAGCCCAAACAATCTCAATGGTATGTTTTACTACAGAATAGAGGATTTATACCCAGATGTCTACACAGACAACTAAATTGTTTCATAACACTGTAAAATAATATCTCAACAATTTATTATCTGAGCATATCAATGATCACATGGATTAATCGTTAATTCATAGAATTCAATCTCATGAGAGGGTCTGACAAATGTTTCAAAAAGGATATATTTTTGGAATTTTCATCCCAACCACATGCCGAGATATCATAGATAACTAACTCCTTTAATAGATCTGTGCAATAAAATCTCAACAAGTCAGTTTCAAAAGTCTTAACGGTTTGAAGTTTGAACTAATGATCAAACAAACACAACATCTGCAAAGAAAGTCTTAACAAGTCACAGCAGCCCAAATCAAATGAGTAGTTGTAGTAAAATAAGCTCCCTCCAAAATTGGCATTCTAATCCCCTGTACCCTCTTGAAAAAAGCAGAACAGAAGACAGAACCAGAAAAAAAACAAATACTTAGGGTATTCGAGGACACAGTCCACTGTGCCCTCAATTACTTGTCAGATATCAAGGGAATCAAGAAGAATAAATTGTTTTCCTGCATCAAAAAGGTTTTAAAAGTATAATCACAAGATCAGTAGCCAAGGTGACTCCACACTTGTGTAATACATCTAAATGTATTAACGACTAAACAACCTTTAAAGATGCAAGAACCCGATAAAACCAAAGTTTTAAAAGGCTAATCACAAGATCATCAGGCAAGGAAAGGATCGATACACACTTATCCAAGACACTTATAAACCACTACAGACCCTAGGCCACCCGATATATACATCAAGAAGATTCCACCTAGGTTCTATTTTCTTGACAATGACGGATCCAACTCTTGAACGCTAAACAGTCTCACACTTAACTAAACTGAAACGATAAACACAAAGCATTGCGCTAGAACAACACAGTTTGCAGGCCATTGAAAAACCATTTCCCTTTAAAAAATGGTTCGAAAACACCTAACACCATAAATAACAGTGGATCAAATTCTAATACAGCCATTTGCACCAAGAATTTTCGCCAACAACCCGAAAATTTCCCCAGCGGGAGTTCGTATGCCATCGGATCTGTGTGCCAACACAATGTACAAGCATCGTCCCGGCAAAGAGAGGGCGCATTTTCTTAGACCTTTATAAAACCTAGGTTTCGCAACAGAAACTTCTGAAAAAGAAATGGATCTCGAACATAAACTTCATACGAAATGCATAGATTTAAAATGGCAGGTTTAAAGGCTGAAACTACTGGCCTCCTATTCTAAGAGGGGCTTGAACTACAATAGCTTTTCAATCTAGGCATCAAGTTAGCCATAACCACTGGATGACAAGACCGGCTCTGCACTCATCTTGTTCGACGTCGAAATGCTCTCCTTTCTCTCTCTCTCCTTCTCGCCCCCGCCGTCCCTGTGTCTTTCAGCCACTTCCTGAGAATTGAACTGTTGACCTTGTGGTTGTTGTCTGTTGGTCCTCACTGCTGCTGCTGCAGCTTTCTATCAAAATAAAATAAAATATTTGTGTGCGTGATATATGTTGCCTTTAACGAATGCCTCCCTTTCGTGCTTTGGCCCGATCAGTATTTGGCAGAGCACATTATTGTTATTATTATGATGATTTATTAACTATTATTATTTTATTTTAAGCTTTTAATTTTATTTTAAGATTTAACTCTCATATCTTTTAAATTGTTTTTAATTCTTATGTTTTTTTTAATTATTGTTGTAATTTGATTTTTTTTATTAATTTTAATTTCTATATTTTTTTTAGATTATGTTAATTTTAATTTAAGTTTCCACAATCATTTAAATTTATTTCTAATCTTCCTATTTTGATGTTATTTTAATATTAGTTTAAGTTTCACATTATTTTCTATAATATCTTAATTTTAATATGAGTTTCCATGTATGTCTAATTTTTTGTTTAATGTTATCTTAATTTTAATATGAGTTTCTTTGTATCTCTATTTTCCTTGTTTTCTATGTTGTACCTAACCTAACGATGCCACAAGGGAGAAAATGGAAAATGAGCCACCTGAACGTGCACAAGGCACCCAAGCGGTCACAACTTAGCGAAATTGATACAGGCACCCTCGAACGAAGCGGCCTGACCCGAACGCGCCTAGTCAGGTGACCTCACACAACATGACACAACGCACCCAATGAACGATGCCACGAGGGAGCAAATGGCAAACGGGCCACCCGAATTTTGTGCAAAAGGCACCCGGGTGATCACAACTTAGAAAAATTGATACGGGCACCCTCGAATGAAATGGCCTGACCTGAACGAGCCCAGTCAAGCGACTTGACACGCTGCGCCCGACCGAATGATGCCATAAGGGATAAAATGTCAAACGGGCCATCCAAACATGCACAAGGCACCTGGATGATCACAACTTAGCAAAATTGATACGGGCACCCTCGAACGAAACGACCCAACCCCAACACACCCGGTCGAGCGAACTCACATGGCGCGACATGACGTGCCTAAACGAATGATCCCACAAGGGATCAAATGGAAAATCGGCCACCCAAATGTGCACAAGGCACCCGGGTGGTCACAATTTAGCAAAACTGATATGGGCGCCCTCGAACGAAACGGCCTGAATCAAACACGCTTGGTCGGGCGACCTCATACGGCGCGACACAATGTGCCCAAATGAATGATGCCATAAGGGAACAAACAGAAAATGTGCCACCCGAACGTGCACAAGGCAACTGGGCGTAAAAACTTAGAAAAAATGATACAGGCACCCTCGAACAAAATAACCCGACCTGAACGAGCCCGGTCGGGCGACCTCACATGGCACAACATGGCGCGCCCAACGAATGATGCCACAAGGGAGAAAATCGAAAACGTGCCACCCGACCATGCAGAAGGCACCCTGGCGGTCACAGCTTAGCAAAACTGATACGGGCACTCTCAAACAAAATGACCCGACGTGAACGCGCCCGGTCGGGCGACCTCACATGGTGCGACACGGCACGCCAAACTAAATGATGCCACAAGGGAGAAAGTGGAAAATGGGTCGCTTGAACGTGTAGATAGCATCCGGACGGTCACAACTTAGCAAAACTGATACAGGCGCTCTCGAACGAAATGACCTGACCTGAATGTGCTCTGTCAGGAAACCTCACATGGCATGACATGACGCGCCCAATAAAATGATTCCATAAGGGAGCAAATGGAAAACGGGTCGCCCAAACGTGCACAAGGCACCTGGGCGATCACAACATAGCAAAAATTATACGGGCGTCCTCGAATGAAATGACCTGAGCCAAATGCGTCCAGTTAGGCCACCTCACACAACGCGACACGACATGCCCAAACAAATGATGCCACAAGGGATAAAGTGGCAAATGGGTCTCCTGAACATGCACAAGGCACTTGGGTGGTAATAACTTAGAAAAACTGATACGGGCGCCCTCGAATGAAACGACCTGACCTGAACACACCCGGTCTGGCGACCTCACACGGCACGACACGACGCACCCAAACGAGCAATGCCACAAGGGATCAAATGACAAACAGGCCACTCGAACGTGCACAAGGCACCCTGGTAGTAACAACTTAGCAAAACTGATACGGGCGCCCTCGATGCGTATGCATAATCATCGATGGCGAAGATTTGTCACCGGAACTAGGAGAAGAATGCGGTAGAAAATACAACTTTCGACTGCCCTACATGTCGACCCATAAGTTCTACCCATCTCTACATCTAAGGCTCTCTAGGACTAGCAATATCTAGCGTCACATGTTGTGGCTACATCAATGGAATCTGTTCCAAAGTGAAAGATATGAGGATCGAACCATAACTAAAATTCTTTTTCCTTCCTCCTTTTTCTTTATTTACTTGTTCCTTTATCTGAGAAAGAACAACTTCAGACGAATTGAAGACTGTTGACTCGAGACACTCTAGTGCATACTACATATAAGATCTATTAGCCACATGTAGTGTCACTGTGCCAGCAAGTTTTGCGATTGTGAACAGGATGGTCCTCAAAGGCAAATCTCTCACTGTACAAATGTTAATCTTCCCATATTTTCTTGGTTCTGCCCTTGCATAACAATACTACAAAATATAATCTTTCACCGTCTCTCCTCCAACGGTAGACCTTGAAAGAGAAATGGGCAAACCCCTCCTCAACAAACCTGTGAGAAAGTACACATCCTCAATAGTGATAGGAACCACTTGGTTCTTAATGTGAAATGCCTCTATTGCCGGATCCCATGCAAGAACCAAGAACTCAAGAAGCTCAATCTGTTTCCTCATTCCGGATAACTTGAAGTACTTTAAAAGTCAACAATCCCTCAGGGCTCTTACAGTACCTGGGTCATTTAGGGAAATCATGTCTTGTTCTTCATGTTCCCTTTCTCGCCATGCAATTGTCATTGTTATCTGATGGTAACCTAAAACATAAGTAAGAGATCCATTAGAAACCATCCATTGCAGAAAACTAGGTCAATTTTGAGCTGAACATCAAAAAAAAAAATTTGAAATGCACCCAATGTAGGCTTAGGCTTGAGACAGTGCATTGCACATGCAGGTACCTTTCACTGTACCTGCTATGCAATGGAGGTTTCGATGCCTAAGGGTGCGTTGCCCTCTTTTTGGGGAAAATTTAACCTAGGGGTCTTAAAACCCTAAAAAATTTCAAGAAATGGAAATGAAATGATTACCAATAGAAAGAGAAGGTTCATGGCACTAGCCTGGAAGAAACAGCGACGAAATCTGTCCATGGAAACGAGCACAATCAACGACTGAAGTTCGGCGGAAAATTCAGGTTTAAAGCTCCAAAATGCAAATGGTAACTATGGAATGGTAAAAATGAATAGTAAAACTACTTTTAAATAGTCATTTAATTATTTGCAAGTTAAATTTATTGCTGTGACTATAGTTTTCTTATGTTTTTATCATGAAACAAGTATTTTTAATCCATTTGATGTTGCTCTAAACAGGAAATACAACTGATGAACATATTAGTCGTGCAAATTTATTAAGAATGACTTGACCACAAAGCATGCTTTTTCTCCTTATTTTTCAAGCTTTGTTAAAAACGAAAATGGATTTGAAGCACACTTTTTTCTCTTTTTAGAGCTTCCATAACAGCAAAAAAGGAACCCTTGGAGTCCTCTTTTAGCTCTTTTCAGACTCTGGTAATATGAAAAGATTTCCGAGCACTTGTCATTTCGAGCTTGTTAAATTAAATGAATTGATATCTACTCAATATAAGTGTAACCCTTTTCCGGATTGAGATAGATTATTTACGAAAAGGAATACCATTGGTTAAACATGACCAAAAAGGTTCTTTCAGATCTTATTTTACACTTTTTCGGATCTGAGAGAAAAATTTACGAAAAAGTAATTATGGATTTCTCTTTCGTCCTCTTTTTTAGACTCTCTAAATATGAAAAAGGACCGAATTGTCACTGTCGTTAAGCTCGTTAAATCATAAAATAGTGGTAGGCTTGTCAATCATGGCAAGAATCGAGTTTCATTCATCGCTAGACTCGTTAAATTATTAATTAGCAATCCTTCATTCTTTATTCGCCCGAAGGGTTGAATTATAGATGAAGAAAATGCTATCCTCTTCAAGCTTGTTAAAAAATAATGAGGTATTGGTCGACAAATGACCAGGGAAAAATTTGGGAAGAACGAAAAATATTTTCTTTATGGTAGCAAGTCGCTCCTGAACATGACACTTCCTTCAATCCATGTCTGTGACTATTTGGGTTAGGTAATCATCTTGACGGTTCATTCATCACCTATGGTTCATCATACCTTAACTTCGGTTTTGGGTCAATGCTGCCAACTCATCACAGTGTCGCGGATATGTTCAAGAGGAGAGGGGAGAGAAGGAATGGAGAGAGAGAGAGAGAGGGAGAGGAGTGAGAGAGGTAGAGAAGGGTAAGAGAGGGAGATAGTGACACAAAGATGGAAGGGGGGCAGAAAGAAGGATAGAGGGAGGGATATAGTGAGAGGATTGGAGGGTCGAGAGAGAGAGAGAGGGGAAGAGAGAGAGAGGTAGGAGAAAAAGGGAGAGAGGAGTACAATGGATTAAAACACATTAGGGGAATTTTTAGGTCTAAAATGGGCCTCCTAAGCAAATTATAAAATAATAGTGGAAAAAAACAAATAATATTTGATGATATCATCAAATTTTAGAGGGAAAAATGAAAAAACTACTTTTTCAACTCATATTTTCAACTTATCTCCCAAATTTTTTATCAAATTTCGAGCGAGAGTGCTTGTTAGATGCGAAATTTAATTCCTCATCCAAGGAGTACCCATGTTGCATAGTTTCGATGGGTCCTACTACACGAAAAATGAGAAATACATAAAAAACGTGACTGTAATCACTTTTTTTTTTATGTATTTCCCATTTTTCATGTAGCAGGGTTCATTGAAAGTATGCAACATGGGTACTCATTGGATGAGGAATTAAATTTTGCATCCAACAAGTACTCCCACTCAAAATTTGAGTAAAAATTGTGGGAGATAAGTTGAAAATACGAGTTGAAAAAGTAGTTTTATTATTTTATTAATTTTTAATATTTTCACCCTTTTATTTAAAAATTGGTAAATCATCCCCCATGGTTGACATCATAATCTTGAATCTTATTGGTTGTTATAAAGTTTATTTTTGTTGTACATTTTTCTTAGGAGGCCCATTTTAGACCTCAAAATTCCCCTAACGAAAAAATATATTAGGCCCACTCTACACAAATCTGTAATCTGAGAATTCAGGATAAAACGAGCACGCTCCAACAAAAATTGCATAGAAGCATTTATTACTCAAATAGAAGAATGTCAAAGCAAGTTGTCATCTCAAAAAAGCTCCTACTACAACCTACAAGCTAACATTACTCACTCTTATTATCTATTTCTACAAATGTCTCACTACTATGCCCATCCTTTTCATTTATAAGTTAAGAGAAGGTGTTGTTAGAAAACAGGCTATTGATAGCGTTAGTGGTGCATCTCCCTTGAGCATGAGAAACTCCCTCATAACTTTGCCTTGTATGCAAGAATTTTCTCTTAGAGTAGTGCATTATCATAGTAGATATAACTCCTCTCCTGAAGGTGCCTCATTCCATAAGTGTGCACTGATGAATGCACCTGAGATGATGGTGTTAATCTCCTCAACTAGTGTGCCATACTTGGTGGGTGTGACCCAAAAACTAATTCGTCCATCCTCGAAGGTGTCGTTATAATCTTCTAGTTGTATTTAAGAATATTTCTGACTGGTGTACCATAATCTAGCTCTGCAATCCTGGTGCTGCTCAAATTCTCAAGGCTGAGGTGAGACCAACTAGGTAATCCAACACTCTTGAGATTTTTTTTTCCAATAACCCAAGATTCTCCCCAAACTTGTCAAACTTCCCCTTTGTTAGGAGCTTTGTCAAACTATTAACCATATGAAACTTTTTCAGAATGTGGTCCAACACTACTAACTCCCTAATGAACTTGGAATCTTAGGAAATTGTATTGAATATCAATGTGTTTGAAATGGTAATGACACATTGGATTTTCATAGAGCTTGATGTAACTTTGATTCTCATAAGAGATGATATTGGGCTTAAAAAACTGATTGGTTGACTCTACAATCAAGTTGCAAATATATATAGCTTCATAATAAGTATATGAAACTGCCATATACTTTGCTTTAGTGGAACTAAATGCAATTGTTGCTTTCTTCTTGTTGATTTAATAAAAATGATTTATAAAATGATAATAATGATGTTTAAAATGAGCCCTATGATGGTCTATTTATACACATTGATTGTTCATGAGGTGTAGGGATATGTTTATAACATCACTGCCCTTGAAAGCTTTGTCTTGAAAGCATAGTAATTAGAATTTTCTTTAGTTAAGCACATTTTTGTGGTGGAATGATGTTTATCAGATATCTATTTATACTTTGTAGAGGTTTGACTTTGTTTGTCCTTTGAGTGTTGGTGAGGTTTCTTTGTATTTTTTGCATCATAGTCTAAAGTATTTTGACCTGATTGTTTAACATGAAAACTTTATGCTTATTGGCAATATATTTGAAATACCTGCATGATCAAGAAACTATTATGGTTAATTAAATTACTAATTAGGTACTACAGAAAGAGGATGATGTTGAGAGGGTTTGCATGGGTGATTCTGGGAGCAACCTGGAGGTGTTCACACAAAGCTCTTCTAAGTTACAAATATGAAGAGAAAAAACTGGTTATGTATATGTGGTTGCTCAACGTGGGCTGTATGGAAAATCTTGGCAGCGAGTGTTTAACTTTCCATGTCTTCATGAAAGTAGGTTGTCTGCTCATAGAATAAGATCACTACATGTAGGTGATGTTTCTGTAGTAATTTCTCAGCCTTATCTCCAGAATGGCTAACAGACAGGAGTAGGTTTGAATACAGGATATAATTTTATGAATTTGGAGATTTAGAGTTGAAGAAAAAATTGTGGCGATGTTTGGATGGGTGCTAATTTGTACGGTTTTCCATTTTTATAATTTTCTTTGTTGTGCTTTCTACCATGCTACCTAGTTGCTTTCCTATTTCCCTAACATTTTCACTTTTTCGATGTCTATCTCTCTATTGTTTCTTGCCCCATTTGAAATGTCATCCTTATTTGGTAGGTGTTTTCTTCAATATAGTGTGAATATTTTTCCATCACACAACTTCTGTGGGGTTTTTCTATGCAAATAGCTTGTAAGGCCCATTCATTAGGGTATTTGATGAACTGAAATGATTATTGATGATGACCAAGTAATGGTACCTACAGAGATTTACTCTAACAATTCTACAGTTTTCCTGTGCCAAAAATTACACAACATTTTACCCTCATGAATTAGTCTCCTCTGTTCTCCTAGTTGATTCTATAAGCACTTATTGATGTTGTCAAAGCTTTTACTCTCTAGTCCCATTGAGCTATTTCAGTTAATTGTGGACATTGATCTATTTTCATTTCATTTCTTCAATTTTTCTGACTGTTATGCATTGCCTTTGGCCAGTGCCTTCTTTCTTACCTATGTTTTTTCTTCTTAAGCATTCCAACCAGCTAGAGTCCAGCAGGGGTAGCGCAGAGGCAGCAGGAGCCAGCAGGGCTGACGCATGCCCAGTCAAAGCAACGCAGAGGCAGTGTAAGCCCTTCAGGTGTGATGCAGGCCCTTAATGAGTAGCGCAGAGGTCGACACAGGCCAATTAGGCTGATGTAGAGGGATTCAGAGCAGCGTATTAATACCATTTTTATTTCCCTGTTGGGTGAACCAGTTTTGGTGCCCACGATTGCTGTACTTAGATTATGCATAATAATGAAAACCCTCCAGAGCTAGCTGCATCAGTTTTCCCACATTGGGGTTTTTCTAGGGATAGTTGTCGAGAAAATCCATGTGTCACTTTGTCTATGAGCATGTTATTCAGTATTTGATCTGTATGTGTAGGTTTCTAGTTGTATTTACTATTTACTTCGTTAATTTATTGAATATTTCAAAAATTAACTTGTAACTTAATTCAATTAGGAGAATTAAATCAAGATATTGCAATAGGGTTTCTTAGATTAAAAATTTTTCACATTCCCTAGGTCTAGCCCCATTAGGTTACCTAGGGCAACAATTTCCCAGGAATTTAGCTAGAGGAAAAATTATATTTCTTACAGGCAGCTGCATCGCTGGGTGCCCTCACTCTCCTCAGAACTTGGGCCAATTCCGACGGTGGAATCTCTGGATACCTCAAGCCCTAGCTCCAGGATCAAGTTTTTCCTAGGTGTTCCCAAGGATAGAACCTAGTAGGATCAATTTGACCTATCGAAGTAAAAAAAATTGTCTGATCCTTTCCCATCACCTTGTACAGGATAGAAACATCATTGGTTGCTAAATTCCATCCCCTAACCTGGGCTGGGTCCAGTTGGCCCCATGTGGTCCCATTTGGTGTCAAAGGCCTTTCATGAAGGACCATTTGGGAATCCATGTTCCCAAAGGATTTTAGGGATTGAGAACTTCCTTGATAAGTCTTATTCTTCTCCCTCAGCCCTTCAATCCCCCTCCTCTCTCCCTAGAAGATAATTCCCTTTCTTAAAAGGAAAGCAAGTCCCGCTCTTTATTTTATCTTAGGGAAAGGGTTTTGAGGGTCACTTCCCACCTATTCATTGACCTTTACTCTACAAGTGACTTCCTAAACTACTGGGACTCCACCCATCGGTGAAATTCCGTGAAGAGCAAGGGCCTTAGCTGTGGTGACAATGGGCTAAGCCTCCATCATTTCCCTTGTCCTAGTAGTTTCCCTCTTAGGAACCCCTTTTAGATCCACTACTAGTTTGAGTGGTAACAAGTTGTTCACAATTCCATTTGTGAACAACTCTTTGGTATGCCCATTTTTTCCATACTGCAGCTCCAAGATGAGAAGTCCAGGGCTATGGAGGATGCCCTTCTTCTCACTGAATCAATCCTCTACAATATAGTGAACTAGGGCTAGTTGGTTGGTCCACTTGAATGTTACTTTAGTCCTTCAAATTCTGCCATTCCTTAGGCCCTATACACTTTCCCTTCTACCAATTTTGTTGTCCTTCACCAGAACAAGAGTCAGGGCTCTTCTTTGACAGTAACCTAACAACCCTCCAACTGTACTTGGCCTACCATAAATCTAGCCAACCACAGTCAATTCTTTTTACTGATCTAGGGTCCACAATATTGTCTTCATCTAGCGCTCTTCAAATCTGCCACCTAATAATGGTTTGAGTCCTCTCAAGATCATTTTTCTTTTGTATCGAAAATTTGATCTTTGTTTTCCAATATATGAACAAATATGAACTACTCCTCTTAACATACTTCTAACAATCTGTATATGACTAAACTAGGGTCACAATCAGCCACTAATAGTCCATTTACTAATTTTTTATAGGTTTCTTCAGATCTTTGTCTAAAAATATATGGAAAGTCCACCAAAATCAACTCCTCTACATGTCATTCCATTCTTCGTATGGCACATTTCTTCTGCATGCTCAATCTTCTGCTCAAGTTCCACCCTCCTTTGGATTTTTTGTCTCCACACATACTGAATCTGCAAACCATCTTCCAGATCTACGATCTCTATTGCATAAATAAACCTCGCTCTAAGGGTCACAACCCATCTTCTTCTACGCAAATTTGTCATAGTCTTAAGGTCATACCTTATGAACTAAACATGCTAGAATACTATCCTAACTAGGGAATTATACTTATGTACTTCTAATTGTTCTAGAACAACCCTATCCACACATAGAAAAAACATGACTCTTGCCTCCATAAGAGACTCGACCTAGCTCATATGGATCCATAGATTTTGGGCATTTCTTTGACTGAATCTTGACATGAACTTTAGATCTCAATATCGACCCTCAAACTAGGGTTAACTCAGTCAATATTACACCTACGTCGACTTCTATTATGGATCTAAATTAGAGTGCAAGCCCTCCTAAATTTATGTTGGTCTTTATCACAGACCTTGCGGCCTACTAACCACCACAAGGAAATTAGATGGTATCAAACCTCTCTTCTATTTCATGTAGAAAATCTAACCAACGGGGTTCAATCTGATCTTGTAATCATGTACTAAAACAAGATACTGAATCCTTCCTACAATTTGTGGAAACAAAACACAATCACATAATCACATATAAGTAAGAGAAACAAGTTATCAATCGCACAACCCAAGATGTATCTGGGGAAGCAACTGCTCAAAACCCTCTATCTCTATTTTGTATTATGTCAAGGAATCATGAAACAACACAATGCTTAATCTCTCTTGAGATTCTCTAGCACTCTGCCAATTGTCTCATGCTGATCTAGGAAAAATTGATCTAGTACTTAGCCAATTCTCAGCCTTCCTTCAGCCTGCCTTGCATAGAAAATTCCTATGAAAATATCTCCATATTAATTAGGAAAATAAACCTTCCTTTATTGTGCAATCCATCATGGCATCCCAATGACTTTCTAATTGCACATGGGAAATTTTCTATAAATACAACTGATATTTATGTTCCTATGAACTATGATACAATAAGGATCAAGGGTCTTTTTATTATTTAAAATAAGATAAAACCCTAAACAGCCAAAACCCTATCCTGAGAAGATGTAACACCAAGATTTTATGGGCCCCGTTGGGGTTAGTTGGGAAGCAAACTTCCCGGGGTCGTAACTTGGTCATATGATCTTCGTTTAACGCACATGATACCTCATTAGAAATATCTCTTCGAGGACTACAACTAGTAATACAATTTATATGAAATATCAAAACCTTTAATGCCAAAAAAAACATTGTTTGGGGCCTCAAAACGGCTTCGAATGTTCAGGACCCGAAAAACTGACAAAAATAGTAAATTGTGCTATAATTAAGGAAACTAAAAAACTGAAAGAGACAACGGTGAGGGCCCAAGTGGAATAGGCGGGTGGCCACCAATATCCACCTTGATCACCTTAAATCGAATTTCTTGAGCTAACTTAATCATCATGACTTAGTTAATTGACACAAGTTTTTATGAGACGAAATTACAATTTATTGTCCAATTTATTTAAGGGAAAAATAAATTAGACGCCTCACATTCCTCACTCCTGGTACATCAAAATTCCTCACTAGTGTGGGTGCATTTTTTTTTTCCTTTCTAGTCGCCAATTTCACTCTTTCTTGTTGCAAATTTCAACACTCCCTCTCAACAAGAAAGGAATTCAATCTATCCCCATCCGGCACCTTTGGAATGTTCTGCATGCTACACTTCTTTAGTGTTTTTTGCACCTGCAAATCCTGAAACTGAATAGCCTCTGAAAAACTAAATCAGTGTAATGCATCGGTCATCAGAGTCTTCTGACTACTGCTAGCTACTGCACCTATCTAGTATTGGATTCTCTACACTGTTGCTGACATCTACATCCTTGCCCTTTGAACTATTGCTATCACTATTTGTGCTCCAGTATTTGACATCTGTCACTATGATTTCTGTCTTGCTGACATCTGAAAACATCAATCTAACTGATCCTTCATACTACTTTTGTACTGTGGGCTCCTTGTAGCCAGGTTCAATCCACAAGACACGCCATCTCAATGGACCTTGCCCAAATTTCTTATCTTGGGATTATGTCTACGCATAAAACCACCTTACACCTCGAGGTATGGTTACTCCCTCTTCCCATCTAGCTCAAAATTTCCCCCTCATGGAGGTCTCTTCTTGAGTGGATGCTTCCACTTGGTCTCCTCTCTGCTTCTCTAATTGTAGAAACTACTCCACAACCTTTTGAGACTGCTTCTCATGAGGATCCATGTTGAGAGGTAATTTATGCTCCCTATAAACCACCAAGTCTCTAAATTATCCCTTTCTCCTCAAAGCATTGCATGCATCTGGTACCTCAAGTGCATATAGGTTCTTGACTCGTGCACAGTGTAATTGTCCCAAAGTTATAAAAAGTTTCTAAAAAAGAGTTTAATTAAATCGATGATATCTTCCTCATCCGAGCTCCGATTTGACCGATTTTTTTTTTCCATTTGGGTAGATTTTCGCAAGGAATCCAAATATTCTCTTTTTTTTCGAAAATTTTACACCAAAATATTCAAATATTCTCTACAAACTCGCCACCCAAAAAATTCCTTCTCTGATACCATGTATAAAATATAACCAATGAGATTCAATTTGATCTTGTAATCTAGTAAAACAAGATACTGAATCCTTCCTACAATTTACGGAAACAAAACATGATCGCACAATCATATATAAGTAAGAGAAATAAATTATCAATCGCACAACAACATGATGTATTTGGGGAAAACAACTAACCAAAACCCCTTTATCTCTATTGTGTATTAAGTCAAGGAATCATGAAACAATACAATGCTTAATCTCATGAGATTCTCCAGCACTCTGTCAATTGTCTCATATTGATCTAGGAAAACTCGGTATTGTAGTTAGCCAATTCTCATCCTTACTTCAGCCTGCCTTGCTCATGCAATTCCTAGGGAATTAACTCCTTATTAATTAGGAAAATTAGTCTTCCTAGATTTTGCAATCCATCATGGCATCCCAATGACTTTATAATTGCACATGGGAAACTTTCTCTGAATAAAATTGGCAGTTATGTTCCCATTAACCTCTGTCTCAACTGTGTATTCCTCAAAACTGACATGCATGCAACTATTAATAGTTAATTATTAGTTATTTGATTGATCATTCATTGTGAATTAAATCTAATTTAATTCACTGGACCTCTCACTACCTCATCACTCAGTTAGAACTAGTTAAACTAATTTTAACTCATTTAATTGAGTTAATTACACTTGCACCCCACTAATGCATCAAATTCAACTCGACCCCAGAAATATTAGAATCCTTCTAGATGCATCATATTAGACCCTCAACTCCAATTTCTTGAGCTAACTCAGTCATCATGACTTAATTAACTGACACAAGTTGTTATGAGATGAAATTACAATTTATTGTCTAATTTATTTAAGGGAAAAATAAATTAGACGCCCCACATTCCTCACTCCCGGTGCATCAAAATTCCTCACCAGTGTGGGTGCATTTTTTTTTTTCCTTTCTGGTTTCCAATCTCACTGTTTGTTGTTGCAAATTTCAACATTTCATAATTTGATGCGGCCTTCACACAAAGACACTATTGAAATCACATGCCCAGATTCTCATGAGAAACCTCTCTTAAGCTTGATCTGATAGAAGAGAATCAACAATATGCCATCCGACTTCCTAGTGCAAACCAACCATTATGGTATGCAACATTATTCTGAACCCTCACATGATGATATTTCTCTTGGAGGATGATCATGACCTCCCTTTAGAAACCCTTACTCGGCCCTCGTACTCGACCTACTTTAGGACTACATCTCTCTTCACCCCCTTGATGTGCCAGATAGTTGGAATACATGTCAAACATGCTAAGATGTGCCAAGTGATAAGACATGCCAAGATGTGCAAGGGTGTGTCAATGCGTGTCAGGGACCTTCAAGAAAACAAAAGCGAGAAAAAAGTTAAACTACAAGGAAATGAGCACATAAGAGGGTTAATAAGTCATCAATTTACCTTTTTCCAAGAGGGGCATGCTAGGCACACTAACACTAGGTGGCAATAGGTGCCAAGTGCAAAGTCTTAGTGCATTCTAAGTTCAAAGTATTCCTTTGTTGCTTCTCATCTACTTTCCAACAATTGATCATCACAAAAAAAATTAATATTAAACCGTGCTAAATCATACCAAGGCATATCAACGTATTCCATAGATGCTAAGACTTTCCAAGCGCCAATATGTGTTAGGGACTAGTGATATACATGTTATGAAGTGGAAGGAAATGTTGAAGAGTGCTAAGGTGTGCTAGAGAGTGATAACGCATGTTGATGAGTGTTAAGGAGTACTAGGAAAAAAAATTAAAGGAGCACTAGGTAAAAATTCATGGAAGTTAATGAATATGAGGAACATGTACTGCCAGAGACTAGTGTTAATGGTCAGTGTTAGCTTTCATGCCAAGGAGGGAGTGACAAGGTATGCTAAGCATTGGTAAGGCATGTTAGGGAATATCAAGGCATGTTAAGAATTCCCAAAGTGTGCTTGGGAGTTCCAGGGTGTGCTAATTATATCATGTGCCAATTAATAGTGCCAAGATATGCCAATACATGCTAGGTGCTAAGGATGTGGCACAGGGTGCTAAGGTATATCAATATGTGTCAAGGCAACAAAAGGAAGAACCAATAAGAGGGTTAATAAGTCAAGAATTTATATTTTTGAAAAGGGGCATGCTATGCACACTAATAATAGGTCCCAATACATGGCAAGTGGCATTGTGTGCCAAGCGCTAATGTATGTCAATGTATTCAACCAAGGTGTTCCAGGGCATGCTAGGGACTATATGCAGCATGCCAACACATGCTAGGAGAGTTCCATGTTTTGCTAGTGCATGCCATCATGTGATTGGGCGTTAATGTCATCACAAGATTTTCTAGGTACAAAGATGTTCCAAGACATGTGGGGTGCTAAGAAATGTTAGTGTGTGCCAAAGCATTAATTTAAGGTGTGCCCAAATTGTTGAGGATTGTTAGGTCTTGCACATTAATAGAATTGTCAGATCTTGATTATGTATTAAATAATATATTTCCTACACACAACATTGGAACTTTATCTAAATGGAATTTCCTACATAATAAACTTAGATATGAATCATGTGTTGACTCAGAGGAAATATCTATTCAACTAGTCATTACTTGAGGGAAATGATACATGCTTATTACTTCTTAAAAAATTGACAGAACCTAACCCCTATGGCCTTGGACATATTATAAAAATGCTCCAAAATAATGGTATTAAATCATTATATTTTGACAAAAAATATATTAATAGGCAAACAGCATCATCAAAAACTTGTTGGAATGATCAATGATGACAGACATTTTTTTATCGTCACCAAAAGTAACAAAAAGAGAATTAGTGAGGGTCATCAAAATTTTGTCACTAGAAGTGTCACCAAAGAGAGAATTAGTGATGGGCCTTTAATGACCCTCACCAAAAGTGAAATGTCTTTGGTGACAGACCATAAAGGACCATCGCTATATACACTTACGGTGATGGTTTTTAGTGATCAATGATGACAAACCTTTTTTGACCGTCACCAAAAGTAACAAAAAGAGCATTGGTGAGGGTCATTAAAATTTTGTCACTAGAAGTGTCACCAAAGAGAGAATTAGTGATGGGCCTTTAACGATCCTCACCAAAACTGAAATGTCTTTGTTGACGGACCATAAAGGACCATCACTATATACACTTACAGTGATGATTTTTAGTGATGAATGATGACGGACATTTTTTGACCATCACCAAAAGTAAAAAAAGAGCATTGGTGAGGGTCATTAAAATTTCGTCACTAGAAGTGTCACCAAAGAGAGAATTAGTCATGGGCCTTTAACGATCCTCACCAAAAGTGTCATTGAAAATTTCTTTGGTGATGAACCATAAAGGACCATCACTATATACACTTACAATGACAATTTTTTAATGACCGTCACCATATGTGACATTGGTGACAGACCTTAAAGGTCTGTCACAAGCATGACCCTCACCAATGTGCTTTTTTCTTGTAGTGTTTTGGATCCTTGCTTGTTGAATTTCTTAAAGCCTTTCTTTCCTTTTGAGTTGCCATTACTTCTGCTTGGACATTTTGCTGCAAAATTCCCAACCTCATTATAGCTGAAACATATCAATGGAAGTATACCTTTGAATTTTCCCTTACCAATTTTTATTTTTCTCATGAAGTAATCATATTCTTCATCTGAAAGACCTTCTTCATCATCTCCCTTTTCTTCACACTTGTAGGTGCATGTCTTTTCAATTGAAGGTTGTTTATCCTTATTGGTTTTCTTAGATGCAAAGAACATAGTTTCTAGATGTGAAGTACCCTCTTCTTCATCAAGTCTCATTTCATATGCTATGAAAACTCCATGTAATTCCTCTTTGCTGAGTTTGTCTAGATTTGCATTGTATTCTAAGACCGATACCTTTGGGTTGAATCTCCCTGGTAACGTTCTAAGAATCTTCTGTATAATAGTCTTCTTGTCAACTGGCTCTCCCAATCCTTCAGGAGTATTGGTTATTTCATCAATGTATTGGTAGTATGCAGCAATGTTGCAATCTTCTTTCATTCTGAGTTGCTCAAATTTTTCTCTATAGATTTGAAGCTTTGCTTCTTTGACATTTGAGTCACCTACATATATATTCTCAAGATTGTCCCATACATTTTTGGCATTTTTACAACCCAACACCTTATGATAAGCAGATTCAATAAGTCCACTGATAATAATATTCTTTTCTTTTGCATCATTTACCAAATTCTTCTTAGCTTGTTCATCCGTAGTTGATGTAAATCCATTTTGAACGGTGTCCCATACTTCGTAACCTTGGGCCAAGAGATAGACCTCCATTCTTCCTTTCCAGAGTGGATAATTATTTTCATTGAATAGAGGTACACCATTCTTGGTATGCTCCATGACCTCCTTCCAGCTATTAAGCTGCTATTGAAGGAACCAAGCTCTAAAACCAATTGTTGGAAATACTGAGAGGGGGGGTGAATCAGTATTCCTTTCAATTAGAGCATTAGTTAATCTTCAATTATTATCAGTGTTTGTACAATGATAGCAGTAAACAAGAGGAACACAAATGCATGTAGTTTTTAAGGTGTAAACCCACTTCAGGACAAAAACCACCTAATGCTTTTCTAATAATTCTTTAATATTCAACTCCAATTGAAAATAAAGCTCCAACTTCCTAGAAACTAGAAAAACATTCATCTCCAGCTCCCACTGGATGGATGCTCCAATGCCCGAGATTCTTCAGTAGTCAACTGAATGGATGCCCTAACACCCAATGAGCTACAAGTCACCCTAGCACCACCTTACCACCCTATAGAAGAATAAAAGAAGAATGGACTCCCGTACCAAGGAAAATGGTCCACTTTACAATGATATAGAATGATGTAAAAGATGAAGATATACTAGACCATAACACCAACTTTGACACAACCACCTAATGATTATCCTAGACCTCCCAACACTGCCTCTTCAACCCTTGGTAGATAGACACTAGTACAATTTTTACAATAATGTATTTACAATGACTTAGTACAATGATACCTTTACAATGATTGTATGTAGTGCTGCCCACTTGAAGACTTCATATGATGAAATTAATTCTACTGTTATGCAACCTGGTTTCTTCTCTTCTCATGCTACCCTCTGCTACACCTTGCTTTTCTTTTCTGCCGTAGAATGTATGGTCCTTTGGAATCCTTGAAAACACATGATCTAGCTTTTTATTGCCTTATAGGAGCTCGATATTGAATCTAGTATATCTTTGTTATTCCAGATCCTCATTATCTTATTTTTGGTCTTGTAGTATTCCTATGAGTCATCTTTCCAATGCCATAGGTCTGACCCGATTTGAATTCTTCAAGTGAGATTTATACCCAATCTCTCACAATGCCCTAATTATGGACTGTTTTAGTAGAGCGCATTTGTACGGCATGCCACATGTCACTGTTTCTTCATTGGTCTCTACAATTGATAGAGAGAAAACTAAATACTATGCACTATCTGCCACATTTTATGGAATTCTAATCTGATACTTAGAAAGAGAGTTATGATGATTTTACCAAGGTCACTTATTTGAGATGTATTTGAGGAGCCTGCAAAAACCCTGACTTCCATAGATCATATCTCCAAAAATATTGCGCAACTTGATCAAAATTTCTTACAGATGCTTCTTCAGGATTTCAGCTTTGCCTCAAAAAAACTTCAGCTTCTGAACTTTTGTAGAAACAAAGTTAGAGCTAAAATTCCACAATGACATGTTTCAGATGGCGAAATCCCTGACATAAGGAGGAAATGAGGATCAAAATTTATATAAATTCTTAAGTTGAGAGGAGCTTCAACAAGTGAACGTGGGAGGGATTTTAGGAGCTTAAAAAATATTAATTGTGACTTTTCAATGACCCATGCCCCAACCCCATGGGGTTTTAGCCCACTAACTAGGGGTACAAACTTCAAACATGAATATCTCTCAAACCGTGAAGAATTACATGGCGTGCCATATATCAACGGAAACATCTAGACAAGTAGAAAATATAGAAAGCATTATTGACCCATAATATATTAATTTGGTAGGTAAAAATTCCCATTCAATATATGGTTAGCCCCTGGTGCTGCTTGGCTTCACATCAATGGAAATCGCTGATCAAAAATCTCCCCCTTTGGCATTGATGGCAACACAAGTACTCCCCCTGTGATCATGACACCTCTTCCTACAAAATTCTCTCCCCCTTTGACATCAATGGCAAAGGGAAACTCCCCCTGAAACACAACCATCCTGTGGACCTATACACACTTCCACTCCCCCTGATACACAACCATCCTGCAGACCTGTAACCTACTTCCACTCCCCCTTTATATTCTGAAAAAGGAAAACCTAATGAGAACTTGGGAGAATCCCAAGCTTCTGGCAAAGATATTCCAATGCTGGTGAATATTTAATATGTGATTATTTTGGTGCTACTTGGAATCTTTCTACTTGTCCAACTGCTTGCATAACATCTGGTCGAAAGGTTGTTACATATAGAAGACTAGTAATCATAGATCTGTACAACCTTTGATCCACATCCTTAGATGAGTTGTCTATGCTCAATTTGCAACATGTTACCATTGGAGTAAGGATGGGTTTGCAATATTCCATTTTAAATTTCTCGAGAGTTTCCTTGATGTACTTGGCTTGAAATATAAATATTCCTTTCTTATGCTGAGATATTTGAAGCCCTAAGAAGTACATCAGCTCACCAAGTAAAGACATCTCAAAATCACTTTGCACCTTTGTAGAAAAATTCTTACTTCGTCGATCATCATTGCTACCAATTATTGTATCATCCTTTTTAGCTATAGCGATTAGACATGCTTTAGTTGCTTCATCTAGAACATATATGTCGTTTAGAGCTCGACTTGCTGTAGCCACAATTTCACCATACACGCCTTTTCTGATTTCAAATTTCATGGAGTAGAATAGTATTGTGTGTCCTTTATCACACATTTGTCCAACACTGAGCAGATTTTGATTCATGTTTTCAACCAATATAACATTCTTGGCTACAGCATCTTCACTTCCAAGAGTGATAGTACCTAATCCTATAACATTTGAAGATCCATCATTTCCAAAGGACACTGTTCCATCCTTCTTCTCTTTCATAAATACAAATTTATTTCTATCTCCAGTCATATGCATTGAGCAACCGCTATCAACATACCACACATCTTTGTTCTTTTGAGCCTTGAAAGCGAGAGCACAATTATCATTCTTCTTCTTCTTCCATGTTCATTCGTTCTGTGGCTTCGAAGATTTTTCTGGAGGATTTTCAAGTCTGTAGTCTTTGGCTATGTGTCCAAAGTTTCGACATTTGTAACATTCAATATTATTTCTTAAATGTTCAAGTCTATTGATGTTTCGCTAAGCCCTGGGAGGTTCATATTTGATAGATCTCCTAGAATTGTATTCGTTCCTAGGGTACGTGCGACATTCTATAGCTTTATGACCAAATTTTCCACATGAATAATAGTAGCCATAAAAAATATGTTGGTAACTGGATGGAAATTTTCATCGAGGAATTTTCTTCCAAGGCTGTTCTTGCGAATCTTGTCCAATGAAGTCTACATGCACATCATATCTCATAGGTTCATTATATTTTGTTGTAGAAGGTCCTGCTTCTTCTTCTTTGTAACCGATGCCAATTTTGTCGTTGTAAGATTGTTGATTGTTGATGAGTTCTTCTAATTCCCTTGAGCTGTTGGCATAGTTTTGGATAATTTTTCCTTTCTTGACTTCCTCACGCGGCGAGACTAATTCAGCTTATAATTCTTCCCTTTCTTGGTTTCTTACTTCCAACTTCTTTTGAAGTGACTCTTCAATGTATTTGTGTTCTTAAAATTCAATTTTGAGACGTTGAACTTGTTCTTCAAGAGTATTGGAACGGATCTTCTCCACCTTGAGATATTTTATAAGCTTGATTGCTTCCTCATAAAATTCGTCTATGGTCCATCCTTCTTATTCATTATTTGATACCTCTTGTTTTTTGTGCTTGGGTTTATTGTTCTTGGCCATAAACAATACTCTCTCATTGGCTTCTTCTTCACTGTCATTATCTTCATTGGATGATGAGTTATCTTCTCTAGAGAGAAAGTTCTTTTTGGATCCTTGCTTGTTGAATTTCTTAAAGCCTTTATTTCCTTTTGAGTTGCCATTACTTCTGTTTGGAAATTTTGTTGCGAAATGCCTAACCTCATTACAGCTCAAAAATATCAATGGAATTTTACCTTTGAATTTTTCCTTACCAATTTTTAGTTTTCTCATGATGTAAGCATATTCTTCATCTAAAATACCTTCTTCATCATCTCCCTTTTCTTCAACCTTGGAGGTCCATTTATTTTCAATTGAAGGTTGTTTATCCTTATTGGTTTTCTTAGATGCAATGAACGAAGTTTCTAGATGTGAAGTACCCTCTTTTTCATCAAGTCTCATTTCATATGGTATGAGAACTCCATGTAATTCCTCTTCGCTGAGTTTGTCCAGATTTGCACTGTATTCTAAGAGCAATACCTTTGGGTTGAATTTCCCTGGTAACGTTCTAAGAATCTTGCGTATAATAGTCTTCTCGTCAACTAGCTCTCCCAATCCTTCAAGAGTATTGGTTATTTCATCAACGTATTGGAAGTATGCAGCAATGTTTCAATCTTCTTTCATTCTAAGTTGCTCAAATTTTTCTCTATAGATTTGAATCTTTGCTTCTTTGACATTTGAGTCACCTGCATATATATTCTCAAGCTTTTAAAATACATTTTTGGCATTTTTACAACCCAACACCTTATGATAAGCAGATTCAATAATTCCACTGATAATAATATTCTTTTTTTTTGCATCATTTACCAAATTCTTCTTACCTTGTTCATCCATAGTTGATGTAAATCCATTTTGAACAGTGTCCCATACTTCATAACCTTGTGCCAAGAGATAGACCTCTATTCTTCCTTTCCAGAGTGCATAGTTATTTTCATTGAAGAGAGGTAAACCATTCTTGGTAGCTCCATGACCTCCTTCCAGCTGTTAAACTGCTATTGAAGGAACGAAGCTCTAAAACCAATTGTTGGAAATAATGAGAGAGGGGGGGGGGGGGGTGAATCAATATTCCTTTCAATTAGAGCATTATTTAGTCTTCAATTATTATCAGTTTCTGTACAATGATAGCAGCAAACAAGAGGAACACAAATGCACACAGTTTTTAAGGTGGAAACCCACTCCGAGACAAAAGCCACCTAATGCTTTTCTAATAACTCTTTAATATTCAACTACAATTGAAACTAAAGCTCCAACTACCTAGAGTATAGAAAAGAATTCTTCTCCAGCTCCCACTGGATGGATGCTCCAACACCTGAGATTCTTCATTAGTCAACTAAATGGATGCCCCAACACCCAATGAGCTACAACTCACCCTAGCACCACCCTACCACCCTATAAAAGAATAAAAGAAGAATGGACTCATGTACCAGGGAAAATGGTCCACTTTACAATGATATATAATGATGTAGAAGAAGAAGATATACTAGACCATAACCCCAACTTTGACACAACCACCTAATGATGATCCTAGACCTCCCAACACTGCCTCTTCAACTCTTGGTAGATAGACACTAGTACAATTTTTACAATAATGTATTTACAATGACTTAGTACAATGATACCTTTACAAGGATTGTATGCAGTGCTACCCACTTGAAGACTTCATATGATGAACATCTTGCTGCTATTATGCACCATAGTTGCTGCTCTTGTCATACTACCCTCTACTATACCTTTCTTATCTTTTTTGTTGTAGAAATTCTGGTCCTTTGCAATCCTTGACAACACATGATCTAGCTTTTTCTTGCAATCTAGGAGCTCAATATTGAATCTAGTGTATCTCTGTTATTTTAGCTCCTCAATATCTGATTTTTAGTCTTGTAGTATTCCTCTGAGTCATCTTTCCAATGCCATAGGTCTGATGAAATTTGGATTATTCAAGGGAGAGTTATACCCAATCTCTTACAATGCCCTAATTATGGACTGTTTCAATAGAGCGCACTTGTACGGCATGCCACGTGTCACTATTTCTTCATTTGGATCTGAAATTGATAGAGCGAAAAATACAGACTATGCACTATCTACCAATTTTTACAAAATTCCAATCCAATACTCAGAGAGAGTTACGATGATTTTACCAAGGTCACTTCTTTGAGATGAATTTCAAGAGCCTGCAAAAACCCTGACTTCCACAGATCATATCTCCAAAAATATTGTGCACCTTGATCTAAAATTTTTACAGCATCTTCCTGAGGATCTCAACTTCGCCTCATAAATATTTCAGTTTCTGAAACTTTCTAGAAAAAGATTTAGAGTGAAAATGCCACGATAACCTGTTTCATATGGAAAAATCCCTTACATAAGGAGGAAATGAGGATCACAATTTATATAAAAGCTTAAGTTGATAGGGGTTTCAACAAGTGAACACGGGAGGGATTTTAGGAGCTTAAAAAATATCAATTATGAATTTTCAATGACCCATGCCCCAACCCCCTAGGGTTTTAGCCCACTAACTGGGGGTACAAACTTGAAACATGAATATCTCTCAAACTGTGAAGAATTAAATGGCGTGCCATATATCAACGGAAACATCGCGACAAGTAGAAACCATAAAAATAATTATTGACTTAGAATATATTAATTTGGTAGGTCAAAATTCCCATTCCATATTGGTTTAGCCTTGGTGCTGCTTGGGTTGACATCAATGACAACTGCTGATCAACAAGTGTAACCCCCATATTGTTATTATTGTACCCCTGTAACCCCGATATTTTTATTATTGTGCCTTCAAATTATTATTGCTAGGTTGGCTAGGATTACATTGTTGCCCCACTAGGATTACATTGTGGCCCCATGGATTCCTATATATAGAAAGGAGGTTTTGTAATTTGTATCATCCAAGAATTGCTCATTCATGTAATGTATTGGAGGTTTCCCCCTCAAAGTGGCTTATTTCTAAGGCATTGATATCTCTTTTCTTCTCTTTTTGGAGCTGGTTTCACAACATTTGGTATCAGAGGTTTGGATTTTAGGGCTTCGCTGCTCCAAACAAGTCATCGTGGAATTTTCGCTATAACTTTTTTTATACAAAGATTCAAAAGTTGAAAGTTTTAGAGTACGAAGCCGCAATCCTAAGGAACATGTTTGAAAAATTTTAGAGCTTGGTTCACAATATTTTCAGAGATATGATCTGTGGAATTGAGGGCTCTTTGCAGGCTTTTGAATTTCACTAAAAAATGTCATCGTGGGATTTTCTCTATAACTGTTTCTCAACCAAGGTTCAGATGCTGAAATTTATAGAGCGCAAACATGAAATCCTGAGGAATATCTTCGCAAAATTTCAGAGCTTTGTTTACAATATTTTCGGAGATATGATCTGTGGAAGTTACGTCTTTGTCAGGCTCCCAAATTTCACCTCAAAGAGGCGATCGTGGGAAAATATTCATAACTCTCTCTCTCTGAGCATCGGATTGGAATTCTGTAAGAAAATACTAAAATTAAACGGACTATAGTTTCCTTTCTATAAATTTTAGAACTAAAGGAGCACACAGTGACACATGGAAAGTCGTACAAGTTCGCTCTACATAACCTGTCCATAATTAGGTCATTGCGGGAGATTGGACATAACTTTTTCTTGAAGAATCCGAATCAAGTCAGACCCGTGCCATTTGAAAGAAGCTTCAGAGGAATACTACAGGCCATATTTCATATATTGAGGATCTTTAAGTATAGATATAAGTCAATTTCAATATCGAGCTCCTCAAAAGCAAGTAAAAGGTGTGTATTTTTTTTTTTTCTTCCGAATTGCATAAGTCTTGTTTGAAGAATCAAGTTGAATTGATTCCAAGCGCATATTGTAGAATAGATATTAGTATTGGATTCTCAAATGGCCCCTAAAAATAATTCAACACCCATTAAGCCTTTGGAAGGCTCTACTATGACTCATGAAGACGAAGAATGGAAACATGACATATCAAAATTACAAGAGCAAGTGCAACAAATTTCGCTCTCGCAAAGAGAAACAAAAAATGACATGGAAGTTTTGAAGAAAGGCGTGGAACCTAAGATGGATGGTTTGAAGAATGGTATGGAAGCTAAGATGGATGGCATGGAAGCTCGCATGGAATCTAAGAAGGATGACATGGAAGGTAAGATGGAAAATATGAAGAATGATATAGAAGGAGACATGGAAGGTTTGACAAAGTTGATACAAGAAATGTTTCCTAATGGTGAAAATATAGTAGAGGAAACTCATGATGAGAACAAAATTAATGTTAATCATGATTTCATAAACTCTAATTTTGGAGGGAAGAACCACAATATTCCAAAAATGGATATGAGGAAGTTTGATGGAAAGGATCCTGTAACATGGATACTACAAATGGAGCAATATTTTGATCTCAATAATGTGCAAAAAACACAAAAGGTACGCATTGCAACTTTACATTTAGAACAAAATACATTTGTATGGTATTGATGGCTTTACTCCCGTAAGAAAATTGTCACTTGGTCAATTTTTACGGAGGAAATGATAGCACATTATAAGGATACAAAGAGGAACACTTTCTTTAGCCAATTGATAAATCTCAAACAAAAGTGTTTAGTGGGGGAGCACATTGAGGACTTCCAAAAATTGAATATAATGGTAACTGATATTCCAGAGGAACACAGGATTGATCTCTTCATAGGTACTTTAAAGGATAACATCCAACATGAAGTTCACGTTTTGGAACTTGATTCATTGGAGAAGGCATTCTGGTTGGCAAGAAAAAATGAATGTGAAATCATGGTGACAAGGAAGCCTACCACTCACTTCTATAAAGATGGAAGCGTTGCTACTCCTAGATTTCCACAACCTACAAGGTTGACACCACAACAATTGGAAGAAAAAAGAGCAAAAGGGATTTGCTACAGTTGTGATAGAAAATACACTAAAGTTTATAAGTGTGCTAAGAAGAAATTATTTTACATAGATTGTGAAGAGGAAGAAGAAAATGAACAAGAATCTTCAAAAGAAGAGGATATACACCAGGAACTATCCCTAGAGGAAGAAGAAATGAGTCCGACCATATCGTGTAATGCATTGGCAAGAATTATCACTCCTCAGAATCTCAAGATAGAAGGACATATCAAGAAGAAAAAGGTAATAGTGTTGATTGATTCAGGTAGCACCCATAATTTTATTCATTGTAAGGTAGCCATGGAATTGAATTGTTTCCTATACCCAGCACCAGAATGTCAAGTGATGGTTGCAAATGAAGGAACTATAAATTTCTCTAGAAAATACCATAATATCAAGCTAACCATGGGAGAATATGTATTGAATAGTCCAATTCTTTCCATTCACATGGGAGGTGCTGATGTTGTACTAGGAATACAATGGTTACAATCTTTAGGGATGGTAGCTTTTATTTTTCAAGAACTTTTCTTGAATTTTTTTTCAAAAGGAAAGGAAGTCGAATTACAGGGTATTTCAGGGAAGTCGGGAAAGATAATAAGCTCTAATGTCATGAAAAATATTCTAAAGAAAGAACAACGCGGCGTAGTTGCACAATTATGCTCAATAGAATCTCCAACATCAAAATCATCTATTTCTGCAGGTCTTCGAAAAGTCTTGGACAATCATTCCAAGGTGTTTGAAACTCCCAAAGGACTTCCACCTATTCGTGATCATGATCATGCTATTCATTTGATTACAGGAAGTGTTCCTCCAAACATCAGGCCTTATAGCTAAGAGTGAAATTGAACGTATGATTGCAGAAATGTTAGAGGCGGGTATAATTCAACCTAGTCAAATTTGTTTCTCTGCTCCTGCAATATTGGTACACAAGAAGGATGGATCATGGCGCATGTCTCTGGATTATAGGCAACTCAATAAGCTCACAATTAAAGATAAATTTCCCATTCATGTGATTGATGAATTACATGGAGCAATTTATTTTACCAAGTTGGATCTTCATTCAGGATATCATCAAATTAGAATGAAGACTGAAGATATTCTGAAAACAAAATTTCGAACTCATGAGGGTCATTATGAATTTTTGGTCATGCCTTTGGCCTTACCAATGCACCTTCTACATTTCAAGGGTTGATGAATTCCATTTTCAAACCCTTCCTTAGAAAATTTGTGCTAGTATTTTTTTATGATATACTAATCTACAGCAAGTCTTGGAAGGATCATGTTGAACATGTTGACAGGGTGCTCAAACTATTGCAGGAGAAACAATTATATGAAAAAACATCCAAATGTTTTTTTGGAGTACAAGAGGTGGAATATCTGGGTCATATTATATCTCACGAGGGTGTTAAAGTAGACCCTAACAAAATTAAAGCCATTAAGAAATGGAAAGTCCCCACGACCATAAAGCAGTTGCGAGGATTTCTCGGGTTAACAGGGTATTATCGCAAGTTTGTTAAGAATTATGGGAGAATAGCAGCACCTCTAACAACATTATTGAAGAAAGATGCATTTTCATGGACTCCCGAAGCAACTAAGGCCTTTGAACGTCTTAAAGAGGCAATGTGCCTAGCACCGGTCTTAGCTACACCAGACTTCACAAAAACCTTTATTGTGGAATGTGACGCCTCAGGAAATGGAATTGGTGCAGTTTTAATGCAGGAAGGAAGACCCATTGCTTTTGAAAGTCGTCCAATCAAAGGAAAGTATTTACAGAAACCTATTTATGAGAAGGAAATGTTAGCAATACTGCATGCACTAAAGAAATGGCGAATTTACCTAATGGGAAGACACTTCAAGGTAAAAATTGATCATGATAGTCTTAAACACTTTTTGGAACAAAGAATATCTTCAGAAGAGCAGCAAAAATGGGTCACAAAGATGTTGGGTTATGACTTTGAAATAATATACAAAAAAGGGAAGCTAAATGTTGTTGCAGATGCACTCTCAAGAAAGAATGAAGAGGTGGAAACATTTCTTTGTGCTATTTCTATTATCCAACTAGATTGGATAACCGAAGCAAGAGATGAATGGAATAAGGATGAAGGAGTGCGGACACTCGTTCAAAAGTTGCAGCAAGATCCTAATACATCTGATACATTTAGTTGGAAAAATGATTGCTTGTGGTAGAAAGATCGCTTATATATTTGTAATAATTCCCAACTAAAAAAAAAGATTATTTTGGAATTGCACACTTCTCCTTTAGGAGGACACTCAGGATATTTAAAAACTTACCATAGGGTGAAGAAAGATTTTTTTTGGGATGGCCTCAAATCTGATATTCAAAAGTTTGTGGTGGAATGTTTGGTTTGCCAGCAGAATAAAGTTGAGACAATTAAGGCCTCGGGTCTTCTACAACCTTTATCCATTCCAATTCAATGTTAGGAGGAGATTTCAATGGATTTTATCACAGGTCTACCTAAGTCCGAAGGAAAGAGTGTCATCATGGTGGTAGTTGATAGACTTACCAAGTATGCACACTTTCGTGCATTATATCATCCATTTAAAGCAAGTACAGTTGCTACTACATTTATGGATACGATTCAAAAGCTACATGGAAACCCATGTGTTATTGTGAGCGACAGAGATCCCACTTTTACTGGAAATTTCTGGACGAAATTATTTTCTTGTTTGGGTACTCAATTAGCTCATAGCTCATCTTATCATCCTCAATCTGATGATCAAACTGAGATAGTAATAAATGTTTGGCAGGATATCTTTGTTGTTTTGTATCTGATAAACAAACACAATTGATCAAGTGGTTACCTCTCGCTGGATGGTGGTATAACACTTCCTTCCATACTGCAGCAAAAATGACCCCATTTATGGAACTTTATGGATATCATCCACCATCCATCACAGCATCTTTAAGAGAAAATTTGAAGGTTCAAGTAATGGAAGATCACATCGAGCATGAACAAGAAGAACATTGTTACCAATGAAATAGGTAACCTGACCTCAAAACGAGAACTCTAGCCCCAAAAGACTCAAAAATCATGAAAAAACACCCCAAAAACAAAAAAAAGTGTATTCCAGAACGCACTTGGTTTTTTTTAAGGTCAAATTTCAACATTTTATAAAATTATGCTAAAAACAAAATTGTTTCTTGAAAAAAAGATTGAAAAAACACCCTCAAAACAAAACCAGTTGATGCTGGAACAAAAAAAAAAAAAAAATTGTATCATATTTTTGACATTTTTAAAAATAGAAATAACATTTTTTAATTTTTAAAATTCAAACATTAAAAAAACCTAAAATTTAAGAAAAAAAATAAATTTAAAAAATAAAAACATTTTAAAGCTTAAAATTTAAAAATATATAGGAATAAAAAAATAAAAATTAAAACAAAATAAAAATTTTAATTCAAACATTAAAAAAAAACTAAAAAAAACAAAAAATTTAAAGATTTAAATTTCAAAATATATAGAAATAAAAAAATTTAAAAAAAAACAAAATTAAAATATTAAATTAAAAAAAAAAAACAAGTTAAAAAAAGAAAGAAATTAAAAAAAATAAAATATAGAAAATAAATTTAAAAAAGAAAAAGAAAATGTTATTAAATTAAAAAAAAAAAAAAATTAAATTTTAAAATAAAAAAATTAAATTTAAAGAAATATATTAAATTTTAATAAATTTAAAACTTTAAAACAAGAATTAAAAAAAAAAACATTATTGAAATTAAAAGTAAAAAAATGAAAAATCAATTAAAAATAAAAAATGAAAAATAAAATACAATAAAAATATAAAATTAAAAAATATATATATATATATTAAAAAAACAAATAGATTTTAAAAAATAAATTAAATTTAAATTATAAAAAATAAAACATATATATATGAACTTAAATTAAAAATATATATTAGATTTTATTAAATTTTAAAAAAAAATATTAATATTAAAATAACAAATTAAATTTAAAAAAAATATTTAATTTTAATAAATAAATGAATAAACAAATAAATTTTGAAAAAAAAAAAAAAATTAAATATAAAGAAAAAAAAAACATTGTTAAAATAAAAAGTTAAAAAATATTAAAAATCAATTAAAATTGAAAAATTGAAAAAAATAAAAATAAAAAAGAATATATTAAATAAAAAATAAAGTAAAAACAAATTAATTTGAAAATATTAAGTTTAATTAAAAAAAAAATCTAATTTTAAATACACAATTTTAATTGAAAAAAAAATTATTTAATTAAAAAAATAATAATAATAAAAAAAAAATATTAAATTCAAATAAATTTAAAAAAAAATACAAAAGTTACTAAATTTTAAAAAATTAAATGAAAAAACTAAACATAAAATTTAATAATAATAAAAAAATATGAAAAAATTAAAAAAGAAAATCAACTAAATAAAAAAAAAAAAATACAAAATTTAACAAAAATTGTTAATAAAATTTAGAAAAAAAAAATTTAAAAACAAAAAGAATGAATAAAAAAAAAAAAAAAAAAACTTAAAAAGAACAAAAAAAAAGTTAAAACAAATTAAATTTCAAATATAAAAATTAAATTAAAAAAAAAATAATTTTAAATTTTTTCAGTTAAAAAGAAATAAAAAAAAATCAAATTAAAAAAAATTAAAAAATAAAAAAGATTAAAAAATAAATAAAAAAGAATTTTTTGATCGTGGTGGCGTCGCCTATCGGCCTCCTGCCCAGGTGTCGGCAGAGGCCGGCGACTCAGCGGGAGGCCGATTCTGAGAATCAGCCTCCCGCGGTAGGAGGCCGATTCCGGAATCGCCCTCCTGCGACGCGGGAGGCCGATTCCGGGAATCGCCTTTCTGCGATGGGGGGCGATTCCTGGAATCGGCCTCCCGATTCTGAGAATTGGTCTCTCGCAGTGGGAGGCCGATTCCAAAATCGCCCTCCCGCGGTGAGAGTCCAATTCTAGGAATCGCCCTGAGGCCGACTCCGGGAATCGCCTTCCCGCGACGGGAGGCCAATTCTGGGAATCGCCCTTCCGCAGCGAGAGGCAGATTCCGGGAATCACCTCCTCTCGCAGTGAGAGGCCGATTCTGGGAATTGCCTTCCCGCGACGAGAGGCCAATTTCAGGAATCGCCCTCCCGCCGCGAGAGGTCGATTCCCCTAGGTGGCGGCGCAGGCCGGCCGCTCGGCGGACAGGGGGTTGCATGGAGCCTCCCCGCCCGCCCAACGGTCGGCCTCTGCCACCTCTTAGGTGGGAGGCCGATTGGCGGCGCCACCACGATCAAATTTTTTTTTTTTTTTAATTTTAATTTTTTTTTAATTTTATTTTTTAATTTATTTATTTTTTAAATTCAAAAAATTTAAAATTATTTTATTTTAATTCAAATTTTTAAATTTAATATTTTGGATTAATTATTTTTTAAAATTTAAAATTTATTTATTAAATTTATTAAATTTTAATTTAATTTACTTTTTTTTAAATCTTTTAGTTTATTTAGTTTTTCATTTTTAAAATTTATAAATTGTTTCATTTAAAAAAAAACAGTAAATTTATGGATATTTGTTTTTTAATTATTTGCACGTGGTTTTTTTCAATTTTTTCATTTTTTAATGATAGTTTTTTTTTTTTTTTAATTCTTTTATTTTAATTTTCTTTTTCAATTTTAATTTGTTTTTTTTAATTTGTTTTTTTTGTTAATTTTAAAATTTGTATTTTTTTTTCTTGTTATTTTTTTTTTTTTTTAATTAAATTTTTTTTTTCTATTTTATTTTTTTTATCTAAATTTTAATTTTGTAACTTAGATTATTTTTAAATTTTCTATTTTAATTTTTTTTATAATTATATGGTTTTTTTTAATAACTTAGAAAAAAAAGTTTTTGATGTTTTTTTTTTAATTTTTTTGGTTAATTTTTGTTTTTTTTCTTTAAATTATGTGTTTTTTTTTCAAATTTTGTCATTTCTTTTGATATAATTTTCGAATTTTTTTGTTTTTTTTTTGTTTTTTTACTTATTTTTGTTTAAATTTTTTATTTTTACGAGTTAATTTTGTTTTTTTAACATTTTATTTGTTTTTTTTATTGTTTTTATATATATTTTTTTATCTAAGTTTTATGTTTTATTACCAACATGAAAATCACCACTCTAAAGAAAAGGTTGATGTTGCATCAATACGTTTCAAAATGTGCATGAAAATCACTGCCCTAAAAAAAAAAGTTGATGCTGCATCAATACGTTTCAAAATTAGCATGAAAATCACTAACATTTTAAAATAAATATTCATTCTTCATAAATAAAAATATTAGAGTGTCAAAAATGTGCTAAAAAAAAAAAGGTGATTCTGCATCACCACTTTTCAAAACCGGGTGCTTTTTATGCTACCAAAAAAAAGTAGGTAACAGTGCGGTTACCTATTTCATCGGTAACATTGTTGAAGTTCTCCAACTCTTAAAGGATAACCTGAATTTGGCACAGAATCGAACGAAACAAAAAGAAGATCAACATCGCAGCGAGAGAAGTTTTGATGTAGGAGACTGGGTATTTTTATGGCTACAACCATACAAACAAATGTCCCTGAAGCAAGCTAAGAACGATAATAAATTATCGCCAAATTACTATGGTCCTTACAAGGTGTTGCAAAATATTTGTACTATGGCATACAAATTGGAGCTTCTTGCTTCTTCACGAGTGCATCCAGTTTTCCATGTTTCATGCCTTAAAGAAGGTTATTGGTGAAAATATTCCAGTTCAAACAATATTGCTAGAACTTGATGAGGAAGGAAAAATCATATTGGAACTTGAAGCGGTCACAGAAACAAGAACTCGATAGCTACTAAATCGATCAATTTCAGAGTATCTCATCAAGTGGAAGAACTTACCAACTGAAGATTCTACATGGGAGGATGATAATTTTATACAAAAGCACACAGAGCTACTCAAGCGTTGAGGACAACAATTTTTTGAAGGAGAGGGGCATGTCAGGTCATTATATTACTAGTATAGTCCCTTATTGTTGTTAGTGTAACTCCCTTACTGTTATAATTGTACCCCTGTAACCCCCATATTGTAATTATTGTACCCTCAAATTATTATTGTTAGGTTGGCTAGGATTACATTGTGGCCCCAGGGACTCTTATATATAGAAAGAAGGTTTTGTAATTTGTATTATCCAAGAATTGTTCATTCATGTAATGTATTGGCGGTTGCCCCCTCTTCTCTTTTCTTCTCCTTTTGGAGCTGGTTTCACAACAGAAACAGAGCAGGGGTCTGCTCTTGAGCTCTGGTGACCTAAACTGAACTGTCAATCCACTAAAATGAAAGAGTAGGGTTAGGCCTCTTACCTGCAACTGACGGATCTTGATTCCAATGGTCGGTTTGTCCGCTAAAATCGCCACAATATTTAGGGCCTTCTCTCCTGTCTACATTAACCATAGCTCCACATGAAAATGAGTGAATTTCGAGGGAAAATGCCTTATTAAAAGAGAAAACCTTATTTTTTCTTTCGCCTGCTGTGGCTACCATAGCTTAGTTCAAAAAACTGTCTGTACCATTCGAAATCTCTCACTAAGCCATCAAATGGGTATCTGTTATTTTTCTTTTGTGATTTGATACTTCACCAAGAAACATTTCATCCAAGAACGGTCACTTCACCACTCCTCAAAATCGAATTTCTTCACTTGCAACACTTGTACTTTGGGCACCACTTTGCCTCCATACTTGTCCATGCTCGTGTTGATTTTCTTCAGGAGTAACCATCTTGTACTCATGTATTTATGGCCCCCACCAAACCTTTTCTGTGTGGTAGCATCATCGAGTCGCCCTTGTTTATAGCATCCGAGTTGAGTCATCATCGCATCCATGGAGTCTATCCCGAGTCCCTTTGTATCCCGCTATAGTCATCCACCCTTCATTTTTTGGTTCCTCTCTTGTGTCACACATTATGGCCTTCAATCCTACTGTCCCCTATCCCTTATAATATTGTGTTAGTTGCTACCTTGTCATCCATGCCCTTTATGCTCTAAGAAGGGAACTTGTTCGTCTGTTACTCAGTACCCCCCATTTCATCATCATACCCAGTGTTAATCTGTCAGCCTCTCTACTATTTTCTCTCATGCCTTAGTTGGCGATCCCTTATTGCTTCACCTATGGAAGACCTCCTTCTGTCCACATCAAATCATTCATTCCAGAAGATAGGTCTAGAGGGCAGTGTACCTTGGTTCCAGCTTCCACTCTTGTTCGGTGCCTCAGATCAGGAAAAGGGACTCCTTATTTCCCTTTTACTTGATTGTTTCTCAGCTCCATCTCCTTTCATCATGATCGAGATCCATATACTTGATGGTTCGGTGATGTAGCAAATGATACCAGTGATTCTCGAGTGTGTGTGAGATGTTTCAACCCTCATGACGGGGTGGCACTTCAGGTAGCCCCCCACATGCCCGAATGAACTCTTCATTACAACCTTGGATACGACTCCATATATTTGATGATGTCGGCCTCAGCCACTTGCAATGCCTTTTTTTTTGCATGTATCAGCCAGATTTTCAGAGCCATTTCTTGTTTACAGGGGAATTTGGGTTCTATTTGTATCTCATGTACTTAGATATTATTGTATAAGTCTTGGTTGTTATCCCAGATAGAGTATGTATGTGCGATACATTATCATGTTTTTACCTGGCTCATGTTTATACCAGCATGTACTATATTGTTCAGTCCCTTGTTTACTGGACGCATTATTCTTTTTACTTTGTCTCGGTAGGCATAGGTATGCCTCCCCCACCGCCTATAGCATAGGTACCCACTCATAAAAGAGACTTGTCGCACATGTAAGTCTTACCTCCTCAGGGTGTAGTCCTCTAGCCCTTCGATCTACATTATATTTCTCTCACTTTGACTTCCCCTTCGATGTTTAGTGATTGAGTTTTTACAACGTACTTCGGTGATATGATTAGCTCCTAATGCTCGCATCATGGGGGGCAATATTTTACACCATTTTTTGGTCATCTAACATGTTACTATTAGATGGACCTAAGTACACCATGTAAGACCAATTTTACCCCAAGTAAAAATTGAAAAATAACTTAGTAAACCACCTTTATTAAGTTGTTTATGGTCTAAACAGGAAACCCCATGAGGAAATATTAAATAAATCTACATTTGTTTGATTTTCCTCAAGGAATAATTAGTTAAACAACAATTTCATTAATATTTCTGATCATATTTAACCCAAAAAAAGAAAATTAATTAGATAAATTATTATTTATCTTATTATTTTCTAGGAATAGTTATTTAAACCTTATTTAAATAATATTCCGTGTTAAATTTGACTAAATAAATCTTAAATAATTAAATAAATCATTATTTATTTGATTATTACTCAACCACTTCCTTAAAACAATAAATAAATCATTTATTTATTTATTATTTACAAATAAATGGATTTGACCCAAGTCAAATTCTTTTTCCCTCCAACAAATATAATAAAATATTCCATAAAAGTTGGATCTAGAATTGGTTAATAATATTTTAATTATGCACCAATATCTAGACTAACTCAATATTTTGTTATAAATAGAAAAGTTTTTCCATTCACTCACTACCTTTTGTTGCCTGAAGATCACTCTGGATCTATACGTTTGGTCTAACTTTGATCCCCGTCATTTTCATATCTTTCTATCTTTTTTCTTTTGAGCTCCCTTTCAGTTCCATGTTTGTCTAGGTTTTCTACGCCATCATGAGAGAGGAATTTTAGATCTGAATTTCTAAGGACTTAGAAGAACCCATCCCATTGAGGAGAATTGGTAACATCCTTCTATGTTTTCCTCCTAGGTTCCATTAATACAAAATTCATTCAACATATCGTTGTCTTGTCTATTGGATGCATGGAGCAACTCTTGTTTTATTTACTACTTAATGTCTTTTGATGCATAGATCTAGATTTTTGCAGCATTTATATTTGTTACCTAATTGCATATGTAAAGATATTGGCAGCCATCTTTGCTATTAGGGTTGTTTGTTATGCACGGCTAAAGTGACCCTTTTTTGTACACTTGTGATTAAGATTCATACTAAAAATTCTGATAAATTAGGATCAGGAAAGTTCCAACCCATGTTTCTAGGTACACATATCTTCAATCGTGTTCTTGATAAAGGGGCCTATGAGTTAGTCAATTTTCATAGAATTCCACTAGCGTAGCCTAGAAATGGGTTGTACCTTAAGAAATACTATGGTTTATTCTTTTCGTAGTGCACTGTTTACATAATGTATATAGGTGTTTTAGTATATTTGCGGTGTGTCTCTTTAGATTTTCCTTTAGTTTATGTTAATATCATTTACATTTGGTTTGGAAATGTCAACAAACCTTGAACCATATGTTGGTTTTGTTGATGGCACTAGTTGTAATACTCAAAATATATTCTCCAAAGTGTGGGTTATCTTTGACACAAGTGGAAATTTAGTGAGTCTACAAGGGACTTGTATTGGTCTCTCTACCAAAAAAATTGTTGAGTATAACATCATGATAGAGCTATTGTTTGATTCTATTTCACATGATATCCGTCATATGGTCAGCATACTTGACTCACAACTGATATTACTATAGTTGACTAATATCTATTCAGTTAGAAGTTGAAATATACTCCTTATGTTTTTGAGGGTTAGCCTTCTAGAAATATACTTTGACTCCACCCAATATCAACACATTTCTATAAATATAAACACATTGACAGATTCATTGGCTAATCATGTTTTAGATAGACATTTGTGATATATGTAAATAAATTTCAATTCACATCACATCCATTGAAAAGTGTAATAGAAACACAAGAAACATTGAATAGATTTGTATATATAGAAGAGACTGATTTTACAAAAAATTTACCCGAGAAACATATGGCCACACCGTTTATCATATCCAAAACATACATGAAAATATGGCAATAAGCCTCCTAGTAGACTAGTCATAATGCTCATGGTAACATGCCAAAGCATGAGCCATATTGCATAGTTGTCAAATAATGTTACCAGACACTCTGATAATGTGTCAATTTAGTCTCATAAGACATTTGTCTATCACGATTTTAGTTAGGCCATGCATCAACCCCTCCATATTAAATTCTACCTCTACTAGGGTCTCATTCACATTGAGATCATGCAGTAAATATTGTCCTACTATGACAACTTGTGTTAGTGCTAGTACCTATTGTGGGTCTTCCACACACTGGAGATATGAAGAACCCATGGGTCGAATGGGTCCAATGTCTGCATCTATAAATAAAAAATTTATTCACAGATACAAAAAAAAAAAAAAAATTGTAAAACTTAAAAATAAAATATGGTCATGATGTCTTACTTATAACTCCCCATTTCTCACCATCAGGAAGCAAAAGCTCAATCTCTCCACAAAAACCACCCCTGCGAATGGATACTCTTCTATCATAATGGTATTCCTATGAAGTCATCTGAATAACATCGATGAGAAGCTTATCACTGAAAAACTTGCATGTTAGGACATGAGATCCACCCTCCTTCCCATCCATGTAACTCTTGTATAAATGGGCTCGAGTGTGAAATCTTGAGTTTGTATCAATGGAATTTATTCTAATGCAAAGGAGATCAAGATTGAACCATAGCTAAAATTCTTCAACTATCCATATTTTTATTTATTCAACTACCCTTTCATGTTGACCAATACTCCCTCACTCCAGTTGAAATTGTTGGTTCTATACATTCTAGAGCATACTACAAGTATGACCTCTTTTCGACATGAAGTGCATAACTACCAACAAATTTTTAAATAATGAATATGATCATCCTTAACAACAATTAGAACACATATTTTATTTTTATCTTCTCATCCTTGGTCAGCTAAGCATGAGGTCTTCAATTAGTAGTGACATAATCTTTGACTATCTCTCCACACCTTCTTGTGCCCGTGAAAGAGACAATATCAGTTCTCCTAGTTAAACCAATCAAGAAATGTGTGTCTTCAACATGTATCGCGAGCATATGTAGTCCTATTCTATATGCATGAGCCTGAACATCACATGCATACACAAAACATTCTAGTAGCTCCATCTATTTCCCCATTCTTGGAAGCCAAAATAATTTCAGTAATCCACAACCTGATAATGTCTTGATGGTAGCATGATCATTTGCTCCATTCATATATTATTCTTCATGTTATCTTTCGCTCCATATCGAAGCCATTTTTCTCCAATGAAGTTCTGAAACATCACAAGGAGATTCATTAGAGGCCATTTCATGCAAAAAAAATAATAAATTTTGAGAGGAATTAGTGAAAAAAAAATTAATAATTGCACCCAATGCACCCTCCCAAAGGGAGACAATGCATTTCAATGCCATCCCTGGAGAATATTTTCCCATATCAAGGATCCTTTTGACCTTCTTGGGGTTCGTCGATCCTCGGGCGATGTATTAGAGCCATAGGACCCTCAAAACCCATAAAAAATGAGTGAAATAACAAAATGAAATGATGAAATGAAAGATAAATTTTTAAGCTCCTACATGGAAGTGATGACACCTAAAATGATCCACTAGATTGACCATAATCATCTACAAAAGATATAGGGAAAAAGTCCTCAGAACTCAAACTTCAAAGGGTAAATGTGAAATGATAAAAATTAAATCTCATTTTGATTATTTATGGTCATTGTTATTATTATTTACTAATATTTCATGTTTTTACATAGTTATGATTCCATTTTTTAATGAAAGATGCATTTTTAATCTTTTGATGGTGTTATGAGTAGGTCAACAGTTCTTTAACTAATTTTGTTATGTTATGTCATTTTGACTAAAGAGCACACTTTTATCACTTTTAGGGCTCTATAAACTCATGAAAGAGGAAACCCCTAGAGTCCTCTTTAATATCTTTTCTGACTCCCAAAATATGAAAATATTGTCTAACACTTGTCTTTTCTAACTCGTTAAAGTAAATGAAAATATCTCTCCTTGGTATAAGTTTAACCCTTTTCCATACTAAGATAGACTATTTAGGAAAAAGGAATACCTTATTCAATCAACCAATAGGTTCTCTTGGGTATCATTTTCTTCCTTTTTAGATGCAAGGGACTATCTATAAAAAGTAACATTTGGAGTTTTCTTTTTTGTCTCTTTTTCAAACTCTCTAAACATGAAAAACATGTTCATTTTTACCTTTGTTGGACTCGTTAAAACATTAAACAAGTATAGAATCGTCAAACATGACCAGACCAAACCAATCCTTCTTAGGGTTCATTAAACATACTCCGAGCGATTCATTCGAAGGATAAACTTACAAATCAAGCTTATGTTATCCTCAATCTTGTTAAAAAATAAAGAGATAATAACCATTAATGGTTGGGGAAAGTGGTAAAACAATGTACTCATCTTGTTAATGGAAACTCACTCTTCAACATGAAACTCTTCCATTTCATCTTCATGCCTATTGGGTTGGGAAATATTCTTGTCTTTTGGTTCATCATACCATTTAAAATCCTCCATTTTCGGTTTTGGGTCAATTTTCCAACTCCATTCAGTGTCCTTGAGGTGTTCAAGAGAGTTCATTCACTTGATAATGGATACAATAATCTTTAGCCTTCATTCCATGTTTTTAATTCCTCATCCAGTTCCATATCAACATCATTCAATATCAAATCATGAAACTCATTTCATTTTTTTGATGGGGGATACATCAAGGCCTTCCTGTGACAGGTCACTTCTTGCCGACATCAACTCATTATCTAGGAAGTGGTCTTAGAAACATCCCTTGAGTACCTTCGTTCTTGCACACATAAGTGGAAAGCTTCCTTTCTCTCGGATACATTTTTACATCAATGGACTTCGAACAACATATTCGATGTGGTGTTCACTTCAACTCATTCATTCACACCATACAAATTGTATTGTAATATCTTGAGAGCCATTAACATCATCAATGTTTTCTCTCGCATGTGTTAACTTCTTAAATCATTGGGCGGTAATGAGATGGTGTCTACCATGTTCTACCTTAGCTCATTGACCCACGTGGTTAGACACATACATTGGATAATTATGTGAATGAGATAAATGATCCGAGATCTAGTTGCATCCATTCAGGCTGAAATTTCAGGATTAATACAATACTACAAAATATGTTGACTATGATCATCCAGATAGTCACCCAATCATGGTTCCACCATTTGTCATCAAAGGACGTGTATTTTTTAGCATTGTAGATGTAATGTTAGCTTATTTTCTAAGCATGTGCATGTCTCTCTCAACAAATATATAAATATGTAAATGTAGTGTAACAAATGATGATATCGACCAATTGTTCTTGATCCAGACTTGTCACAAAGTAAATAATCTCTGTCATCATTCATTGTCTCTAAATTTTCACTTTAGAGGGAAATATTTTATAGTCCATTTTGTCACATCTTGTCAATAGACCTATTAACTGGGTCGACTACCAACACTTAGTTATCATCATTGCACAAAGCCTTAGGAATTAATCTATCTATTCGTTGAATTTCTTGGATTAAATACTTCATTTGATTGCTTTTAAGGTCCAATGCACCCTGATTCCTTAGGATACTGAATTCAAATCAGGTTGCTCCACTTTGCACTTGCACTGATCATCAACAAATTTTCACTCCTTAGGGTGCATTTATTCTATAAATTTGGGAAAAATAAAAATAATCACGAAGCTTCTAGGAGTTGTTTCAACCATTTACCTTGGATAGGACCTTTGAATCCAATCATCCTACCTTGCAGACTTCACCTCTTATCCCTTTAGCTGATACTCCCATTAAGAGTGGATCTCAAGCATAGATCGGTAAATGGATAATAATTCCTAGCCTACCATCCTCTCCTATATATTTACTGCCATCCACAAGCTAGGGGTTCGATTTTGAAGATTTATTAACCTCATGCTCCTTCCCTCAATATAATGAGAGTCATCATTCCATGCATTGAGGTGACATAAGAGGTTTACTTTGTGGCAAAGAAGGATAATTCTACTTGTGGATTTATCTACATGATCAACTCATATATTTGGTTGCAAATCTCTCCATTTCTATTAATAAAATGAGAACATTGTTTTCCTATATATGATGTTAATGGTCATATTTTTAAATGTTATGTTGACCCATTAAATGAAGTTATTGGATAATTCTACATCAATATCGTAGATATTTGGTTTTTTGTGTTTGTATGTGCAAGTTCTAATTATAGAAATTAGAGCTAGGATTGGTCTGTACAAGCCAAGAAGAGAGTCAATCTTGTGACATATTCTAGGTATGATTTTTCTCGTTGCTCAATTAGTTTAATGAAAATGATATATTCTTTGTCTTTCTATTGTTCTAGACTAGGATACTAGGTCTAGAAAAGCATTCTTCTAGTCAGGAATTTTTTGCAACACCTTGAGAGTGGAAATGGTCGATGGATACTGAGCCAATTCCTAAACTATATTATTATTTTTAGCATTTATTGCATGAGGGTTGAAAGTATATTTATGAATAATGCCTTTAATAGGCTTAATGGTTAATTTTAGAGGAATCATAGGAAAAATAGGATCATATGGAGATGAAACCAAAATAGTAGGTTGATTAGTATCCTTGCCATTCAAAGGAATTAGATTACCATAGTCCTTACTTTAGGTGGCAACCATAACATCATATTTTGACTTAGCAGAGGAAAGCATTAAAACCAAGTTAGAGGAAGCAGGGTCACGAGAAACCATCTGAGTCTCTTGATTTGGAAATAGGTCTGTCAACACAATCAGAGAATTATAATATTTTAGGAATTGGTTCACTTCAGTCCGATTGGGAAATAAATGAGTAAATTTCTCGCCATTGTAGATCAAACATTCTTAAAGAGGTTTCCATTTTTTGTTAGAAGACTAGTTGTTTTTTTTAACCTATGGAGGAGAATATTTCTTCTTCTTACCCTTTCCTTTCTTCTTAGTTCTTGTTTGTTCTTGAGATTTTCCTTTATTGGATTGAATGGAATTGATCTTGGAAGTAGAATCTACGGGAGGAGTGGATGGAGGGTTTTCAACAGTCATGGAAAGAGAGACACCAGATGGTTTACTTTTTTACTGCAATTTGGAAAAAAAAATCATGCCATAAACAACATGTGATTCTTTACTAGGAGGAGGAGGAAAAATGTTGGAGGGTCTCTAATTTTTTCGTATTTAATCATAAAGCATGCATGATTGGGTATAAATGACATCCAAATATTGAGCACAAGTAATTACCCGTTCTTTAACCACAACTTTCCCCTCAGCTAAATATTCTATAATGGATGCTGATAAAGACTTAATGAACCATTCCACTAACAACTAATTAGGATCATGCATTTAAGCAATTGACGATGATGTCACCACTCATGAATATGATAAAAAATTTGAGTGGCTTTATTTAGTTTAAAGTTGGTAAAAAAAATTCCCAGTCTCATATCGTATGGGTAACTGGAAATTTGTTAGGAATGTAGTGGCTAAGGAACTGAAGTTATTGAATTAATCTCTAGGTAATTCAATGTCCAATTTGGATGTCGAACCAGTAAGCATACACTAGAGAAGATGCATATGAATTTAATCATCATTAAGGTAGTTCAAATAACACCAAAAATTATAAGTCATGACATGCATGGATGGGTCTTCTCCAAGATTCCTATTGAATTTTGGGATACAGAAAGGAAATTTCATGGGAATTATCGACCACAAAGGAGAATGAGTGATGGGGTCATTATTGAGTCAAGAAAAATATTGAAATTCAAGAGTTTCCACAAAAGGAAACTTCCTATTGAAATTTGGTGGATGATATCCTGGATAATATGGGATAGCCTCAGAAACACGTATCTATGCTCCATCATAAGGAGGGTTCTAATAAAGAGGAACCTAGGTGCCACTCTAGGGAGGATTCTGATAACCAAAATATGGATAAGATTCTTGACTATATCCACGATAACCTTGTGAATGTTGTAATGGTTCTGTTTGGATTTGTTGGACTTAATATGGAACTTGGGGGATACCCTGATAGGATTGATATTTTTTCCGAATGGGATTCAACATCATCCCAACATAAGGTGGAATAAGTGGTGTTTGTGCCATACTCTATGCATTCTGTCCTACCGAAATTTGAGGAATACCTTTTCCAAGTGGTTAAGACTATAAGTTATCTTGTAAAGCATGACTAAATGAGACCTATGAGGTACCATAAAATATTGAGTTAGTCTAGATATTGGTGCATAATTAAAATATTATTAACCAATTCTAGATCCAACTTTTATGGAATATTTTATTATATTTGTTGGAGGGAAAAAGAATTTGACTTGGGTCAAATCCATTTATTTGTAAATAATAAATAAATAAATGATTTATTTATTGTTTTAAGGAAGTGGTTGAGTAATAATCAAATAAATAATGATTTATTTAATTATTTAAGATTTATTTAGTCAAATTCAACACGGAATATTATTTAAATAAGGTTTAAATAACTATTCCTAGAAAATAATAAGATAAATAATAATTTATCTAATTAATTTTCTTGTTTTGGGTTAAATATGATCAGAAATATTAATGAAATTGTTGTTTAACTAATTATTCCTTGAGGAAAATAAAACAAATGTAGATTTATTTAATATTTCCTCATGGGGTTTCCTGTTTAGACCATAAACAACTTAATAAAGGTGGTTTACTAAGTTATTTTTCAATTTTTACTTGGGGTAAAATTGGTCTTACATGGTGTACTTAGGTCCATCTAATAGTAACATGTTAGATGACCAAAAAATGGTGTAAAATATTGCCCCCCATGATGCGAGCATTAGGAGCTAATCATATGACCAAAGTACGTTGTAAAAACTCAATCACTAAACATCGAAGGGGAAGTCAAAGAGAGAGAAATATAATGTAGATCGAAGGGCTAGAGGACTACACCCTGAGGAGGTAAGACTTACATGTGCGACAAGTCTCTTTTATGAGTGGGTACATCAAGGCCTTCCTGTGACAGGTCACTTCTTGCCGACATCAACTCATTATCTAGGAAGTGGTCTTAGAAACATCCCTTGAGTACCTTCATTCTTGCACACATAAATGGAAAGATTCCTTTCTCTCGGATACATTTTTACATCAATGGACTTCAAACAACATATTCGATGTGGTGTTCACTTCAACTCATTCATTCACACCATACAAATTGTATTGTAGTATCTTGAGAGCCATTAACATCATCAATGTTTTCTCTCGCATGTGTTAACTGCTTAAATCATTGGGCGGTAATGAGATGGTGTCTACCATGTTCTACCTTAGCTCATTGACCCACGTGGTTAGACACATACATTGGATAATTATGTGAATGAGATAAATGATCCGAGATCTAGTTGCATCCATTCAGGCTGAAATTTCAGGATTAATACAATACTACAAAATATGTTGACTATGATCATCCAGATAGTCACCCAATCATGGTTCCACCCTTTGTCATCAAAGGACGTGTATTTTTTAGCATTGTAGATGTAATGTTAGCTTATTTTCTAAGCATGTGCATGTCTCTCTCAACAAATATATAAATATGTAAATGTAGTGTAACAAATGATGATATCGACCAATTGTTCTTGATCCAGACTTGTCACAAAGTAAATAATCTCTGTCATCATTCATTGTCTCTAAATTTTCACTTTAGAGGGAAATATTTTATAGTCCATTTTGTCACATCTTGTCAATAGACCTATTAACTGGGTCGACTACCAACACTTAGTTATCATCATTGCACAAAGCCTTAGGAATTAATCTATCTATTCCTTGAATTTCTTGGATTAAATACTTCATTTGATTGCTTTTAAGGTCCAATGCACCCTCATTCCTTAGGATACTGAATTCAAATCAGGTTGCTCCACTTTGCACCTGCACTGATCATCAACAAATTTTCACTCCTTAGGGTGCATTTATTCTATAAATTTGGGAAAAATAAAAATAATCATGAAGCTTCTAGGAGTTGTTTCAACCATTTACCTTGGATAGGACCTTTGAATCCAATCATCCTACCTTGCAGACTTCACCTCTTATCCCTTTAGCTGATACTCCCATTAAGAGTGGATCTCAAGCATAGATCGGTAAATGGATAATAATTCCTAGCCTACCATCCTCTCCTATATATTTACTGCCATCCACAAGCTAGGGGTTCGATTTTGAAGATTTATTAACCTCATGCTCCTTCCCTCAATATAATGAGAGTCATCATTCCATGCATTGAGGTGACATAAGAGGTTTACTTTGTGGCAAAGAAGGATAATTCTACTTGTGGATTTATCTACATGATCAACTCATATATTTGGTTGCAAATCTCTCCATTTCTATTAATAAAATGAGAACATTGTTTTCCTATATATGATGTTAATGGTCATATTTTTAAATGTTATGTTGACCCATTAAATGAAGTTATTGGATAATTCTACATCAATATCGTAGATATTTGGTTTTTTGTGTTTGTATGTGCAAGTTCTAATTATAGAAATTAGAGCTAGGATTGGTCTGTACAAGCCAAGAAGAGAGTCAATCTTGTGACATATTCTAGGTATGATTTTTCTCGTTGCTCAATTAGTTTAATGAAAATGATATATTCTTTGTCTTTCTGTTGTTCTAGACTAGGATGCTAGGTCTAGAAAAGCATTCTTCTAGTCAGGAAATTTTTGCAACACCTTGAGAGTGGAAATGGTCGATGGATACTGAGCCAATTCCTAAACTATATTATTATTTTTAGCATTTATTGCATGAGGGTTGAAAGTATATTTATGAATAATGCCTTTAATAGGCTTAATGGTTAATTTTAGAGGAATCATAGGAAAAATAGGATCATATGGAGATGAAACCAAAATAGTAGGTTGATTAGTATCCTTGCCATTCAAAGGAATTAGATTACCATAGTCCTTACTTTAGGTGGCAACCATAACATCAGATTTTGACTTAGCAGAGGAAAGCATTAAAACCAAGTTAGAGGAAGCAGGGTCACGAGAAACCATCTGAGTCTCCTGATTTGGAAATAGGTCTGTCAACACAATCAGAGAATTATAATATTTTAGGAATTGGTTCACTTCAGTCCGATTGGGAAATAAATGAGTAAATTTCTCGCCATTGTAGATCAAACATTCTTAAAGAGGTTTCCATTTTTTGTTAGAAGACTAGTTGTTTTTTTTAACCTATGGAGGAGAATATTTCTTCTTCTTACCCTTTCCTTTCTTCTTAGTTCTTGTTTGTTCTTGAGATTTTCCTTTATTGGATTGAATGGAATTGATCTTGGAAGTAGAATCTACGGGAGGAGTGGATGGAGGGTTTTCAACAGTCATGGAAAGAGAGACACCAGACGGTTTACTTTTTTACTGCAATTTGGAAAAAAAAATCATGCCATAAACAACATGTGATTCTTTACTAGGAGGAGGAGGAAAAATGTTGGAGGGTCTCCGATTTTTTCGTATTTAATCATAAAGCATGCATGATTGGGTATAAATGACATCCAAATATTGAGCACAAGTAATTACCCGTTCTTTAACCACAACTTTCCCCTCAGCTACATATTCTATAATGGATGTTGATAAAGACTTAATGAACCATTCCACTAACAACTAATTAGGATCATGCATTTAAGCAATTGAAGATGATGTCACCACTCATGAATATGATAAAAAATTTGAGTGGCTTTATTTAGTTTAAAGTTGGTAAAAAAAATTCCCAGTCTCATATCGTATGGGTAACTGGAAATTTGTTAGGAAATTTGAAAAGTATGAACTGAAGTTATTGAATGAATCTCTAGGTAATTCAATGTCCAATTTGATGTCGGTAAACTGAAGTAAGAATACACTAGAGAAGATGCATATGAATTTAATCATCATTGCTGCAAGCTCAAATAATTCCAAAAATTATAAGTCATGACATGCACGGATGGGTCTTCCAAGATTCCTATTGAATTTGGGATACGTAAAGGAAAGCATCATGGGAATTATCGCATCAGTAGAAAGAATGAGTGATGGGGTCATTATTGATTCAAGAAAAATATTGAAATTCAAGAGTTTCCACAAAAGGAAACTTCCTATTGAAATTTGGTGGATGATATCCTGGATAATATGGGATAGCCTCAGAAACACGTATCTATGCTCCATCATAAGGAGGGTTCTAATAAAGAGGAACCTAGGTGCCACTCTAGGGAGGATTCTGATAACCAAAATATGGATAAGATTCTTGACTATATCCACGATAACCTTGTGAATTTTGTAATGGTTCTGTTTGGATTTGTTGGACTTAATATGGAACTTGGGGGATACCCTGATAGGATTGATATTTTTTCCGAATGGGATTCAACATCATCCCAACATAAGGTGGAATAAGTGGTGTTTGTGCCATACTCTATGCATTCTGTCCTACCGAAATTTGAGGAATACCTTTTCCAAGTGGTTAAGACTATAAGTTATCTTGTAAAGCATGACTAAATGAGACCTATGAGGTACCAGATAAGGATGTGATTGATTGATTCATAGGTGTGACCTGTAAAGTTTGGATTACATTTTTTTTTAATTGTTGTGGTATATATTGATAGATAGTAATTTTGGATGCATATGGCACATGTTGATCAATTAAATATTTATCCACAACTTAACCAAGTTTTAAAACAAAAGTAGGTTGTTGAAAATTAGCATCCATCCCATGAGATAAAGGATTCAATAAGGATTAGCACTAACCTATGGTATACCGATGGTAGGTTCCCCTCATTACAAAGGAAACTACCCCCCAAGAGGAGGGTACCCAGCATAAGGATACTTGGGATGTTGTAAGTATCCATGACCACTAACATAAGGGCCAACTTGTTGTTCAACTGTAGATGTAGGTGGAGGATAATGAAAAGAATATATAGTGCTCATTAAAGAAGTGAAAAATGGAATTCCATAAGTATATAACATGGGGGAGGTACATGGAACGGATGTTGCACCAGAGAAGATACCAGACAATGATTGATAAGGAGGTAAGATAGATGGGACACCATACAAATGTAAAATTGAATAATTCACAAACATGGATGAGGTAGTAGCATTGGTTGTCTCAACCATAGTAGCAAGCTCAGAAACCATAACATATTCAATCATGGTTAATAATCCCAAAGATGATTTTTGCGAGAAACTCATGAGTGAGGTGAAAGGAGAAGATTTAGGTAAAGGAGCTTGTAATGGAGATTGAGGAGGAGGAAGAGGATAAAATTCATAAATATGAAGTCATCTCAAATTAAAAAGAGAAGAGGGGTGAGGTTCTTCCTGTGGATCTATTCAATACTTAGAAGAAAAGGTGGAAGTGGTTCACTATCAGGTCCAATATATAGAGTTTTTGGTTTTTTCTGAGACAAAGGAAGAGAAGAGGAAGGTCCTGAAGTAACATGTGAATATGGTTGAGTTACCTCGGGTTTTATAACCTCAAGTTCTAGGTTTTGTGATTCCGTAAAGTTAGATGTAATAACCTTAGGAAAAAAAGTCTCATGTGCTTCCATTTCGACTATGTCAGATTTAACAACAAACGAAGAAGTAATATTAGGCTCAATACTAATAGGGAAAGATGATTTTGGTGAATCAATTTCGATAGGAGGACCAGAAGTATCTCCCAAAGTTCCCTCTGGTGGAAGAAGAAGCTTGTTTATCATTCTACATGAACGACACAGAGTAGGGTGTTTTTCTTCCATGTTGGATTAATAAATTTTTACAACTAACACAAAAATAAATAAATAAAGGGGTAAAATAGGCATAAATGTTTACCAAGAAACTTTGAACTGCAATATACAACCTTCGAGAAGCAAGGATTTACGTACGGGCATGCAATCTCCCTGAATTTTGTGTTTAGTGTATCACAGTGTACAAAGAAAATGACTCGATTACCTATGGAGAGGATATCAACCTATGCTAGGCTTACAAAATATACTCAACGGTACATTTTGTGTTTTTTATTTCTAATGTGTAACCATATGATGAGAACATTCCCATATATTGTTCATGAGTGGAGCACCATCCAATATACTCAAAGGTGCATGGAGAAAGATTTGATACACTTATGTATGTTGAATGCAATTTCACCCCTGGGATGAAACGTTGGAAAAAAAACAACTCATATGTTTATAGATTCTAGAACACGTCTCTAGCCTAGACCTCTAAATGTTTGTGTTAATGTTACCAATACTCCTTAGCTTGATTCAATAAATTTTAAAGTTTATCTTCGATTACATTTTAGTTTCATGTGTCATTTCAAATTTCACTTGAATATCCTAAAATGAAAGCTAGCAAGAAGAAATGAAACTTTCCTTTTCAATAAATCTATCTAAAGGAGGTAACGATACAAACAATATGCAACATACAAAATGTAGCAAACAATATTCTAAGTGAAATTCCCTTAAATGAAAATGTTCCAATTTCGATTCACACACAAAACCCAATATGCCAATGAAAATATATTTTTCTTTTCAATTTAATTTAATTTTCAAATGTTTGAAAACCAATATTCATATTGAACCACTGATTAAAGAAACTATTCAAAATGATGACTAAAGCACCAATTCTTTCAAGAACTCAATGATCAAACAAATCATTTTGTTGATGACCTAATGACAAAAACAAAGGAATATCTAAACAAGTTCTCATCAAAGGCACAGAAAACCAAAATAAAACTAGATGGAGGATTTTGAGAGACCAAAAGACACTCAGGGACATAACGAAGAGAAGCTAGAACAAGGGTGAAGAAAGAGTAAATAAAAATAATAAAAATTTGGTGATGAAACAAAGGTCAATGTAGGTGTTGGAAGCACACCAGTGCTCTGAAATGTAGGTACTAAGAGGGTTGGGGTGCACTGCAACACAATCATAGATAATTCTAGGTGCATTGCAATGCTCTATCTCCATACCAGTGGGAGCAATCATCAAGGAAAGCTAAGTCTGATACACAGAATGCAACTGAAGCTCAATGAAATGTCTTCCTAGGGTCAATTTAGGTTGAGTGAGACAATGAAGGTCTAAACAAGAGGAAAAATAAGTACTAAGGACAAGGAAAACACCAAGGGAATTAAATGATCCCTAGTGGAGTCACCAATTTGTTAAGTGAAATCTATGGTTGTGAACATAAGTACCTTCCCTACACGTAGTGGTTTGGTCTAGAACAACAAAAAGGCAAACAATGTATTATTTCCCTTAAAGTAATTGAACAATGAGACAAATCTTGCCTACAATTTGTCAGAAGCTTCTCTCTCTTCCTGACTTGTATGCTCCAATCCTAGCATTCATCATTATCATTAGATCTTGCACATACAAACACAACAAGAGAAAGGCATACAATATCTATGTAGAGTTATCCAATCACTTCATTCAATGGACCAACATAACAATGAAATAAATCAATATTAACACCATATAATGGAAAATTATGTACTCATTGTATTAATATAAATGGAGAGAGTTACAACCAAATATAAGAGCTTATCATGTAGAGAACTCCCCAAGTTGGTTTTTTCTTCGTTTCCACAAAGTACACCTATTATGTCACCTTTACATGAAATGCCGACTCTCCTTATATTTAGGGCAGCATAATGAGAGTAATCAATTTCCAAAATCCAACCCCTAGCTTGTGGATGGTAGTAAATATATAGGAGATGATCATGCAGGAATTAGTATACACTAAGCATGCATACATACAGATTCCCCTGATCTCACAATATGTAACTTCTTGCAAAATACATAATCATTCCACTATTAATATTTTGCAGAAAATTAATTGCAAACAGATGTGAAGCATAAATAAAAGCAATTGCACATAACACAGTTGTTTAATGGGAAAGCCTATAGCTGAAAACCCCAACTATCATATATTATGTATCATGGAGATCATGTAACAATATCATACAAAGCTTAGTAAATTAAGCTCTTGGTAAAATATAGATTCATTACACATTGTCATGCAGAAATTTGCATCTCTATGCACCAATTTCTTGCCTCCTGACAGCCTGCGTCCACTACACAATTCCTGCTGAAGAATAGCTCCGAATGAATTTGTATTACCTTTTCTTGCACTGTGAAATACTCATTGGCAACTCCAATGTGTGTGTGGTGCAATCAATGCATCACTATAGTCACAATGGATAGCCCATCTTGCCCTTTCACCTATCTCTCCACTGGGTCTCCACTGGAACTGCCATGCACTGTAGTTAATTTTTGTATTGTTCTATTGATTAATGAGTTATTATTTTTGAATTAATTAAATAATTAATTCACTCCACTCTCACTAGTGTATCATTAAGTTAGAATAGATACAACTAGCTCAACTAATTTTAACTCCAATAATTGAGTTAAACTGAATAAAAAATCCATGAACTACTCTTCCAACTTTGTCATCACTTTGCCACTTCAGTTCTAATTGAGTCCTCCATGCATGAACTATGAGTAAACCCTAGGAATTGTGTAATTCCTTCAGCCCACTGATTTGCCAAATCTGTGCACTGAAATTAAGTGCTCCAAGAGAATAAGTTGTTGTTTATTGTCAGGTTATTATTAAGAGGTAATAATAACCAACACTTCTATTTTTAGATCGACGATCTATAAATAGACTTCGCCTAATATTATAAAAATAGAACTTCACCTATTTTTCCAACTTGACCAACCATCCCCAAATAGCATCCCGCAACTTCTGAAATATGATCACCATGTCTAAAAATAGACTTGCGCCAAAAATATCCTATGGGCCCACTTAGTGAAGGTGACTCTTTTCACTAAGCTCGTCATCTTGTTGAATCTCAACACTCCCTCTCAACAAGATAGGGATTATCCTTCACCCCAATCCTACTTCTATGGTATTCAAATTTTCTCCTAGTGAGCGCCTTCGTCAGAATATCTGCATCTTGATCCTACATAGGAATGTACTGAAGCAACATGATCTTCCAATGCACACAATCTCTGATATGATGATACCAGATATCAATATGTTTAGATCTATCATGAAACACGAGATTAATCGATATTTTAATGAAACTCTCATTATCACAATGTATCACTGTAGGATCTAAATGTGAACCAAACAAACCAACCAGGATCTTCCTCATCCAGATAGCCTCACATGCAGCTTGAATTGCTACCATGTATTTTGCTTCCGCTGAACTCAGTGTCACGGATCTTTGTTTCCTGCTGTACCAAGAAACTATCGTAGATCCGATACTGAAAATCCCTCCTGATGTGCTCTTTTTGTCTGTTGGGCTGCCTCCAAATCTGCATCTGTCACACCATGCAACTTCACCTCATCCGTTTGTCTGTACCATAAACCATACTCAAATTTTCCCCTAAGATATCTTAGGACATTATTTCCTCCCTTACAAAAGAGCTTGGTAGGCTTAACCATTGTTTGTGAAAGTTGGTTCACCGCATAGCATATGTCTGGTCTTGTATTAACTAAATGCATGAGCGAACCCACCAACTATCGATAAACATTGACATCCACTACCTCTACCGATGTAGCATCCTATTTCCTCAAATTTATTGGAAGAGGAGTATCAATAGGCTTGCAGCCTTGCTTCTGAAACTTCTCTAGTATCTCCCGGGAATACTTTCCTTGAGACACAAACAGTTCACCTTCCTGCTGCCATATATCCAATCCAAGGAAATAATGAAGGAGGCTCAAATCCTTCATCGAAAACTCTTTTGCAAGATCTACCTTGCATGAGTGTATCCACTACTCATCACCCATTAGTATTAAATCATCAACATAAAGAAAAATGATTAAAATCTTACCCTCCACCACAATTTGGTACAGGTTTTCATCCGCCTCACTCTTGGTGAAGCCAAGTCCAGTGAAATAGCTATCGATCTGAGTGTACCAAGCTCGTGGTTCTTACTTTAGCCCATACAACGCTCTTTTGAGCCTGCACACATGTGACTCACTACTGTAGATCTCAAATCCTTTAGGCTCCTCAATGTACACCTCTTCCTCAATGATCCCATTAAGGAACACAATATTCATATCCATCTGACGAATGTGCCAACCCATATGCGCTAAGAGAGAAAGGATGGTCCTTATGGAAGAATATTGTGCGACAGGTGCAAAGGTTTCTTCATAATCAATCCCCTTGATCTGTGAGAAGCCCCGGGAAACAAATTTTGCCTTATACTTCTCTATGCTCCCATCAGCATCTTGCTTTACCTTGTAGATCCATCTTGATCCTACAACTAATTTACCCACTGGCCTTGGAACAATATCCCAAGCACTGTTTTTGACAATGGAGTCATACTCCTGCACCATGGCATCTACCCATGTGGGCTCCTGCACTACTTCTTCAAAAGAAGATGGCTCTGTCATGATACACTTGCTCATGAGAGCCATGTATCCAGTAAATCGGTCAGGTGACTGTCTTTGTCTGCGCTGTGATGTAGGGACTCCTACATTCTGTGCCACATCAAGCTTCAATCTCTCAGCTTCTATGGTCGGCTTTCTGCCTTGTTTGATGTTTGGTTCTGCATGAGCGGACTCCTCCACTCCATGAATCTCCTCCTATGGCTGATCCACATTCATAGGTTCATCTTTCAGAACAAGCAATTCCTTTATTACATGCAAGTCTAGCTCCCTCTCAAGCATAGCTTGTGCAACACCCATGATCGTTCTGTTCTTCCTCTCTGTGACCCCATTCTGCTGTGGGTTATGAGGCGCTATGAGTTCTCTTCGAATTCCTTCCTTTCTACGGAAGTCTTTGAATTCACCCAAGATGTATTCACCACCATTATCGCTCCATAGAGCCTTCACTTGCCTCCCCGACTCCTTCTCCACCAATGCTTTAAACTCACATAAATTTGAGAATGTTTTGCTCTTCTTCTGCATGAAGAAGATCCAACATCTATGAGAATATTCATCAAAAAATATAACATAATACCTGTGTTTTGCTTTTGAAGCAACCGAGAAAGGTCCACACACGTCTGTGTGAATTCTGTCTAGAATCAACGAAGCACAGTTCTCCTTCTCATGAAAGGTGGTCTTCACAAGCTTGCCCATAGCACATCCCTTGCACTGATCTGAATATGCAAGAGTACCCTTGGGAAGTCTAGTATAAATCTGGTAAAAAATATTCAAAGCGCCATGGTGAATATGACCCAATCTCCTGTGGCATAATTTTCCCTCATCCCAGCTCACCACTTCTTCTTTTCTCACCATTGCAACGTAGCCATCTACCTCTAGCTTGTAGATATTATTAACTCAAATCCCTATCCTCCTGGTTTGAACCATTTTTTTATGTCGAAGGAAGGATTTTCCCTCACTGAAAACAACGTCATAACCTTTGTCTTCCAACATTGTGATCGAGACCAAGTTCTTCTTCATACCTGGAACATGCATAACATATTTCAACAAGAATGGATTACGAGACTCCCTCTCAAAGGTAATGGTCCCAACGCCGGTCGCACTGTATCGACCATCGTCTCCCATCTCTATATGCATCTGGAGGTCCTTCTCCTCCAAGTCACTAAACAACTCCTTGTCTCCCATCATATGGAAAGATGCACCAATATTAAGATACCACATTGATCTCATATAGCTTGAAATGAAGCATGTGATCAAAGAGAAATCAAGTTCAAGTTGTGAGGCTAAGGCCTCTCCAGCTACATCTCCAACAACCTTCTTATTCTTCTTCTTCTGTGGGAAGTTAGTGGCGAAATGCCCATGTTCGTGACAGTGAAAACATTTCACTTTCGATAAATCATGCTTCTTGCCTTTAGCATCGGATTTTGAAGGAAATTTCTTCCCCTTACCATTCCTTTATTTAGAATCCAAAGCGCAATTCTCTTCAGCTTCATTCCTCGATGAATAGCCATCCCTGGTACCCTGCCTTATCTCCTCCTGCACAAGATCCGACCAAAGACACTCCCATCCCGGCAGTTTCTCCCGTCCATTGACAGAGTCTTTGTAGCTATGCCAACTCTTCGGAAGCCCAAGGAGAGCCAATCTCACCAAGTATTCATAATCAACAGTAATCCCCACACTTTCTGTTCATTCCTATATTGGACAGACTTCGTGAGATATTTTGGAAGACTATCGCCCTTCTCCATTTATATTTTTCTAAGCTTATATTTTAGTGCCAACTTCCTCTGGTCGCTGTTGCTTTGGAACAAATCTGTCAAATCCTTCCACATTAAGAATGGAGTGGCTTTCCCATGAAGGCTGAACACAATATGGTCCTTCACACCTTCCAACAAAATTCTTCTTGTCTTTGCTATCTTATTTTTCCATGCGTGAAGTAATGCAGCATCGCTAGATCCCAGCTTAGGAACATCACTATCAATGAACTCCTTCAGTCCATTATCCTCCAGCACCGCCTCCATCCTATCCTTCCAGACTATGTAATTTGAGCTCCCATCAAGGGCATAATCCAATCGCAACCCATTGAAAGACATTTCAATATATACTCAACTTCTGCACCAAGAATTTTCTATAGCAAATTCGAATTATCCACCAGCACAAACTCAACAATTATTCACAATTGCAATCTTCAAGAATTAACACTACTCTGATGCCATGTAGAAATTAGTATACACTAAGCATGCATACATCTAGATTCCCCTGATCTCACAATATTTAACTTCTTGCAAAATACAAAATCATTCCACTATTAATATTTTGCGGAAAATTAATTGCAAACACATGTGAAGCATAAATAAAAACAATCACACATAACACAGTTTTTTAATGGGAAAGCCTAAAGCTGAAAAATCCCAACTATCATATATTATGTATCATGGATATCATGTAACAATCTCATAAAAATCTTAGTACATCAAGCTCTTAGTACAATATAGATTCATTACACACTGTCATGAAGAAATTTGCATCTCTATGCACCAATTTCTTACCTCATGATAGCCTGCCTCCACTGCGCAATCCCTGCTGAAGGAAAGCTCTATATAAATTCATATTACCCTTGCTTGCACTGTGCAATACTCATTGGAAACTCCAATGTGTGTGTGGTGCAATCGATGCATCACTATAGAAACAAAGGATAGTCCATCTTGCCCTTTCACCTATCTCTCCACTAGGTCTCCACTGGAATTGCCATGCACTGTAGTTAACTATTGTATTGTTCAGTTGATTAATGAGCTATTATTTTTTAATCAATTCAATCCACTCTCACTATTGTATCATTCAGTTAGACTAGATACAACTAGATCAACTAAGTTTAACTCTAATAATTGAGTTAAACTGAATAACAACTCCATGAACTACTCTTCCAACTCTGTCATAACTTTTCCACTTCAGTTCTAACTGAGTCCTCCATGCATGAACCCCCAATAAACCCTAGGAATTGCGTAATTCCTTCAGCCCACTGATTCTCCAAATCTGTGCACTGAAATTAAGTGCTCGAAGAGAATAAGTTGTTTTTTATTGTCAGATTATTATTAAGAGCTAATAATAATCGACACTTCTACTTTTAGATCAACGATCTATAAACAGATTTCATCCAATATTCTAAAAATAGAATTTCATCTATTTTTCCAACTTGACCAACCATCCACTGAATAGCATCCTGCAACTTCTAAAATATGATCACCATGTCTAAAAATAGACTTGTGGCAAAAATAGCCTGTGGGCCCACTTAGTGAAGGTGACTCTTTTCACTAAGCTCATGATATTGTTGAATCTCAACAGATGGTAAGTTAGGAATTTTTATCCAATTACCAATCTAGGCTTGAGATCCACTCTTGATGGGAGCATTAGCTCATGGGATAAGGTGTCGAATATCCAAGGTACGATGAGATGGGATTCAAATATCCTATCCAAGGTAAATGGTTGAAAAAACTCCTCAAAGCTTATGGAAGAGGAAGCTTTGATATTATTTTTCTTTTTTCTTAATTTTTAGAATTAGCACACCCCAAGGATGGACGACCCACTGACGATCAGTGCAGAGTGGAGAAACCTTATCTAAAAAAAAAAATCTTAAGTAATGATGGTGCGATGGGCCTTAAAAGCATGTAAACGAAGCCTTTAAGCCCATAAATTCAGGTGTTAGGGAGAGACACACTAATTCTTTGTGCAAGGATGATAACAAAGTGTTGTTGTACTTTTATTGATCCAGTTAACATGCCTATTGACCAGATGTGAGAAAATGGCCTATAAAAACCTATATATAGTAAGCACACAAACCCATTAAATTTAAAATCCCTAGATTGGAAAACCCTAATTGTAAAGCACTAGAGGAAGTTAAACCGTAAGGTGAAATTTTGCAAGAAGAAGCAAGCGTTTAAGGTAAATATTTTTTTTTTTGGTTTTTTGTCTGAATTTTAATATATTTCATTTCATAGAAAAATTGTAGTAAAATATTAGTAATTTTTTTATTATACTGGGCTAGAAAAATATTTTTCCTAAATTGTGTATAAATCTAACATCAATTGTAAAATATTTTTAAAATAAACTTTAATATATTTGATATCTAGGGTTTTGAGTAAATCACCATACCTTTCAGCTTTTTATCTTTTAGCGGATCCAAAATATTTTGTAGCTCCACAGTGCTCTCAATATGTCTGTCTTGAAGATGATCTCTCTTTTAATTGAAACCTAACAAAAATTGGAAAAAAAAATATTCGTAAAAAAAAAAAAAAAAACAATTCCTTGTTAGGTAGTTTCCAATTTAATGACTATTAGCTTTCTCAAATTTTTCCTAACATTATCAGAATACCTACAGTCTAAATTAAATTTCTGCTACATAGTGCTCCTGGTATGTCTCTCTTGAAAATCACTAACTTGAAATTTTGGTTAAAATAATAAAATGGTGAATAACCTTTTACTATTTAAAACACTTTATGAAATTAGATTTTGAAATATAATTGCCACTAGTTTTTTTATTTTAAAAAAGAAAAAAATCCACACTTTTTTTTCAATTTCTTTGCACATCGGTGTGTTCTTTGATTTACAATATTGAGGTAATTGAGTTCAATCATTATCGATCAAGTTCCTTATATTTTGTCACAAAATAAATTTTAAAAATAGTTGATTTTATGATTGTTAAATATTGATATTGTAAAATTATATTCCCTGACAACTGCAAGATATTCAAAGATAAGGTTATTCCTAGTGATAATGTCTTGTCGGGAAGCTGCGAAGAGGCAAAGAAGTTGTTGAAAATGTTGGTTCTTGAGTACATATCATATCATGAATGTTTGAATGATTACATTCTATATAGAGGATATGTCATCAAAGAGATATGTCTAAAATGTGGGCATGACAGGTACCGTAATTCAATAAAAGAGGGTATATCACATGATACTCCTCATAAGATATTTAGGCACATCCTTAAAATCCTAAGGATTCAAAGACACTTTCATTGCAAATAATTAGCTATGTTGTAGGGTTGGCATGCCTCACATAAAAGTGAGTGGGGAGTTATGTGAATAGCAAAAGATTCAATAGCCATAATGCATATAGAGGATACATGTCCTGAAAAATTCAAGGATGAAGAATGAATTCTATGAATCATTGTATCCATGGATGTTGTCAACCCATATTCCCTCCAAAACACCAACTATTATGTTTTTCCTGTAGTAGTGATCAATAAGATTATACCCACATGGCGTTCTGCGAAGAATCAACATATTATGTTGGCTCTCATTGTCCCTCGTAGAAGACAAGTGAAGAATATGGACGTCTACTCACAACCATTGGTAGAGGATTAAAGGAATTATTGGAAGGGATACATGTGTATGATGTATGAAGACCCATAACAACATATCATATTTTTACATTGTATATAATATGTGCTTACACCATACATGATTATCTAGGACATGGAGTGTGCTATGGTAGATTAAATTCTTAATGATATGTTTAGTAACATTATTAATTCACATACTAATTTAACTCGCTGCAGTTTTTAAGATCGTCATGGTCATTAACGTGTCAAAATATATACAATAATTTCAGGTCTTATAACAAAGGTGTATCATGGATGTAAATGTTATGGATCTTCTCTGAAGGCTAGGTGGTATGACCACCTATGAAATCTAGTGTATGAATGCTCCAGGGTATTACTCCCACAAGAGCACCCTTACAAAGGAGCAACATTTTATTTCAATGGTAAACCAGAGAGAACCCAAAGGCTTGCAATAATGACACCAGCTGAATGGGTTAGAGCATATGACAGAGAGAAGGAGAAGGCATCTATAGAAATGTTCGATTAAAATTGGGAGCCTATGTTCGATGATATAGTATTCTTCGAAAACTATGTTGAGAAATTTCCTAATATGATGAAAAGGAAATGTGTCTTTTATGAGCTCCAATATGGGGATAATCTTAAGATTTCCCACTTACTAGATCCAATGCATATATTTAAAAATGTTTCATCTTATTTGTGGAGGCACATATCATCAAAATAAAGTGACACATTTGTTGTTAGGAGAGATCTTATTTCTTCAAAATCTAAAAGAAACATTTTCCAAGACAAGAAACTATAGGACAGGGTGATCCCTCTTGGTATTTAAAATTAGGTGATGTCCTATGGATTTTAAATAAATATGATGTTTCTTTCGCAAAGGAAGTTATAATTAGCGTGAGGGTGCCTTCTTTATATGGGTATTCATTATGGTGTTGCTTCATTATAGAAGATCGTTTGTCGGGGTTAAAATCACATGACCTTATGAACATTCTATGAATATATACGTCAAAAATGTGATTTTACTATTTATTTTATTTTTATGTAATGAGTTACTTATAATTAATTTTTTTATAATGTATTATTTAATATGCAGTATCATTATCCTTTGGGTGTGTGAGCCATGACTTCCCCCAATACCTACGACGTAAGATATCTAAATTATATTAATTTATACATTGGATCACATCAAATGAGATTCATATGGCTAGCATTCCACAATGGCATCTAGAGTTAGCTGAGATTATTTTTATGTTTGATAAGGAGATGTCGATGAGTTTCATGGTTTTTCATGCTCATCTTCTAATTCACCTAGAATATGAGGTTGAATTAGTTGGGGCCATTTCTTGTCATTGGATGTTATTATTCAAGTTCAACCAATATAGGCATGCTAGCCACTTCGATAAAACCTAAGGCAGGGGAAATACAAGAATTCTTGGAAAGATACAAGAATTCATTCAAGTGGACTTCCTTCTGTTCCAATGTGTTATATTTAGGTGCAAGTGGCGGGACAATTTTGATAGAAATAATGTAAATTAAGATCGTGATAGTGGGATTAGATCTATCAACTCTAGAAGGATGTGGAATGAAGCTTTGGAGCCTTATGTTTTCCAAAAACATTGCAAACAAGTGCTTTTTTACCCAAATGTGTTGGATAGGGATTGGTGGTGCATATTAAAACAAAAACCTATATCGAAACATATTTTTGAGAACATCGTTGTTATCATGCCAAGAGAGGAAAATAATCAGGGAGATGACAATGAAGAGTGATATATAATTGTTATTTCATCATTTATAATATTGTTGTATGTTTTTTTTACATTATTTCCCAAATTATATTATTTTTTTATTCTTCTTGTTCACATTTTACAATATAATTGGTAAGATTCACAAACATTTTTACACGCTTTTTTGAAGTAGAAATATTTTTATAGTACTTAAAACTAAGTATTTCCAATTGTAGTGGGGATTTTAGTGACTATCTCGTGATATGCATGTGGAAAAAATTATATTTTTTTGAGTTTTCATAAGGAAATAATCAATTATATTATTTGTCAAAAGTTTAAATCAAATTTATTATCATTTTTGTATTATTTAACTCATATTTATTATTAAAAAGAATTAAATTTAAACTAGTACAGTAGCAAATAAAGAACAAAAATATCATCAAATTGTTATATATTTATTAATAGAAAAAAATACAGTTGCCTCTTTAAGAAATAAATTCCAATAGGGGATTTATCCAACTACAAGTAACTTCACATGAAGCCTTATCATGTTACATTTATTTATCCTCGTCTTTAGAAAGAGAATTTTATAATTTAAATTGACAAGAGTTGCAATAAATATTAAATTTAAATTGCTTGAAAATCTCACAAATTTAGAAATAAATGAAATTTTAAATATATACATATACATATATATATATATATATATATATATATATATATATATATATATATATATATATATATATATATATATATATATATATATATATATTAAATGCACCAAGAGGTGCTCTACAACTCAGCACGGGAGAGATGTTTTCATGTAACGTTACATTTAAAAATAGCAAAATAATAATTTAAATTAAAAAATTAAAAATATTAATAAGAAAAGAAATTAATGTCAGCCATAATTACAATACCTCAATTTACACCTTAATCTTATATAAACTTATATAGAGATATAAAGAAACTGGAAGTAAAAAAATAATTTAGCTTTTATTATGCGGAAGAGATTTAATGAGTAAAAAAATATAATTTACTTTTTACTACAAGGAAGAAATTTAAAATTTTCACATGACAAGGAATAGTATTATCGATATTACATTACGTGCAATTAATTCTATGCAATGTGGCATTTGAATCAAAGAATCAACATAATATAAAAGAGGGAAACTAATGCACTTCCCATCATTACTAGAGTGAGCATTGTTGGTCACTAATAATGAGAGGCCCTTAACCTCCTCTGCAAAAAAATAAGAAATTAACTGTTGTTCACCACATACTTGAAACGTTTATTGATGGACTGCATGAGGCCTGACATATCTCAGAGTGTACGAAAGTTGACTCTCAACTGCAACCCCATGGAGGACATTAGGGAACTGGAGAAAATCCTCCCCTCTACTAGGTAGGCTAGTGATAAAGTATATGTTTTCCACAGTGGCCCTATACCACATCCTAGGACCGATACAAAAACCCTACTCTTATACATTCAATTGAAAGATCACATGCACCAAAAAGACAAAGTGCACCTTAAGGGATGTACCCTCTTCATAATATATTAGGAGGCCCACATTCCTTAAGAGTGCTTGAGTCGCTATAGTAATAGCGTGAGGGTATAAATATCTCTCCCTCTCTTTGGACTTCCATGTTTGGATCATATTGTATGGGTCCACCTGCTACTCCTCCATATGCTAAAATCTCTTCTACATAATGGACATTTAAAAAAAATCAAGCTCATACATAAAATACTTTTTTTTTTTATGAAATGAAACTTGTATGTAAAAATATGGAAACATAACTTTCAATTGAAAAAAAAAAACAATTAGTGATGCAAAAAAACACAGTCATGCACAAGCTACGATTTTTGTTAAACTACAACTTCTCCACTATTAATGCACAAATAATTATGACACACCACTAATTTATTTAAAATAAAAATTTTGACAGTAGTACAAATAACTTGTGCACACAAATAATATTTTCACATTTGTACGCAATGTTCAGTTATCGAACACACTAGGCTATTTCTATATTTTTAATTATTAAATTTGCGGTGCATTTGGTAAATTAAAATGCATCAGACGTGATGTTCTGGTATACAATTTTTCGCATCATTCTTGGTGTGTTTTAGTTTACAAAACACACTACAACAATGATGGTGTGTTATGTTCATGCAACGATATGTGGTGCACCCTGTAAATTTACATGGCACACCACTATTGGTGCAAGGTGAAATGACACCAAACTATGGCTATAATTTTAAATATTAAATTTGCAGTGCATTTGGTAAATTAAAACACAGTAGGTGTGACGCACCGACGTACAATGTGTCGCATCAATCCCGATGCATTTTATTTTACAAAATATATTACAAAAATAACGGTGCATTATGGTTACACACTGGTATGCGATGCACCCTGTAAATTTACAAGGTTCCTTGTTATTAGCACAAGACAAACGTATAAAATGCAATGTGCGTTGAAAAAAAATATGATGATAATTTAACCTACCTTACAATTCTAATCCGGTAAAAAAATAAGTTACTGCTGTGAAACCAGCTCCAAAAATAAAATAAAAGAGATATCAATGCCTTATAAATAAGCCACTTCCAGTGGGAAACCTCCAATACATTACATGAATGAAGAATTCTTGGATGATACAAATGAAAAAACCTCCTTTATATATATAGGAGTCCATGGGGCCACAATGTAATCCTAGCCGACCTAACAATAATAATGTAAGGGCACAATAATAACAATATGGGGGTTACAGGGGTATGACAATAACAAAAAGGGGGGCTACAATAACATAATAAGGGACTACACTATTAATATAGGGACTTAACATGCCCCTCTCCTTCAAACAAGTGTTTTCCTCAACTGTTGATTATTTCTTGATGCTTCTGTATAAAATTCTCATCCTCCCATGTGGAATATTCTACAAGAAGGTTCTTCCACTTGCTGAGATACTATAAAATTTATCGTACTTGTTGAGTTCTTTTTTTTGTGATTGCTTCGTAACTTCTTTCAATGTAATGTTGATCTTACTGTTGTTTCATTATATTTTTCACCAAAGTTAGGCTATCCTTTGAGAGTTGGATAATTTGTTGTTGATGCTCGATGTGATCTTCCACTAATTTATCATCCATGTTAGCTATTATTTTATCCTTCAAACAATCTAACTTAGCCTCCATTTATGCTTTTAAACCATCTATGTCATCTTCGGTTGCTCTTTGTAAGATCAAAATTTGTTGCACTTGGTACCGTAATTTTGATATCTCATACTACAATTATTCCTCTTCATGCATCATAGTATAGCTTTTTGAGGGCTTAATGGTTATGGAATTATTTTTTGGAGGCACTATAGAACCCAATACCGATAAAAATTCTAAAATATGCCCTTAGAATCACTTCAAAATGTTTTTTCAAAAAAACATTAAACAATTTTAAAAACCAAATACACACCTTTTTCTTGTTTTTGAGGAGCTCAATATTGAAACTGAATTATCTCTGTGATTTCGGATTTTCAATATCTAAAATTTGGTGCTGTGGTAGCCCTGTAAATTCTCTTTCAAATGCCATAGGTCTGACCTAATTTGGATTCTTTAAGGAAAACTTATCTCCAATCTCCTACAATGACCTAATTATGGACTGGTTCAGTAGATCAAAATTGTACGACTTGCCACGTGTTACTGTTTACTCATTCGGCTCTAAAATTGATAAAAAAGAAACTACAGTCCATGTGATTCCAATCATTTTTTATAGAATTTCAATTCAATGCTCATAGAGAGAGTTATGAATATTTTCCCACAATAACCTTTTTGAGATGAAATTCGGGAGCTTAAATTCCACAGATCATATCTCCGAAAATATTGCGAACCAAGCTCTGAAATTTTGTGATGATCTTCCCCAGGATTTAGGCTTTTTTCTCTACAAATTTCAGCTTCTGAACCTGTTTAGTGCATAGAAACAAATTTATAGAGAAAATTCCACGATGACCTGTTTGGTGCATAGAAACCCTAGAATCCAAAGCTTTGATTCCAAATGCTGTGAAACTAGCTCCAAAAAAGAAGAAAAGAAATATCAATGCTTTAGAAATCAGCCACTTCGAGGAGGAAACCTCCAATACATCACATGAATGAAAAATTATTGGATGATACAGATGAAAAATCCTCGTTTCTATATATAGGAGCCCATGGGGCCACAATGTAATCCTAGTGGGGCCACAATGTAATACTAGCTGACCTAACAATAATAATGTAAGGTCACAATAATAACAATATGGGGGTTACATGGGTACAATGATAACAATAAGGGGGGCTAAAATAACATAATAAGGGACTACACTATTTATATAGGGACTTAACAGTTACAAAGAAATATAGACATTACCTAGACATTTTGTCATCAAAAAGGCATCGTGGAAATGTAATGGATAAAAATTTTTTTTAGGATAGAGTGAGAAAATTGAAAACTAAAAAAGTGAGAATGGTACATAAGGAAAATAAGCAAGAGAAGCAACAACAACATCGTGCTTGCATTTGGAAAGAGTGGAACGAGGACTTCACACCTCTACCGTACTATAGATTGTGCAGCACTGGTGCTTGTATGGATAGTAAAGCACTGACATGTTTCTGTATTTTAGATGCATCATTCAAAAAACATTTGCTAAAGCATATTCCCACCCACCTCCATGAGTGACCTCTGCTACAAATGGGTTTTTGGGCTACTTTTATAGGGGCTTCTGCAAAAACCTCCATTAGAAGTAATTTTCCTTGTAGTGCCAATATTGTGTAAACATGTCACCCCATAGGCTTCTGACTTTTCCTCAGAGCTTTGTTCACATCCTCTCAAGGCTTTAAAACTTATCACACTACCACATATTCGTAGCATTGTCTCTCGATGATATTTTTCTAATAGAAATTTGAGTTTTGTATCCCATGTACCCATCAATTGATGTACTATCTTAAATCTTATAAAAAACTAATCCTTTTCATCCTTTCTTCTTCATGCCCTTGGTTGATGTTGCATTTATCCTACACATTAAGCACTCCAACCTTCCATGAACTCCTCTCTATGGCTTCGTTTCAGCCCTCTATAGCCTCCATCCTTCCTCTACACTCCTTTAAATTTATTCAAGGAATATTTATATTCTTCATGGCATTTACGATCTCTATATAATATTATGGTCTCGTTCGGAGCTCAAATATGTATAAGCTTCACTCTAACATTATTAAAACATAATTTTCTTATTACGAGCTTCACATAAATGGGGACACTTACAAGGTATAAATAAAGGTTCGATATATAGATCCAAACACTATAAATAGATAGCTCCTATATTAATGAATATAAACACAAAAAATTTACAACAAGCCTCCTCCACCAAAATTTGCATTGAATCAACCCTTATTGGACTCATGGCCTTACTTTTCCTTCAATCCTCTTTAATATTTACCCTCTCTCTGTTCACTCTCTCGAATGACTTTTAGAATTAAAATTATACAAATGGATCATGAAATATAATTAGTTATTATCCATAATTCACTCAAAAAATAAGCTCCTAAGAGTCCTCTAGATCCACAAAATCCTCTCAGGAAATCTAAATTACTCTAAAATATCTCTTACCCATTCAACCTCTTTAGATCTCTTATAAGAAGAAGATTTGATTACAAACCAATTAAATTAATACTAAAATCTTTATAGAATTCCTAAAAACATATAAAATTACAAATAATTAAAAATTAGGGAACCAACTCCCTTCATAAATTAAAGACCCCTAGGTCTTATTCAAAGGTATTTTTCTTGGAGGTAGGATGTTCTTGCATTTCCTTTGTAGGGAGAGAACATATTTTATAATTTTTATGTATTTGGAATACTATATGGATGAATTCAACCTTATTGAGTTTTTCTAACTCAATATGAGTATAGATATTTTGTTATAATTATCCACTCTAACAAATGGTAGGTGAATTATGAGTATCTGATAAAAATAATGAATAAAGAGACCAAAATCTCAAATGAAGGACATAAAAGGAAGACTAATATAGATGAAGACTAAAGTGTACATAATTCATGGTGATGAAGTGGATGTGATTATATGTCTTTCATATGATTACTTAGTACCCCAAAATTTTGGTTGAAGAAAGTTTAATAACAGGTATGTTGATTTCTTATGTGCTTAATAAGAATTGTTGAATCAGTCGTACATGCATTAGTGTGGTAGCATATTCAATCATTTAGCTTTCACCTCTATTATGCATAGAGTCGAGTGACATCAAATTTTGGAGGTAACTGCTATATAGGGGCCAACTTTAAATCTCAAAGAGGTTTGAAGGTCTCCTCACTGATTTTCCTGCCACAACTAAGGATAACTATTGAGTGAAAGTGTTAGGTCCCTATATTACTAGTGTAGTCCCTTATTTTTGTTAGTGTAGCCCCCTTATTGCTATTTTTATACCCATGTAACCCCTATATTGTTATTATTGCTAGGTCATCTAGGATTATATTGTGAACCCATGGAGTCCTATATATAGAAAGGAGGTTTTTTCATTTGTATCATCCAAGGAATTTTAATTTATGTAATGTAAAGGAGGTTCCCCCCTCGAAGTGGTTGATTTCAAGGCGTTGATATCTATTTTCTTCTTTCTTTGGAGCTGGATTCATAAAATTTGGTACCAAAGCTTTGAATTATAGGGTTTCGCTACTTGAAATAGGTAATTTTGGAATTTTCACTATAAAAATTTTGCTACGAGGGTTCAAACACTAAAAAAATACTAGTTTCGAAGAAATACGGAGAAAATTCGCTTAAAAAATTCAGATCTTGGTTCAAAATATTTTCAGAGATATGATCTATGGAAGTTAGGGTTCTTTTAGGCTCCCAAATTTCATCTAAAAGAGGTGACCTTCGGAAAATAATTATAATTCCCTCTCTGAGCATCAGATTGGAATTCGGTAAAAAGTGGCCGAATTTACATGGATTGTAGCTTCTTGTGTATCAATTTCAGAGCCGAAGAATGAAACAGTGACATGTGGCATGTTGTACACATTCTCTCTAAAAAACCAATCCATAATTAGGCTATTGTGGGAGATTGAACATAAATTTGTCTTAAAGAATCGAAATTAGGTTAGATCTATGGCATTTGAAATAAGATTAAGAGGGCTACTACATGACCGAATTTCAGATATTGAAGATCTGAAATCACATAGATAATTCAATTTCAATATAGAACTCCTCAAAATCAATAAAAAGGTGTGTATTTTGTTTTCAAATTGCATAAGCCTTGTATGAAAAATCAGTTTGAAGTGATTCCAAAGGCATATTGAAGCATAGATATCAATATTGGGTTCTAAACCCCCCCCCCCCTAAAAATAATTCAACACCCATTAAGCCCTCATAATACTCTACTATGACTCATTAAGAGAAAGAAGTGCAACATGATATATCAAAATTACAACAGCAAGTGCACCAAATTTCTCTCTCACAAAGAACGACAAAAAATGAAATGGAAGTTTTGAGGAAAGGTGTAGAATCTAATATGGATGGTTTGAATAAGGGTATGGAAGCTAATATGGATGGTTTGATGAAAGGTGTGGAAGCTAACATGGATGGCTTGAAGAATGACATGGAATAAATGGAAGAAAACATGGAAGACATGATGAATGATATAAAAGTAGACATGGAAGTTTTGAAGGAATGTTTGACAAAGTTGATACAAGAAATGATTCCTAATGGTAAAAACATAGTTGAGGAAACTCATGATGAGGAAAAAATAAATGTTAATTTTGATTTTATAAACTCTAATGTTGGATTCAAGACCCACAATATTCCAAATATCGATATGAGTAAGTTTGATTGAAATGATCCCTTAATCTTGATACTACAAATGGAGCAATATTTTGATCTCAATAATGTGCAAATCAAAAAAAATATATGTGTTGCAACGTTATATTTAGAAAAAAATACATTTGTATGGTATCGATGGCTTTTCTCTCATAAAAAAATTGTGACGTGGTCAATTTCTATGGAGGAAATGATAGCACATTATGAGGATACAAAGAGAAACACCTTCTTTAGCCTATTGATAAATATCAAGAAAAAGGGTTCAGTGGTGGAGCACATTGAGGACTTCCAAAAATTTAATATAAGGGTAGCTAATATTCTAGAGGAACACATAAGTTATGTCTTCATAGAGACTTTAAAGGATAACATACAACATGAGGTTTTCCTTTTGGAACCTGATTCATTGGAGAAGGAATTCAGGTTGGAAAGAAAAATTGAATGTAAAATTATGGCAATAAGGAACCCTACCACTCACATATATAAATATGGAAGTGTTGCTACTCCTATACTTCCGCAACCTACAAGGTTGACACCACAACAATTGGAAGAAAAAGGAGCAAAAGGGCTTTGCTACAACTATGATAGAAAATACACTAAAGGTCATAGTGTGATGAGAAGAAATTATTTTACACAGATTGTGAAGAGGAGGAAGAAAACGAATAAGAAAATTAAAAAGAGGAGGAGATACACCAGGAACAAACCCTAGAGAAAGAATAAATGAGTCCAACCATATCCTATAATTCATTGGAAGTAATTCCCACTCCTCAAATTCTCAATATAGAAGAACATATCAAGAAGAAAAAGTTAATAGTGTTGATTGACTTGGGTAGTACCGATAAATTTATTCATTGTAAAGTAGCCAAGGAATTGAATTCTTCCCATACACAGCACTAGAATGTCAAGTGATGCTTGCAAATGAAGGAACTAGAAATTTCTCTGGAAAATGACATAATATCAAGCTAAACATGGGGGAATATGTATTGAATAGTCCAATGCTTTTCATTCCAATGGGAGGTGTTGATGTTGTACTAGGAGTACAATGGTTACAATCTTTGGTTGTTGTAGCTTTTAATTTTCAAGAACATTTCTTGAGTGTTTTTTCCGAAGGAAAGAAATTTGAATTACGGGTTATCGCAGGGAAGCTAGGAAATATAATAAGCTTTAATGTCATGAAAAATATTCTGAAGAAAGCACAATTATGCTCACTAGAAGTTCCAACATGAAAATCATCTATTTCTCCATATCTCTAAAAAGTCTTGGAAAATTATTCGAAGGTGTTTGAAACTCCCAAAAGACTCCCACCTATTCGTGATCATGATCATGCTACTAATTTGATTCCAAGAATTTTTTCTCCAAGCATCATGCCTTACAGATATTGTTATGTCAAAAAGAGTGAAATTGAACGTATGATTGCATAAATGTTAGATGCTGGTATAATTCAATCGATTCAAAGTTCCTTCTTTGCTCCAATAGTATTGGTGCACAATAAGGATGCATCATGGAGCATGTGTCCAGATTATAGGGAATGCAATAAGCCCACTATTAAAGATAAATCTCACATTATTTTGATTGATAAATTATTGGATAAATTACATGGAGAAACTTATTTTACCAAGTTGGATCTTCCTTCAGGATATCATAAAATTAGAATTAAGGCTGAAGATATTCTGAAAATAACATTTCGAGCTCATGAGGGTCATTATGAATTTTTGGTCATGCCTTTTGGCCTTACCAATGCACCTTCAACATTTCAACGGTTGATGAATTCCATTTTCAAATCCTTCCTCAGAAAATTTTTGTTAGTAATTTTTGATGATATAAAAATCTCCATTAGGTATTGGAAGGATCATGTACAACATGTTGACAGGGTGCTCAAACTATTAGATGAGAAAAAATTATATGCAAAAACCTTTGAATTTTTACTTGGAGTACAAGAGGTGGAATATATGGGTCATATTGTATCTCATGTAGGTGTTAAGTTATACCCTAAAAAAATTAAATCCATTAAGGAATGGAAATTCCCCACAACCATAAAGAAGTTGCGAGGATTTATCAGGTTAATGGGTTATTATTACAAGTGTATTAATAATTATGGGAGAATAACAACACCTCTAACAACATTATTGAAGAAAGATGCATTTTCATGGACTCCTAAAGCAACTAAGGCCTTTCAACATCTTAAAGAGGCAATGTGCCTAGCATTGGTCTTAGCTATGCCAAAGTTCACAAAAACCTTTATTGTGGAATGTGATGCCTCAGGAAATGGAATTGGTGTTGTTTTAATGAAAGAAGGAAGACCAATTTAATTTTAAAGTCATCCAAATAGAGGAAAGTATTTATAGAAAGCTATTTAAGAGAGTGAAATGTTGGAAATAGCACATGCACTAAATAAATCACGACCTTGCCTAATGGGAAGACACTTCAATGTAAAAATGGATCATGATATTCTTAAATAATTTTTGGAACAAAGACTATCTTCAGAAGAGAAACAAAAATGGGTCACAAATATGTGGGTTATGAATTTGAAATAATATACAAGTAACAGAAGCTAAATTTTGTTGCAGATGCACTCTCAAGAAAGGATGAGGAGGTGGAACCATTTGTTTGTGCCATTTCTATTATCCAACTAGATTGGATAACCGAAGCAAGGGATGAATGGAAGAAGGAAGAAGAAGTGTTGACACTCATTCAAAATTTGCAGCAATATCCTAGTATATCTGATACATTTATTTGGAGAAATGATTCCTTATGGTACAAATATCACTTATATACTCTTAAGAATTCCCAACTAGAACAAAATATTCTTTTGGAATTGCACACTTCTCCAATACGAGGACACTCAGGATTTTTAAAAACTTACCACAAGGTGATGAAATAATTTTTTTTGGGATGGCCTTAAATATGATATTCAAAATTTTGTGGCGGAATGTTTAGTTTTCCAGCAAAATAAATTTGAGACAATTAATACCCCGAGTCTTCTACAAACTTTATCCATCCCAATTCAAGGTTGGGAGGAAATTTCAATGGATTTTATCACAATTTTACCTAAGTTTGAAGGAAAGATTGTCATCATGGTGGTAGTTTATAGACTTACCAAGTATGCACACTTTTGTACATTATCTCATCCATTTAAAGAAAGTACGATTGCTACTGTATTTATGGAACAATTCAAAAGCTACATGGAAACCCAAAGATTATTGTAAGCAACAAAGATCGCATTTTTAATTGAATTCTTTGGACCGAATTCTTTTTTTTTGGGGTATTAAAGTAGCTCATAGCTCAGCTTTTCATCCTTTATCTGAACGGAAAACTTAGATTGTGAACAAATGTTTGGAGGGATATCTTCATTGTTTTTTATCTAATAAAAAAACACAATGGGTCAAGTGGTTACCTCTGGCTGAATTGTAGTAAAAGACTTCCTTCCATACAACAACAAAAATGGTCCCATTTATGGCACTTTATGGATATTGTCCACTATCCATCACATCATATTTAAGAGAAAATTCTAAGGTTTAAGTAGTGTAAGATCACATCGAGCATCAACAACAAATTCTCCAACTCTTAAAGGATAACCTAAATTTGGCACAAAATCGAATGAAAAAATAGCTAGATCAACATTACAGTGAGAGATGTTTTGATGGAGTAGACTAGGTATTTTTACGACTACAACCATACAAAAAAATTTCCCTCAAGTAAGCTAAGAAGGATAATATATTATCGCCAAAGTACTATGGTCCTTACAAGGTGTTGCAAAATATTGGTACTATGGCATACAAATTGGAGCTTCCTGTTTCTTCTTGAGTGCATCCAGTTTTCCATGTTTCCTGCTTAAAGAAGGTTATAGATGAAAAACTTATAGTTCAAAAAATATTGCCAGAAATTGTTGAGGAAGGAAAAATCATATTGGAACCTAGAGCAATCACGAAAAAAAGTACTTTAAAGCTATGAAATCGATCAATTTTAGAGTATCTCATCAAGTGGAAGAACTTACTCGTTAAAGATTCTACATGGGAGGATGAGCATTTTATATAGAAGCATAGAGAGCTACAAAAGCGTTGAGGACAACACTTTTTTGAAGGGCAGGGGAATGTTAGGTCCCTATATTACTAGTGTAGTCCCTTATTATTGTTAGTGTAGCCAACTTATTGTTATATTTATACCCCTTTAACCCCCATATTGTTATTATTGTGGCCTTACATTAGTATTGTTAGGTTGTCTAGGACTATATTGTGAACCCATGGAATCATATATAGAGAAAGGAGGTTTTTTCATTTGTATCATTTATGTAATGTAAAGGGGGTTTCCCCCTCGAAGTGGCCAATTTCTAAGGCGTTGATATCTCTTTTATTCTATTTTTCGAGCTAGTTTCGTAACAGAAAACATCTTGGTGTCATTTCCAAGGAATTAAGGTCAAATTATCCTTTGGAAATAATGATAAAGATCCATAACTGACAATTGATGGTGAACAGGGATCAGAAAAAGTTAAGTTGTGTTTCACCTGGTGACTCCACTAGGGTGTTCTAGCTCATAAGGGAGTTTACAATAGGAGACAAATTTAACCTTATCCACCAAATACTTTTTCAAGTATAGAGAATATTTTTAGGAAGATAATATTAGAAAAAGAATTAGTTATTGTTTCTTTAGGAAGATCTGTTTCTTTACCTAAAGAGGTTAGATCCATATAATATATCTATTTTGACATCAAATTTGAGTTGATTTTTCTTAGGTTAAAGTCATAATATGATATTTCATATACTATATTTGATGAAAAAATATTTAAGACTTATATTCCAAAGAATTTTCTTCAAAATCCTATTTTATCACAGCGAGGTAAAGATATTTTTGGGGAAGTTTGATATCTACGCTAAAATAGCAATTGGAATACATTGGAACTCTTACTGATATGGATCCAATCAAGTTTTTTAAAGAAATGAGGTTGGAATACCATGTTCAGGAGCTACAATTCTACTTTTCCAAGTCTGTCAATTTCACTTTCCCTCATCCACCCTTTTCAACCCCATCCACTTTTGTTATTTTTAATACCACCACTCCTTTGATTGCTAATCCATCAATTTATATTCCATTTTCACCTACTATTTAAATCCATAGCATTGTAGTTACTTCAACTTCATTTCAAGTAGTTATGGCTGCTAGATATGCACCGCTCGCTCTTCCAGGGTAATTGCATGACCTTCCTCAGAATTGTACTAAACACTTAATCCAATTTGATGGACAAGGAGGTTTCACATAGGAAAAAAAATTGGATAATTTTAATTACTTCATATACTGGGAAGAGGTGGAATACAAATATGTCAAGTTGAGGCAATTCACAAAATTTTTATCAGGAGAGGTGAAAAAGTCTTTCAGAGAACTACTAGTAGGAGGTATTGAAAATTTCCAGTAGTTTGAGTGGATTTACCTTGAAATATGGGAGGATAAGAAAAATCCTTCATAGATCTTGGTTGAATATGATAATTTAAAGAGAAAATGAGGTGAAACAATGCATGATTTTTCTGTTATGTTCAATAAGGTATATAATGAAATTCAAAATTATATTAAACCTCCTCCTAGATTATATTTTCTCCATTATCCCGATGCATTTGATGCTTAGTTTTCGTTTCAATTAAGAGAAAGGAATTTTTCTACATTGGAAAACACGCACAATAATGTCATAGAAATAGAAAATATTTTTCTGTCCAAGAAGATGAAAATGAGGACTCAAAGAAAATTTTTCAAGGATGATCCTTCTTCTTCTAAGGATGCCAAATTTGATGTGATAATGAAAAAATGGAGAAATTGGCTAGTAAGTTAACTCCTCCCAGCGTAGAGCCTGAACCTCAAATTAGAAATCCCACCTTCAGAAGGCCTCAACGTCCTTAAGTACGTAAAATGGATTAGGTAGGCCTCGAAGATCAGTAGGAAGTGAGACCTCATTTCCAACATAATTGTGTTGATGAAAAAAATGCAGAGGAAGTCGAAGAAGAAGTAAATTGTCTTGATGAGGATGATAACCAGGTATAATTAACTAAAGCAGAAAATGAATATTAAACCAACTATCACAAAAAATACCACCTTTAATTGATGGTTGAATGAAAGATATATTAGTAGGGCTATAATAATGCAGTTTTTAATTTTCAAAGACAATATAATATTAGAGATAAAAATACCACATCAAGACCTCCTCCAATCAAGCCTCCAATAGAACAGCCACAAGCAGATGCAAAAAAATGTCTACCTAAGAATGTTGATCAAGATAAAAAGGATGTAAAGGAATTGGAAATGGTTCAGTTTCCTTTTATATTGAAAAATGAAAATGGTAAGATTAAGATCCCAATCCCATTTTATTAATTATTTAAGAATGCACAATATAAAGAACAAATTAGTAAAATGATTAAGGGATCAAACGAAGGTCGGTCATCAAATAGTAATGATCAATACTCTCTAAATATACAAGATTATGCTCCTAAATTTGTATTCAATCCTTATTAAACTAAATTAAATGATGAAGTTCCTCCATTTATATTATTTTAACGTTCATGACACGATCCTTCATAATTCTATGTTGGACTCTAGAGCATCACACAACTTAATGCCTAGTTAAGTCATGGAAAATTTAGGCCTTGATATCACTAGACCTTACAAGGATTTGTTCTCTTTTAATTCAAGAAAGGTTAAATGTTTACAATTATTCAAGGACATAGTTGTAACACTTAGCCAATCCATGCCAAGAGTATGGTGATTGATATGGTATTATTAGCGGATATTCTTTCTCGTTTTTGGATGTTGTTATCATGTTCATGGGTAGCCAAATTTGGGGGGTAATATTCAAATGGACAGGACTTATGCATGTATTCCAGTTTTTGGTGAACTAAGAAGGTTGTATAGAGATATTCAAATGGTGCCTAAGGTTAGTAGTCAAAATCAACTTGAGAATCATCATATTTTTGTAGTTGATACTGATCTTCGTTCTCAAATTTTATATAATTATTTGTACCTTGAATAATATTTACAGCAACACATTGAAGATAAATATTAGGAGGAAAAAGTCCATGTAGCCGAAGATAATGGGATATGGAGCATAAATTTTGCTGGTTCCACTTCAAAGGATGTATTAGGTGTTGGTATTTGGATAATTCCTCAAAATTGTAGTAGTCAGTTACACCTTCAAATTGTATTTTGAATGCACCAAAAACATTGCAAAGTATGAGACTCTGATTATTGGGATGAATATGCTAAGAGAACAGAAAGCAAAAATTATTTGCGTCTTCAAAGATTTTGAGTTGGTCATAAAGAAAATAAATGGCACATATCAAAATAAACATATTAGGATGAGGGCTTATCAAAATGAGTTATGGGACTTGTTTGATAATTTCATTTCAGAACATAAATTTTTTGTTGTTTCTAGAGAAGAAAATGGTATGATAGATTCTCTAGCTTCTGCTACTAGTGCTCTTAAAATTCCCATTTATACAAATAGGAAATATGAAATACATGTCATACATAGTCCCTATATTTGAAACAATATCAAGAACTAACATGTTTTTTAGGATAACCAACAAATCAAAATATTTTTTAGAAATGTCTAATAAGTATAAAAGTACACCTCTTGATGAAGACGAAGATATTATGATGGGATCGAATACAGATTCAAATAATTTTTTGAATACTATAGCTGGAAAAGATATTATTTATTTGAGAAATAATATAATTCCCAAATTTTTTTTTCCTTTAGAGAGGTTTTTCAACGGTAATGACGTTTCTATTAAGCCTAGGATTTTACCTGTTGACAAAGATATGCGAGATTATAATTTGGGAATTAAAACATATTGTAAATTTGTCAAAGTTCCTAATTCTCTAAATGAAGAAAAAAAAATAGTATGCATAATTATTGAGATAATTTTATATGTGTTTGATTGGATATATTAGGATTTAAACATGTATGACAAAACTATCATTCAACATACTATTCCACTAAAACCTAGTGAGAAACCTTTCAAACATAACCTTAGAAGGATTAATAAAAGGTTGTTGCATTAATTGAGAAAGACGTGAAAACATTATTTATACTAAGATAATTGTGACCTTAAGGTTTTCACAATGTATTTCAAATATTCTCCCAGTTAGAAAGAAGACAGAGAAATCAGGTTGTGTGTATATTTTAGAAATATGAATTAGATTTCTTTGAGGGATAATTACCCCCTTCCTAAAATCAACCATATACTACAAAGTTTAGTTGGAGCTAATAGGATTTATATGTTGGATGGTTTTTCGGGGTACAATCAAATTTTGGTGCATCGAAAGGACCAGTAAAATACTACTTTTATGACTCCTTGGGGCATGTTTATGCACTCAAATATTCCTTTCGGTTTAATGAATGTTTGTGCTAAATCTATGAGGGAAATGGACATAGAATTTTCTGATGGAAAGGATAATTTTTTTGTGGTTTATTTTGATGTCATAACCGTGTATTCTAAATATGATGTTGATCATTTAAAACACCTTAGACAATTTTTTTCAAAATACCAAAAATTTGGGATGTCTTTGAATCCAAAAAGTTAATTTATTTTATGAAATAATGAATTATTTTGAGGCATATGGTGTCCAAATATAGTATTCAAACTAATCCCAATAGGGTGAAATGCATACATAAAATTGAGTTTCCGAACAGTAAAAAATAGATAAAATCCTTTCTAGGTAAGGTAAACTTTTTGAGAAGGTTTCTTCTTATTTTAATGAAATTTTAAAGATAATTTCTAATATGTTGAAGAAATAAAGTAAAATTAAATGGGAAACCTTGAGAAAATATTATTTTGAAGGAATTAAAAATGTTCTAATTCAAGCCTATGTCCTAGTTTATCCACAATTTTCAAAGGAAATTTTAGTTTTCTCCTTTGCCTTTTATCGTACAATTTGAGGAATTTTACCTCAAAATAATGCAAATGGTTATGAAAAACCCATATCCTTTTAAGAAAGGAATTAAGAGACTCTCAGCTGAAGTATGGAATCATAGAAAAATAGGCCTATGCATTCCTAAAGTCATTAAAGGATTTTAGAGTTTATTTCTTACATTCTCATATATGATAGAACAAATTTTCCGTTATCTAAAAAATTCAAAACTTCTTCAGGGTACAATAATGTTCTTTATGTAATGTAGAATTTAAAAGCTCCACCTGGAACTTTCAAAACTTGGGCTAGGTTTCTAAAACTAAAACTTGGTATATTTTTTATTTTGGATGGGAATTTGTTTTGAGAGGACCTGGAAGGTATACTCTTGAATTTTTTAGTTGAGGATGAAGTAAAAAAATGATAAAGGAGTTCCATTAGGGTGTGTGTGGGGACCATAATTATTAGAATGCCACTGCTAATAATATTTTAATAGCAGAATTTTATTGGCCTACAATTTTTTTATATTTTCAAAAGGAGGTTGCAGCCTTTCATAAATGTCATATCTTTGAAGAAAAGGACAAGCCGCTATCTCTACCTTTATAACCTATTTAATAAAAGCACCATTTCAGTAGTGGGTCCTTTATTTTGCTGGTGAAATTAACTCAACATCATCGTGACATCATAAATGGATTCTAATAGGAACAAATTATTTCACAATTTAGATTGAAGTTATGCCGACCAGGAAAACTAGTGACATTATTGTTATTCAATTTTAAGAAAATACACTTTCTAAATTTGGTACCCCAAGACTAATTATAATTAATAATTCACAAGATTTCAAAGCTAAGAGAATGATTAATTTTTATGATGATTTTAACATAGCCCTTAGTCATTCAGCAAATTATTAGCCTCAAGGTAATGGACTAGAAGAACCTTCAAATAAGAGTTTGGTCAAGATTATCCAAAAACTGTTAGAGGATAAAAAAAATCTTACATGCAAAACTAAGATTTTCATTATGGGAAGCATGATAAAAACTAAGATGTAAATTGGGAATACACCTTTCGAACTGGTGTATGGAGTAGAAGCAACCTTTCCGGTTTCACTTGGGATAACAATCATGAAATATTTTTAGGAATAAGAGGAGGATCCCAATCATATTAAAAGAAAGATAAATAAGCTTATTAAGGTCCAAGAAATGAGAGAGAAGGTCTATGATTAGGCTCATATTTTTTAAGAAAATATGAAAAAGGTTTTTGATAAAAACACCAAAGAGGATAATTTTTGGTTTCTTGATAAATTTCTTAAATGGGATTTTAGAGTTTTATATAAAGGAAAGCATGTTAAATTTGACCATATCCGAAAGAGTGCATATCATATTGTTTCATTTCATGGCAAGAACACCTTCATTCTTCAAAAATTGAAAGGAGAATTTCTAGCTGGAGGTCCAATAAAAATTCTCTACGTCAAGCTCCAGTAAATGGATGTTTTGTTAAGAACTTTCTCTCTTAAAAAGTTACATTTCATAATTTCATGGTATATATATGTTTTATTTTGGGAGCTTTGTAGGTTTGGGTAGAATTTTGAAGAATTTTAAGCCCAGAGAAAAGGCTCTAAGATTCCGATAAATGATTATCAGGTTATTAAAATAATATTTTATTTCAATTTTCAAAGTTTGTATCTAAATAAATTTGGAAAATAACATTTTTTTCCACTAACTTAAAAGTGATTTTGTATTTCAAATAAGTCGAAAATTTGTGCTTAATATTTTTTATTTTTAGTTTTCAAAGTTCTTAATCATGTTGTACTAGACATCTAGTATATATGGGTTCTTTGATGTCTCCTAATGTGACAACATCCCCATTGGATGAAATTGCTATCACAGTTCAAGATTCAAGTTTAAAATTTTGGGAACATAAAAAAATTGTTTATAGTTTTTTCTTTACAAGGTTTTGAAAGGGCTTAGAATTAACTTTCTAGTGATAATTCAAAATTAAATAAGAGAATCGTTGAAAAATCAAATGATAGTGATATGGTCCATATGCTAAAATTAAGGTTCTACGAAATTAATGATCAACGTAGTGTGTGACAATGAAAATTGGCACTAAAAAATCAAATTTTAGCGACATGATTGGATGATTGGTCTAGAGTAATCGACTGCCAGTTGATATGGCTATTTCCTAAGGTACAATTTCTACTTATCATCAATTCGTTATAGGTGAGTGACAGATTTGATGATAGGAGGTTCATGCATTTTGTTTTCATTCCAAATATCATTCTAACAATTTCAACATCATCTGCATATTTTGTGGTCGATTGCTAGCAACCATGGGAAAGGATAGGCATTTGCAGAGAGAAGATCTAGGAGGCCCTAAGATCCTTGAATCCATCTAGAGACTCTGGGAAAAAATTTGGTAAGTAGGATGGGAAGAGTTATGTTTCAAATGTGATGTGTATCATAATGCAAAGGCTCAATCTTTTGCAAAAGGGTTCTATGGAAATTTTTTAGCATCATTGACATTTCCTTCTTGTTCACAGATGACACAATTTCAAATAATAAAAGCCTCTCATTCGATGCAGACCAATGGTTCAATAATTAAACCCTTGAAGGTAACAAAATTCCATTTTTCCTCAAAGACAAGCACAAAGATAAACCCTTGAAGGTAACAAAATTCCATTTTTCCTCAAAGACAAGCACAAAGATAAACCCTTGAAGTTATGTGTGCAGAGATCCTAGCCTAAAAGAGAGTGGCATGATAATTTTAATATCATTAAAAGATATTTCAGCTTCGAAGGGAACTACCACAAAATGGGTATGTGCCACATTAAATTCCTTTCACACATTTATGGGCAAGCGCATATGAATAGGCCATATTTTTTGTTGACGAGCGTGAGAAAAATGTATGCTAATGTTTGAGCTGGGCCAAAATCTTGTGTTTTTCATATAGCCTTGATTAAATTTTTGGTTGTGGATCATTTAAAGAAAATTAATATACCTTGGGAACATTTTTTTATTTTGGCAACGTTTCGTTGAGACAATAAACCCTAAGCCTAAAACTAGAAAATGAAGGAAACATAAGGGTGACGTGAAAATTATGAATTCTTCAGGGGAATCCTCTTCCATTCAAACCATAAGTAAGGGGAAGGTGTTACAACCTAACACCCATTTTCAAATACCTACATTTAAAAGGGTATATACCATAAAGGAAAAAGGGGGCATCAGAGAAAGAACCATGTCTTCTCACAAAGAACCAGAGAAAACAGAGGTCACAAATCCTCCTGAAAATATTCCTACAGATGAAATGACTGAGGTTGAATAAGAAAAACATAGTGAAATAAGGTAGGGTAAATTTGATAGAGTAAAGCAGAAGAGGAAAAAGGAACCTACCATGGCTGAGCCTATGGGATTTGAAAGCCTTATTCTAGACATATAAATGAACTCAAGCTCAAGCTTAAAATGAAGAAAAACCTTGTTGATCCGGATTTATTCAGGAGCGCAACAGAATAAAAATATAACCATAAATAAAAAGATGCAGTGGAAATAACACTTCATTTCATTAATATCAAAGAACTGAAATTTTCTTACAGACAGAATGGAAATAAAACTAGTTAGGGCACTGGTAGCTATCTCTGAGAAGAGATGTGGCGGCTACAGGCCTTTGAACTGAGTTACAATGTGGCTCAATGGCCTATTTATTATTTAGAAATAGTGGGAAATCCTAAACAGCCAAAAACCTAACCCTAGGAGATGAAGCGCCAAAAATATGGGCCCTGTTTGGGTAAATTGGTGTTTCAACTTCCCAGGGGCGTAACTTTGGCATACGATCTCCGTTTGACATGTACCATACCTCATTAGAAAGATCTATCTGAGGAATAAAAATTTTGAACAAGAAATATCAATCCATGGACCCATGTTGCTCTATGTTTTCCCAGAAACAAGTCATTTAGGGCCTCAAAACGGCTCCAGAAGTTCAGGACCCGAAAAACCGCTAAAAATAGTAGGTTGTGTCGAAACTGAAAAACTGAAAGAGAAAATGGTGGGGCCCCAAGTGGAATGGGCGGGTGACCACCAATATTCACCTGGATCATTCCCCCCCCCTTACGAATCAATGGTCCCCATTGTGTTAAGTTCCTCCATGAGATGAGGAAATTTCTGCTGAACTTGGTCCCTGGGGAACCACTTTCCTTGGTGTAGGAGTTGGCCAGCTTTGACAACCCGATATAGTTGGATCTTCTGTTGGCGAGTGTTCTTGATTTTCATGCCCATGATATAATCTATGGTGGCCTGTTCCATGTAGTCTAGGTTTAACTCTATTGGCGTGGTTGTTCTGCAATGTCAGAGGTGTCCAGTAGAGGTGGAAAGTAAGGACGAAGGTCGTCCACATTGAATACTGGGTGTAGACCAAGGAATGGTGGAATAATGAGCTCGAAGGCATTATTCCCTATAGCCTTGGTGATGGTGTACGACCCATATCATAGCAAGCGAAGCTTGCAGTGGGGTCTAGTGAGGCGCTCCTTCTACAAATGTAGCTTACTTTTTCGCCCACCTCGCAGTTGTGTGGCACCCGATGTTGATCATGGCGTTGATTTTACTTAGCATTGGCTTTGTCCAATATGTCATGAACCTGTTGGCGGATGTGTTGAATGTGCTCGATGAAGCTATTTTTATTTGTCGACTTCAGACTGGACATGAGCTGAATCGGCCTGAGTAGATACAAATGGCATGGCTACGTCAATGGGACATAGTGGCTGGAATCCCAAGCCCACCTGAAAGGGGCTATGGCCGATTGAACTGTGGAGAGCACGATTATAACTATGTTTTACATAGGGGAGGCTCTCATCCCATGTGCGTGGATGCTTTTAATTGTACATGCGTAGAATGTGTACAATCATTCTATTGACGACCTCTGTCTGGCCATCTGTTTGAGGATGGAAAGCTGTGGACTTGGTGAGCTTGGTGTCCAACATTGACTAGAGGCTAGACCAAAATGTGCTGAGGAACCTACTATCCCAATCTGATATGATAGACTGTGGGATCACAAAGTGCACCCACACTCATTCAAAGAAGAGTTTAGTAGTGGCTTCTGCCGTGATATTCTTCTTGCATGCTGCCATAATGGCCATCTTTGAGAATCTGTCGATGACCACGAAAACACAGTCATTTCCATGCTTATTAGAAGGAAGGCTTGACATGTAATCCATGGAGATGGATTCCCAAGGTCAACTAAGGGTAGGTAGCGGAGTATATAGGCCTTGCTTCTTGATGGTCGATTTGGCAATGGAATAGGCAGTGCAAGATCTGATGTGCTTCTCGACATCCTTGCGAAGGTTCAGCCAATACAAATACTTTTGTAGTATAGCTACTATTTTCTTGACCCTGAAATGCCCAGCGACTCAACTATAGTGTGCTTCCCATATCATCTTGGCACGCTCGCTTGAAGGAACAATAAGGTGTCCCAAGTGACATAAAAATGCATCTTGGAGGTGAAAATTTGGAACTTGCGTACCCCCCAAGAGTGCCTTGTAAGTGTGGCCGAATTTTGGGTCGCTGTCATAGAGAAGCGGCCAATCAGAAGTCGCATGCCCATAAGAGTTGAGAACGGTGGTGAGCGCCACGATCGGTGGTCGGCTGAGGTAGTCTGCAACATTATTTGTGCTACCCTTCTTGTAATTGATGTTCAAATGAAAATGTTGCAGATATGTGGACCACTTCTGATGGCGATCATTCTGCAACTTCCCTTGTGTCTGTATGAACTGCAGGGGTCGGTGGTATGTGTGGATGATTGCTTCCTTCCCCAAAATTTAATGCTTCCATTTTCGACAAGCTTGCACAATGGAATACATTTATTTGTCATAAGTGGGATAGTTGTGAACTGTGTCAGACAATGTCTCACTGTGATATGCCACTAGATGTCCCTATTGAGTAAGAACTGCCCTAATAGCATAGTCAGAGGCATCTTTCTCAATCTCAAATGGTTGTTGCAAGTCTGGTAATGTGAGCACTAGGGCATAACAAAGGCGATTTTTCAATTCTATGAACACCTTCTGTTGAGGTTCCGACCAAAATAATTTTTCTCTCGCTCTTCCCTTGGTGACTTGACTCAAGGGCCAAGTGATATGAGAGAATCCCGACATGAACCTATGGTAGAAATTAGCAAGACCCAAAAAGCTGCGAAGCTCTGTTATAGTGGTTGGGGCTGGCCAATCCTGAATGAATTGAATCTTGGTTGGATCCACATGCACCCCCCTTTCATGAATAATGCCTCCCAGATATTCAACCTGGGTTATGCCAAAAGTGCACTTCTCCAAATTGGCACACAAATTGTGTTGCCGCAGTGTTTGGAGGACTTGTCAGATGTGGTGAAGGTTCTCTTCCCAAGTCTGGCTGAAGATCAGTATGTCATCCAAGTACACCACTACAAATGAGTTGGTGAATGGCCGCAAGATGTCGTCCATCATCCTCATGAAGTTTTCGGGAGAATTCATCAACCCGAAATGCATGACCAGCCATTTGAAAAGGCCTTCCTTGGCTTTGAAGGCAGTCTTCCACACATCTTAGGGTTCAATTGGTACCTGGTGATACCCAAACTTCAAGTCGATCTTGCTGAAATATTTTTTTCCTTTGAGTTGGTCCAGAAGTTCATCAATCCGTGGGATCGGATACCTATTCCAGAAAGTGATCTTGTTAAGCACCCAATAGTCAATACAGAGTGTCCACATCCCATCCTTATTTTGTACCAACACGATCGAGCTCCCACAGAGCGATGAACTTGGTCGGATGTGACCTTTCTACAGTAGCTCCTGAATCTTCCTCTTGATTTCGTCGTTCTACAGAAAATAGCACGAATAGATTGTTCCATTGGGTAGCGGTGCACCTAGGGTCAGATAAATCAGGTGCTTGACCTGACAGTGCAGAGGAACCCCTGTGGGTGAGGTGAATATGTCCCCATATTCCTCCAAAACCTTATCCATTTGTTTTTTTCGTGTAGAGGAGCCCTGTCTGGAGGTCGTGGCCGGAGTATTCTTCTTGCCCTGGGGGTGGATCATAAGGAAAAAAAAATTCCTGGTTTTCGAAATGAGCTTACTGCATTGTTTTGCAGTAACCAAAGAGATAGCGGCAAGAGGTGGTACCTCTGGTATCCTGTACAACTTATTTCCCAGAGTAACAATAACAGCTCAAGGCCGAGACTCATACACAACATGCTGCTTCCACAAGTATGGTTGTCCTAATAATAAATCAGAGACATAAATAGGAGCAATGTCACATAATACCTCATTCATGAAGGGCTTGATGCTATAGGGAAGGCGGCACTGCTGGCTGACGCAGAGATCTCGTCCTTGGTGAAGCCACCCGATGGTGTATGGATGTGGGTGAGATGTGGTCGACAAGCCCAACCGCTTCATGACGTCTTCTGAAATGAGGTTCTTTTGGCTCCCATTGTCGACAATGAACCATACTGGGGAACCCTTTACCCACATCTGGGAGTGGAAGAGATGTTCCTCCTCCTTTGGATCTTCCGGCTCCTCCTTCTAGATCTTCATAGTGGCAACAGTGGTGTTGGGCTCCGCATCAATAATCTGTTTCCATTTTTCATTCCCCTTGTTAGGTTTTGATTTAGATTCGGAGCATACATCTGACTCAGAAGCCCTCATCTCAGCCACCAGCAACTGCTTGGCCCGACACTCACTTGTGTTGTGAGTGGAGCTCTTATGGAACTCACACCACTTTCTTGTGTCCTTGTTTGGCTTTTCTTGTGGCTTCGACAAGTTGTATTGAGTCACCACGCCTTGGCTCTATCCTTTGTTCTATGGTTTGGGAGCACCCTTCCCTTGCTTTTGATTTGCAGATCCAAAGTCTCACTTATTCTGCTTGAATTTCTACTCAATCTTGGCAGCATACCAGTACGTCGTACCAAGCAAGGAGATGTCGAGCAACTCCATTTCCTCCTAAATGTATATGTGCAGAAAACTACGATACTTTAGCACCAGATGTTTCTCTGAATCTTTGATACCCAACTTGGTGTGCAGGGTATGGAATAGATTCGTCATCTCATGCACATCTTGATCCCTTTGTTGTCGTAGCGTGGTCCATTGTATGTACTTGTCCTCATAGCTCCCCACGAGATAGTATTGTTCCTTGATGGAATCTCGGAAAGAATTCCAAGTGGGTACGGTTGAGAAAAAAGAGGGTTTTTTCTCATCCTCTTTCTCACAGTGCGTTTCCCACCAGTTCTTGACATGGGGGTAGATTTGAGGAGTGCAAAAATAATCTTCTCCCTGTCAGAAAAGTCATGAACCGAGAAATATCCTTCTAATAGATTCAACCATCTATCTATAGCATCTGCATCTATTTGACCCTTAGATATGGGAATGTAAAAATTTACTTGTACCTTAAAAGGAGTCGCACCTCCAAAGTGGCTGTTGGATGCAGATGCGCCGTCGGTGGGCAGCTGTTGAAGGATCTGGGCAAAGATATCCATCATCGCATTCCTTTTTTTTTCGAGGGCCTCCTCGAGCAATATTTTGATAGGATCTCCTTCTCCCTCATCTTTATTTTCGTCCCCCATGGGCATTCGTCGGGGTTTGCGAGGTTGATCTTGCAAAGGTTCCACCAGATCGAGCCCTAACTCCTTATACCCTAACCTCATTGGGGACATGCAAAGAAAGATCGAGAAAAAGCAGACCGCTCTGATACCACTGATCCAGATTTATGCAGGAATGCAACAGAATAAACATATAACCATAAATACAAAGATGTAGTAGAAATAACATTTCATTTCATTAATATCAAAGAATTGAAATTTTCTTACGGACAGAATGGAAATAAAACTAGCTAGGACGCTGGTAGCTATCTCTGAGAAGAGATGTGGCGGCTATAGGCCTTTGAATTTAGTTACAATGAGGCTCGAGGGCCTATTTATTATTTATAAATAGTGGAAAATCCTAAACAGCCAAAACCCTAACCCCAAGAGATGAAGCGCCAAAAATATGGGCCCCGTTTGGGTAAATTGGTGTTTCAACTTCCCAGGGGCGTAACTTTGGCATACGATCTCTGTTTGACGCGTACCATACCTCATTAGAAAGATCTATCCGAGGACTACAAATTTTGAATGAGCAACATCAGTCCATGGACCCATGTTGCTCTTTTTTTTCCAAAAAAACTTCGTTTACGACCACAAAATGGCTCCGTGTTGAGATTGCAACAAGATGATGAGCTTAGTGGAAAGAAGTCGCCTTCACTAAGTGGGCCCGCAGGCTATTTTTGGCGCAAAGTCTATTTTTAGATTTGTCTATTTTTAGACATATGGATCATGTTCTATGAGTTTTAGGATGCTATTTGTGGATGGTTTGTCAAGTTGGAAAAATAGATGGACTTCTATTTTTAGACATATTGGGCCGAATCTATTTTTAGATTGCCAGTCTAAAAATAGATATGTCGAATATTATTAGCTCTTAATAATATTTGGACTACAAAAATTATCTTATTCTCTTGGAGCACTTCAGTTAAGTGCACAGATGTGGCATAGGAGATGACAGAAGGAATTATGCTATTCCTGAGGGTTGAGTGGAGCTATTGCATGGATACTTCAGTTAGAACTCATGTGACAAAGTTTGGTGGAGTTGATTGAGGAGTTAATGGAGTTGTCTTCAGTTTAACTAATCTAAACATAGTTGAGCTAGTTTTATCTAGTCTAACTGATTGATACACTAGTGAAAAGTGGTGTGAATTAATTGTTAATTAATTCAATAATTATAAAATCATTAATCAACTAAAGAATACATCAGCTAACTTCAGTGCATGGAAAGTTTCAGTGGAGACTAGTGAAGAGATAGGTGAAAGAGCAGTCTGACTATCAGTTGTGACTATACAGTTGCATGATTTGCAACAACCAGTGAGTGGAGAAGCCAATGAGGATTGCACAGTACAAGCCAAGTGGTTCAAAGTTATTTATGAGCCATTATACAACATTGATTACGCAATATAGGTTGGCTATCAAGTGGCAGAGATTGGAGCATGTGTTTTGCCAGATCTAGCTTGATTAGTGTGTAGCAATTCGAGATTGTATTGAGAGCTTGTGAGGAGCTTTATATAATTATTGTTACATGATCTCTATGACATATAATATACAGATAGTTGGGGTTTTCAGCTTTAAGCTTTCCCATGAAATATTGTGTTCATATGTGTGATTGTTTATGGTTTTAATGTGCGCATGCGATTGTTTTTATTTCCACAATTAATGATCAATGGTAGAAGATATTTTGTAATGTGCATGAAGATAAAATAGTGTGTGATCAGGAGAATATCAGTGAATAATATATCAATTATTCAAATTTATACATGGTATCAGAGAAATATTGATCATTGGAGCAATTACAAAACATTGAAGCAGTTGAGTTTTGTGCTGGTGGAATTCGAATTTGCAGCAGTGTTTTCTTGGTGTCGAAGTTGAGATGTCTTTCAGCGGATTTCGATTTGAGTATGCCCTTGAGGGAAGCTCGAATTATATTGCATGGAAGGACAAGATGGAGGCGGTGCTGGATGAAAATGGGTTGAAGGAGTTCATAGATGCAGAAATTCCAAAACCTGCTTCTAGTGATGCTGCCGCACTTGACACATGGAAAAAGAAGACAGCAAAGTGTCGAAGGATTCTGTTGGAAGGTGTGAAGGATCACATAGTATCTAGCCTTCATGGTAAAGCTTCTTCATTCTTGATGTGGAAAGCTTTGACATATTTATTTCAAAGCAAGAGCGACCAGAGGAAGTTGGCGCTCAAGGATAAACTTAGAAACATAAAAATGGAGAAAGGCGACAGTATGCCCAAGTACCTCACGAAGTTCATCCAATGTAGGGATGAGATGGGAAGTGTGGGGGTTACTGTTGATGACGAGGACTTGGTGAGCTTGGCTCTCCTTGGGCTTCCAAAGAGTTGGCATTCCTATGAGAACTCTGTCAATGGTCGGGAGAAATTGCCAGGATGGGAGCGACTTTGGTCGGATCTTGTGCAAGAGGAGATAAGGCGAAGTACCAGGGATGGATCTTCATCAAAGAACTCTGATGAAGAAAATTGTGCTTTGGCAGCTAAAGCAAGGAAGGGGAAGAGAAAGAAAATTCTTCTCAATCTGGTGCAAAAGGCAAGAAGTAGGACATGTCCAAGGTGAAGTGCTTTCACTGTCACCAACACGGACATTACGCCACTAATTGTCCACAGAAGAAGAAAAATAAGTAGGCTAATGGATATGTAGCAGGAGAGGCCTTAGCCTCGCAGTTTGAGTTGGATTTTTCGCTGATCGCATGCTTGGTCTCAAGTGTGATGGGTTCAGTGTGGTTTCTTGATAGTGGTGCATCTTTTCACATGACAGGAGATCGAGATTTGTTTACTGATCTAGATGAGAAAGATCTTAGAGTGCACATCGAGATGGGCGATGATGGTAGACATAGTGTGACCAGTATCGGTACCATTTCCTTTGAGAGGGAGTTTGGTAAACCCTTCATATTGAAGGAAGTGATGCATGTTCCAGGATTGAAGAAGAATCTTATCTCTGTGGCGATGTTAGAAGACAAGGGATATGATGTTGTCTTTAGCGAGGGAAAGGCTTTCCTGTGCAGTAAGGCAACTGGTGAGACATGGAGGATAGGGGTTTGAGTTAAGAACCTTTATCAATTGTAGGTAGATGGCTGCGCAGTAATGGCAGGCAAGGAAGAAGGAGTGGTCAGCCGGGATGATGGCGAGTTGTGGCACCGAAGATTGGGCCACCTTCACCATGGAGCTTTGAAGATACTACAACAAATTTCTACTGGGCTTCCCAAAGGTACACTTGCGCAATCAGATCAGTGCAAGGGATGTACTTTGGGAAAATTTGTGAAAACCACCTTTCACAAGAAGGATAGTTGCACCACGACGATCCTTGAGAGAATTCACACAAATGTGTTTGGAACTTTCTCAGTAGCTTCGAAAACAAAGCACAGGTACTATGTGATATTTGTTGATGATTTTTCTCGAAAGTGCTGGATATTCTTCATGCAAAAGAAGAGCGAGACATACTCAAAGTTCTGTGAGTTCAAGGCACTGGTTGAGAAATAATCGAGGAAGCAGGTGAAGGCTCTTAGGAGCGACGATGGTGGCGAACTCATCTCTGGAGAATTCAATGACTTTTGCAGCACAGAAGGAATTCTAAGAGAGATCATAGCACCTCATAACCCACAACAGAATGGGGTTGCTGAGTGGAAGAACAGAACGATCGTTGGTGCTGCACGGGCGATGTTGCATGATCAGGGACTTCCCATGCACTTGTGGGCTGAGGCATGCAATACTGCAGTATATGTGCAAAATCATTGTCCTCACAGGATACTTGGCATGAGTACACCCGAGGAGGCGTTTTCTGGTAAGAGGCCCGATATTTCCCATTTGAGGATTTTTGGTTCACCTGTTTACATTCATGTGACGAAGGATGCCAGGAAGAAGCTGGAGTCGACTGTAGAGGTTGTGATATTTTTTGGGTACATTGATACACCCCACAACTATCATGTGTATTTGCCAGACAGTCGCAAGACTGTTGTGCGACGAGATATCAAATTTCATGACGAGAAAGCCATGAAGTGTTTCCTTGAGAGGGAGCCACACTTGCATGCAGATGAGGAGCTATTAGTTCCTAAGGATGAGCCTCAGGATGTGGATCAACCACAAGAGGAGGTTCATGGAGTGGAAGAGACCACTCATGCAACGCCAACCATCAGAAGGCGGAAGCGCACTACAGAAGCTGAGCGACTGGCTCAAGATGTAGGGAAGGTTGTAGGAGCACCTACATCACAGCACAGACAGAGACAGTCACCTGACCGGTATATTGGATACATGGCTCTTATGAGCAAGTGTATCATGACGGAGCCATCCTCTTTCGAGTAAGCTGTGGAGGATCTCGCATGGGTAGATGCCATGGTGGAAGAGTATGATTTGATTTTCAGAAACAGTGCATGGGAAATTGTCCCAAGGCTGGAAGGGAAATCAGTGGTGGGTTCGAGATGGATCTACAAAGTGAAGAAAGTAGCTGATGGGAGTGTGGAGAAGTACAAGGAAATATTTGTTTCCTGAGGCTTCTCATAGATTGAGGGGATCGATTATGAGGAAACCTTTGCACTTGTCGTAAGGTATTCTTCCATACAGACGATTGTTGCTCTCTCAACGCAAATGGGGTGGCACATTCAACAGATGGATGTGAAGACTGCGTTCCTCAATGGAGTGATTGAGGAGGAGGTGTACATAGAGAAGCCCAAAGGTTTCAAGATCTGTAGCAGTGAGTCGCATGTGTGCAGGCTCAAGAGAGCGTTGTATGGGTTGAAACAAGCACCTCGTGCTTGGTACACACGAATAGACAGTTATTTCACCAGACTTGGATTCTCCAAGAGTGAGGCGGATCCGAACCTATACCAGATTATGGTGGAGGTTAAGTTGCTGATCATTGTACTTTATGTAGATGATTTGATTTTGACAGGTGATGAGCTGTTGATACTCTCATGCAAGGATGATCTTGCAAAACAGTTTGAGATGAAGGACTTGGGCCTCCTTCATTATTTCCTGGGATTGGAAATTTGGCAGCGCAATGATGGACTATTTGTTTCTTAAGGAAAGTATGCCCTGGAGATACTAGAAAATTTCAACATGCATGGCTGCAATATTGTTGATAATCCTCTTCCTGGTGGATGGAGGAAGGAGGATGCTACTTTGGCGGAGGTAGTGGATGCCACTATTTATCGACAGTTGGTGGGGTTGCTTATGTATCTGGTCAATACATGACTCGACATATGCTATGCTGTGAACCAGCTTTCACAAGCTATGGTTAAGCCTACCAAGCTCTACTGGAAGGCAGACAAGCATGTATTGAGATATCTCAGAGGCACATTGGGATATGGATTATGGTACAGACAGTCAGATGAGGTGAATTTGTGTGGCTTCACAGATGCAAATTGGGCAGGGAGCCCAACAGACAAAAAGAGCACATTCGGAGGGATTTTCAGTATTGGGTCGACAACAGTTTCTTGGTACAGTAGGAAGCAGAGATTCGTGGCACTCAGTTCAGCAGAGGCCAAGTATATGGCAACGATTTCAGCTGCATGCGAGGCTATATGGATGAGGAAAATCTTGGTCGGGTTGTTCGGTTCACACTTAGATCCTACTGTGATATATTGTGATAATCAAAGTTGCATCAAACTCTCAGTTAATCTAGTATTTCATGATATATCTAAACACGTTGACATCTGGTATCATCATATCAGAGATAGTGTGCAGCGGAAGATCATTTTACTTTCATACATTCCCATGGAGGATCAGGATGCTGATATCCTAACAAAGGCGCTCACCAGGAGAAAATTTGAATACCGTAGAAGCAGGATAGGGGTTGCAGATAATACTTATCTTGTTGAGAGGGAGTGTTGATATTGCAACAAGATGATGAGCTTAGTGGAAAGAATTCACCTTCACTAAGTGGGCCCGCAGGCTATTTCTGGTGCAAAGTCTATTTTTAGACTATGTCTATTTTTGGACATATGGATCATGTTCTATGAGTTGCAGGATGCTATTTGTGGATGGTTGGTCAAGTTGGAAAAATATATGGACTTCTATTTTTATACATACAGGGCGGAATCTATTTTTAGATTTGCAGTCTAAAAATAGATATGTCGAATATTATTAGCTCTTAATAATATTTGGACTATAAACATTATCTTATTCTTTTGTAAAATCTCTTTCGGTAATAATCACATATAATGGAACATTTTTGACACGTTTTGAACCAACCAATGTGGCTCATCATCAGGACTAGGTGAGAGATCAGATGAAATCAATAAGCTTAAATAGATGTAGAGATCGTTAAACTAGCCATTTAGAAAACGACTAGTTTGACTTTTTAATAATTTATAATGTTTTTAATTTGTAACGGCTAGTTCCCTCCTACTATTAAACCATTTAATTAATTTATTCAGTTAGTTAATAGATTAATAAACTTATTAGTTGTATTTATTTATTTATATATTAATTTATATATATTTATTTATTTTTTTTATTTATTTGTTTATATATATATATATATATATATATATATATATATATATATATCAATTTTATTTATTAATTAAAGTGAGAGGCTTAAGTAAAAAATAACCAAAGAATAAATAAAATAAAAAATAAAAAATAAATAAATAGAAAAATAATAAATAATATAAAAATATAAAAATAATAAAATAAAAATAAAAATAAAATAAAATAAAATAAATTAAAAAGGAAAAAAATAAAAAATAAAAAATAAATAAATGAATACAAAATTAAAAATAAAATATCAAACTTTCAAAAAAATAAAACATAAAATGATAAAGCAAATAAATAAATTTAAAAAAAAAAAGAAAAGAAAAAAAAGAAGGGGCAGAAATAAAAGATAATCAGGAACATAAGGCAGGTATCCAACACCTTTTGATGTTCCAACCATCATCTCTGTTGAGATTAAGGGGTCTTTTTTCGATTTCTATGACTTGTCTTAACTTCCGATGATGGAAATAGTCAATCCTAGCGATGACCTTTGCCTCTTCAATGCAAATATGATGGTTAGTCTTTTCTGCATGTTGAGCTAGGGTAGGCAAGAGGGATATTCTATGCTTAATGTTAGCAGCATGTTCATAAATTCTTTGATTTATAGACCGACCAGTTTCACCAATGTAACGCATCCCACAGGAACAAGGAATGATGTAGACACCTTTCCCATCCCTAGGGTCAATCGGGTCTTTAACCGATTTGAGAGAGCTGTGAATCGTGTTAAGGGGATTGAAAGATGAAGACACCCTATGCTTCGTAAGGACCCTTTGAAGCCCCTTAACACAATTCGCAACTCTCTTAAATCGGTTAAAGACCCGATTGACCCTAGGGATGGGAAAGGTGTCTACATCATTCCTTGTTCTTGTGGGGTGCCTTACATTGGTGAAACTGGTCAGTCTATAAATCAAAGAATTTATGAACATGTTGCTGACATTAAGCATGGAAGATCTTGCTCGTCTGCCCTAGCTGAACATGCCGAAAAAGACTAACCATCATATTTGCATTGAAGAGGCGAAGGTCATTGCTAGGATTGACCATTTCCATCATCGGAAGTTAAGAGAGGCCTTAGAAATCGAAAAAAGACCCCTTAATCTCAACAGAGATGATGGTTGGAACATCAGCAGGTGTTGGATACCTGGCTTATGTTCCTGATTATCTTTTATTTCTGTCCCTTTTGTTTTAATTTATATCTATATTTATATTTATTTATTTATTTTATATTTTTATGTTTTATTTTTTTGAATGTTTGACATTTATTTTTAATTTTATATTCATTTATTTATTTATTATTTATTATTTATTATTTTTTTCCTTTTTAATTTAATGTATTTTTATTTTTATTTTTTTATTTTTTATTTTATTTATTCTTTGGTTATTTTTTACTTAAGTCTCTCTCTTTAATTAATAAATAAAATTGATATATATATATATATATATATATATATATATATATATATAATAAAATAAAATATAAATAAATAAATAAATAAAACTAATAATTTTATTAATCTATTAACTAAGTGAATAAATTAATTAAATGGTTTAGTAGTAGGAGGGAACTAGCCGTTACTAATTAAAAACATTATAAATTATTAAAAAGTCAAACAAGCCGTTTTCTGAACGGCTAGTTTAACCATCTCTACATCTATTTAAGCTTATTGATTTGATCTGATCTCTCACCTTGTCCTGATGATGAACCACACTAGTTGGTTCGAAATGCATCGACAACGTTCCATTATATGTGATTATTACCGAAAGAGATTTTACAATTTTATATGGATCACAGAAGCATAGATTCTAAAAATATTATCCTATTCTCTTGGAGAACTTCAGTTAAGTGCACAGATGTAGCACAGGAGCTGACAGAAGGAATTACGCTATTCCTAAGGGTTAAGTGGAGCTATTGCATGGAAAATTCAGTTATAACTCATGTGACAGAGTTTGGTGGAGTTAATTGAGGAGTTAATGGAGTTGTGTTTAGTTTAACTAATCTAAACATAGTTGAGCTAGTTGTATCTAGTCTAATGATTGATACACTAGTGAAGAGTGGTGTGAATTAATTATTAATTAATTCACTAATTATAAACTCATTAATCAACTAAATAATACATCAGTTAACTTCAGTGCATGGACATTTTCAGTGGAGACTAGTGAAGAGATAGGTGAAAGAGCAGTGTGACTATCAGTTGTGACTATACAGTTGCATGATTTGCAACAAATAGTGAGTGGAGAAGCCAATGAGGATTGCGTAGTACAAGCCACGTGGTTTGAAGTTATTTATGAGCCATTCTACAACATTGATTACACAATATAGGTTGGCTATCAAGTGGCAGAGATTGGAGCATGTGTTTTGCCAAATCTAGCTTGATTAGTGTGTAGCAATTCGAGATTTTACTAAGAGATTGTGAGGAGATTTGTATAATGATTGTTACATGATATCTATGACATATAATATAAAGATAGTTGGGGTTTTCAGCTTTAATCTTTCCCATGAAATGTTGTGTTCATATGTGTGATTGTTTATGGTTTTAATGTGCGCATGCGATTGTTTTTATTTCCACAATTAATGATCAATGGTAGAAGAGATTCTGTATTGTGCATGAAGATAAAATAGTGTGTGATTAGGAGAATATCGGTGAATAATATATCAGTTATTCATATTTATACACTCCAGAAGTTCAGGACCTGAAAAACTTCTAAAGATAGTAAGTTGTGCCAGAAATTCGCGAAGAAGCAGGAAGCTACAACTTGTATTCCATAGTACCGATATTTAGTAATACCTTGTAAGGAACATAGTACTTTGGCGATAATTTATTATCCTTCTTAGCTTTCTTGAGGGACATTTGTTTGTATGGTTGTAGCAGTAAAAATACCCAATCTCCTACTTCAAAACTTCTCTCGTTGCAATGTTGAACTGTCTGTTGTTCCATTCGATTTTGTGCCAAATTTAGGTTATCCTTTAAGAGTTGGAGAACTTCTTGTTGATGCTCGATGTGATATTCCACTACTTGAAACTTTGATTTTTTTCTTAAAGATGATGTGATGGATGCTGAATGATATCCATAAAGAGCCATAAATGGGGTCATTTTTGCTGCAGTATGGAAGGAAGTGTTATACCACCATTCAGCGATAGGTTACCACTTGACCCATTGTGTTTTCTTATAAGATAAACAAAAATGAAGATTTGCTTCCAAACATTTATTCACTATCTCAGTTTGACCATCGGGTTGTGGATGATAAGATGAGCTATGAGCTACTTGAGTACCTAGACAAGAAAATAATTCTGTCAGAAAATTTCTAGTAAAAATGGGATCTCTATCACTTACAATAATCTTTGGGTTTCCATGTACCTTTTGAATTGTTTCCATAAATGCAATAGCAAATTTACTTGCTTTAAATAGATGAGATAATGCACAAAATTGTGCATAATTGGTAATTCTATAAACTACCACCATGATGGCACTCTTTCCTTCAGACTTAGGTAAACATGTGATAAAATCCATTGAAATATCCTCCCAATGTTGACTTGGAATGGATAAAGGTTGTAGAAGACCCGAAGTCTTAATTGTCTCAACTTTATTTTGTTGGAAACCTAAACATTCTGCCACAAACTTTTGAATATGAAATTTAAGGCCATCCCCAAAAAATTATTTCTTCAGAATGTGGTACGTTTTTAAAAATCCTGAGTGTCCTCCTAAAGGAGAAGTGTGCAATTGCAAAAGAATATTTTGTTTTGGTCGGGAATTCTTACAAATATATAAGCGATATTTGTACCATAAGGAATCATTTTTCCAACTAAATGTATCAGATTTACTAGGATCTTGCTGCAGCTTTTGAAATTAGTGTCCACACTTCTTCGTCCTTCTTCCATTCATTCCTTGCTTCAGTTATCCAATCCAGTTGGATAATAGAAATGGGACATAGCAATGCTTCCACCTCTTCATTCTTTCTTGAGAGTGCATCTGTGACAACATAAAGCTTCCCTTTTTTGTATATGATTTCAGACTCTTAACCCAACATATTTGTGACCCTTTTTTGCTACTCTTCTGAAGATTGTATTTGTTACAAAAAGTGTTTAAGACTATCATGGTCAATTTTTACCTTGAAGTGTCTTCCCATTAGGTAAGGTCATCATTTCTTTAGTGCATGTAGTATTTCCAACATTTAATTCTCATAAATAGCTTTCTGTAAATACTTTCTTCTGATTGGATGACTTTAAAAAGCAATGTGTCTTGTTTCTTACATTAAAACAAAACCAATTCCATATCCTAAGGCATCACATTCCACAATAATTTTTTTTGTGAAGTCTGGCATGGCTGAGCTGGTGCTAGTAACATTTCCTCTTTAAGATGTTCAAAGGCCTTATTTGCTTCAGAAGTCCATGAAAATGCATCTTTCTTCAATAATGTTGTTATAGGTGCTGCTATTCACCCATAATTCTTAAAAAAATTGCGATAATACCCTATTAACCCAAGAAATCATCACAACTGCTTTATGGTTGTGGGGACTTTCCATTCCTTAAATGGATTTAATTTTGTTAAGGTCTACCTTAACACCCTCATGAGATACAATATGACCCATATATTCCACCTCTTGTACTCCAAATAAACATTTGGATGTTTTTGCATATAATTGTTTCTCCTCGAATAGTTTGAGCACATTGTCAACTGTTGAACATGATCCTTCCAAGACCTACTGTAGATTATTATATCATCAAAAAATAATAGCACAAATTTTCTAAGGAAGGGTTTGAAAATGGAATTTGTCAACCCTTGAAATGCATAAGGTGCATTGGTAATGCCAAAAGGCATGACCAAAATTCATAATGACCCTCATGAGTTCGAAATTTAGTTTTCAGAATATCTTCCATCTTCATTCTAATTTGATGATATCCTGAACGAAGATCCAACTTGGTAAAATAAATTGCTCCACGTAATTCATCCAAAAATTCATCAATCACAGGAATGGTAAATTCCTATTTAATAGTGAGCTTATTGAGCTCCCTATAATCCAGACACATGCACCGTGATCCATCCTTCTTGTTCACCAATATTACTGGAGCAGAGAAATAACTTTGACTAGGTTGAATTATACCAGCCTCTAACATTTCTGCAGTCATATGTTAAATTTCTCTCTTTTGGATATAAGGATATCTGTAACGCCTGATGTTTGGAGGAACACTTCTTGGAATAAAATGAATAGAATGAACATGATCATGAATAAGTGGGAGTCCTGTGGGAGTTTCAAACACCTTGGAATGATTGTCCAAGACATTTTGGAGATCTAGAGAAATAGATTATTTTGATGTTGGAACTTCCAGTGAGCATAATTATGCAATTACGCCTCGTTGTTCTTTCTTCAGAAGATTTTTCATGATATTAGAGCTTATTATATTTCCTGTATTCCCTGTGATACCCCGTAATTCGACTTCCTTTAATTCAAAAAAAAAATCAAGAAAATTTCTTGATAATTAAAAGATATCGACTCTAAAGATTGTAACCATTGTACTCCTAGTACAACATCAACACCTCCCATTGGAATGGAAAGCATTGGACTATTCAATGCATATTTCCCCATGGTTAGCTTGATATTATGACATTTTCCAGAGCAATTTATAGTTCCTCTATTTGAAACCGTCACTTGAAATTCTAGTGGCGGGTATAGGAAACAATTTAATTCCTTGGCTACATTAAAATGAATAAAATTATGGGTACTACCCAAATCAATCAACACTATTACCTTTTTCTTCTTGATATGTCCTCCTATATTGAGACTTTGAGGAGTGGTAATAGCTGCCAATGCATTACATGATATGGTCAGACTCATTTCTTCTTCTTCTAGGGTTCATTCCTAGTGTATATCCTCTTCTTTTGAATTTTCTTGTTCATTTTCTTCCTCCTCTTCAAAATCTATGTAAAATATTTTTTTCTCAACACACTTATGACCTTTAGTGTATTTTATACCACAACTATAGCACAACCCTTCTACTGTTTTTTCTTCCAATTTTTGTGGTGTCAACCTTGTAGGTTCTGGAAGTCTAGGAGTAGAAACACTTCCATCTTTATAGATGTGAGTGGTAGGCTTCCTTGTGGCCATAATTTTACATTCAATTTTTCTTGCCAATCTAAATGCCTTCTCCAATGAATCAGGTTCCCAAATGTGAATTTAATTTTGGATGATATCCTTTAAAGTCCTTATGAAGAAATCAATCATGTGTTCCTCTGGAATATCAGTTACCCTTATATTCAATTTTTGGAAGTCCTCAATGTGCTCCCCCACTGAACCCTTTTGTTTTAGATTTATCAATTGGCTAAAGAAGGTGCTGCTCTTTGTATCCTCATAATGTGTTATCATTTCATTCGTAAACATTTACCAAATGATACTTTTTTTACGGGAGTAAAGCCATCGATACCATACAAATGTATCTTGTTCTAAATGTAAAGTTGCAATGCGTACCTTTTTTGTATTTTGCACATTATTGAGATCATAAATATTGCTCCATCTGTAGTATCCATGTTACGGGATCCTTGCCATCAAAATTCATCATATCCATCTTTGGAGTATCATGGTTCTTCCATCCAACATTAGATTTTATAAAATCATGATTAACATTTATTTCGTTCTCATCATGAGTTTCCTCTACTATCTTTTCGCGATTAGGAAAAATTTCTTGTATCAACTTTGTTAAAACTTCTATGTCTAATTTTAGATCATTATTCATGTTCTCGAAGTTGTCTTTCATTTTTTCTTCCATATCATCCATCTTAGCTTCCATGCCATACATGTTAGCTTCCACTACTTTCTTCAAAACTTCCATTTCATTTTTTGTTGCTCTTTGCGAGAGAGACATTTGGTACACTTGCTCTTGTAATATTGACATGTCATATTGTAGTTCTCCGTCTTCGTGACTCATAGTAGAGCCTTATAAAGCCTTAATGGGTGTTCAATTATTTTTAGGAGGCATTTTAGAACGCAATACTAATATCTATTCTACAATATGCCCTTGGAACCATTTCAAACTGATTTTTCACCAAGACTTATGCTATTTGAAAAAATACTCACCTTTTTCTTTCTTTTAAGGAGCTCAATAATGAAATTGAATTATATTTGTAATTTTATATCCTCAATTTCTGAAATTTGTCCTTGTAGTAGCCCTATAAATTTTCTTTCAAATTCCACACGTCTGACCTGATTTTGATTCTTGAAGACAAATTTATGCCCAATCTCCCACAATGACCTAATTATGGATTATTTCAGTAGATATAACTTGTACAACATGCCAGATGTCACTATTTCCTCCTTCAGCTGTAAAATTTATACAAAGGAAGTACAATCCATGTACTTGTGGCCACTTTTTACATAATTCCAATCTGATGCTCAAAGGGAGAGTTATGATAATTTTCCCATGATCACCTCTTTGAGATGAAATTTGGGAGCCTGAAAAAACCCTAACTTCCACAGATTGTAGCTCCAAAAATATTACAGACCAATATTTGAAATTGTTACAAGAGGTTCCTCGGGATTGCAGCTTCGCGTTGTAAAAATTTCAGCCTCTGAACCTTTGTCGAAAGAAATTTATAGCTCACATGCCACAATGACCTATTTCAGGTGAAATTGGGGAGCCTGAAAAATCCCTAACTTCCATAGATCATATCTCCAAAAATATTGTGAACCAAGGTTTGAAATTTGTACACAACATTCCTCAGGATTTTGTCTTTGGTTTGCAAACATTTCAGCTTCTAAACCTTCGTATAAAAAACGTTATAGTGAAAATTCAATGATGACCTTTTTGGAGCAGTGAAACCCTAGAATCCAAAGCTCTGATACCAAATGTTATGAAACCAACTCCAAAAATAGAACAAAAGAGAGATAAACGCCTTAGAAATCAATGACTTTGAGGGGGGAACCTCCAATACATTACATAAATGAACAATTCTTGGATGATACAAATGAAAAAACCTACTTATATATATAGGAGTCCATGGGATCACAATATAATCCTAGCCAACCTAACAATAATAATGTAAGGGCGCAATAATAACAATATTGGGGTTACAGGGGTACAAAAATAACAATAAGGGGGCTAGAATAACAACAATAAGGGACTATACTAGTAATATAGGGACGTAGCAGTTGATTTGATTTTTATTAAGGAATTCTAATAGCCCCTATCCTTTTTAATAGCATGGTTGCTTTCAAAATCACATATGTCATGCTAGTCTATTTTTCTTTTCTCTGAGGCAGCATGGATGCTTTAAAAATCACATCTATCATGCTATTCTATTTTTCCTTGCTCCATGTACATGTCATTTCTCTAATAAAATTGAAGGAATTTGAAATAAATGTTGATTTAATATTTTATTGAATTTCTTATTTTCGGGGATAAAAAATCCCACTAAACATGGTTGAAAATTTGACATTATGCATAGATGTTTCTTATTATCCCAATCTAGGGAAAATAGTGATTACATATGTGATATGCAATATTGCGACTAACAAAGTCCTCCAAAGGAGAATGAATATACCTATAAGAACAACAAAATATGAAGCATATTATATTGCATTGATAGAAAGCTTGGGAAAAAATAGGGAGTATGGATCAAATGGATTGTAATTTTCACCAATTTTGAACTTGTGTGCAACCAGATGAAAGGTGTTACCAAGTTAAGAAGGAGAGGCTAAAACAACTGCATGGAAAAGAAAACAATATTGTTAGACAATTTCAATTATTTATTATAAGACATTGTGCAAATGTTAATAAGATGTCCGGTGATGTATTGTATGGGGTAATGTCAATTCAATATTCATCTGTCAAACATGAATTATTATTGTATAGGAAAATGCCAATTCAAGATTCATTTGTCAAAGATGAATTAGTGTTGAGACGTTCTCCTTCAAAATTTATTGATGGACATTGTAACATACTTTTGATATGTGTGTTTTTTTAACTTATAAATGTGTCATTTTTAATGACCATGTGTTTTTTTAAATTATATACCAAGTGCGCTCCCACCATGTAAGAACAACTTGGTGAACTTCATGTTTTAGAAAATTTTGTAATTAATTTTCAAAATGTGCACCCACTATGAAAGAACATCACAACTTAGTGAGTGAACTTCATGTTTTAGAAAATTTTGTATTTAATTTTCAAAATGTGCAGGACTTCAACAAATTTTTTTTTAGATAGCCGAGTGAGTTTTACACATCAATTTATGCTTTGAAAGTTTTGTGTTTTACATAAATTGTGTTCAATTTGTGCTCCAATTTTTTTGTAAATTACATCAATTTTTTGAATTCTTTTGAGATTTATAGTAATTTTAAAAATAATTTTAAAGTCATGAGGTAAACTTTTAAAGAGCATATATTTATGTATTTGTAGATAGATTCATATATATCATGGATGATCATTTTCCACTTGATTTTTCAAGGCTTTACATTATGTGTATCTATGTAACTATATACATCCACTGTAGATATCCATATATATATATATATATATATATATATCATGGAGGATGATCATTTGGCACGTGATCCTTTGAGGTCAATATCAATAGAGTCCCATGCCTCTACGAGAGAGGGGGGTCATCGGTCGGGCGATGTTCATGGTATTTATAGTAAATGTGCATGTTTTTAAATGAAATTTGAATATATAATCTTATCCCCATAGATACATGTATATACATATCGAATTGATTTTTATTGAATATATCATTTTATCCCCATACATACATGTATACATATGGAATTTATTTTTTTATCAATTTTGTGAGTTAAATTAATTGTTAATAAATTTTAATTTTTTATGAGTTCGAAGGAAAAGAGTATCTAATTAATCAATGGAGCATGGTCATGGTTCATGCAATCACGGTATGGTTCACGCAATATACTCAACCATATGTATGTATGTATTTATATGTATGTATGTATATTTGAAATGATTAGAAATTCATATTTTTTTATGAAGCTTCCCTCTCGTCACGTGAGGGTGGTGGTGGTACACATTCTATTGATTGGTCATTGAGGGAATGTGTACCACCACCCTCATTCAATTTTAAAACATTAAATTTTAATGTTTACACGTTGTCTAGGTTCCCAATTCTTCAGATGATAACACAAGGAGGCTCAGAACGCTGCTGGAAAATGCATTGCAGCCAAATTCTCTATTTGATTGATGCACGTGCAACATTTTATTTGATATAGACTTTTTTATAACTTAAACATGTGTCATATATAAATTTCTATATAAAATGATTCTTGTAACTCTTTATACATTGTTATATTTACTTATTATTCATGATATAAATTTTGGACATATTTTACATTTTGGATAGTTGAACTACATTTAATTTTATTGAATGATTTTAAATTTTGGATAGTTGTTACATTTGGCATGTGATCACATGTTGTTATATAATGTTAAATTAGATGATCTTAGATTATGTTTTGTTTTTAACACTTTTTGTTTTGTCACGTGTTATTTAAAATGAATCTAGATTGAAATTGAAAATTAAAAAACACATGTGGTACATGTTATGTATTTGAACATGTCTAAATGTTATATAAGTAGGTGTAAATGTCTATTAAAGGTTATATTTACATACATTTTTCATCATCATGTGTCATTTAAAACAACCATATCCATGGTTTTACATATTTAAATTCATCAATATATGTAACAACGATTGAAGTACATTTTCATTTAGTTGTTACATTTTGCATACATCATGACATGTTGTTATACTGTTAACTTGGATTCAATCTTATATTAAATGTTTTGTTTTTAAAGCTCAATTGGTTTTGTCATTGGTTATTTAAAATGAACCTAGTTCGAAAGTGAAAATTACAAAACACATGTGGTACATGTTAAATGCATTTGAACATGTATGAATGTTATATAATTAGGACATGTCTATTAAAAGCGATATTTAGGTGTAAATTGTGCACACATGATTGTGTGTCATTTAAGAAAATTATAGATGATTTTACATAATTTAGTTCATGAATATGTAACAATGATAGAATTACATTTGAATTTATTTGTAACATTACATTTTGCATACATGATGACTTGTTGTTATAATGTTAATTTAAATTCAATCTTAGATTAAATTTTTTGTTTTTAAAGCTCAAGTTGTTTTGTCTTGTTATTTAAAATGAGTCTAGATTTAAATTGAAAATTACAACACATGTGGTACATGTTAAATGAATTTGAACATGTATGAATGTTATATAATTAGGACATGTCTATTAAAGTGATATTTAGGGGTACATTTTGCACACATGATCATGTGTAATTCAAAAATATTTTAGATGATTTTACATATTTAAGTTCATGAATATGTAACAATGATTGAAGTATATTCGCATTTAGTTACATTACATTTTGCATACATGATGACTTGTTGTTATACATTAACTTATATTAAATATTAGATTTATTTTTTTTGTTTTCAAAACTCAAGTTGTTTTGTCATTTGTTATTTAAAATGAATCTAGATTGAAATTTAAAATTACAAAATAGATGTGGTACATGTTGCATGCATTTGAAAATGTATGAATGTTATATAATTAGGACATGTCTATTATAAGTGATATTTAGGTGTACATTTTTCACATGATCATGTATCATTTAAAACAATTGTAGATGGTTAAATACATATTTAAATTAATGAATATGTAACAATGATTGAAGCACATAAATGCATCTAGTTACATTACATGTTCCATACTTGATGAAGTTTTGTTATAACGTTAACTTAGATTCAATATTATATTAAATGTTTTGTTTCTAAAATTTGGTTTGTCATTTGTTATCTAAAATGAATCTAGATTGAAATTGAAAATTACAAAACACAAGTGGCACATGTTAAATTCATTTGAACATGTATGAATCTTATATCATTAGGACATGTCTATTAAAAGTGAATTTAGGTGTACATTTTTCCAATGATCATGTGTCATTTAAAACAGTTATAGATGGTTAAATACATATTTAAGTTCATGAATATGTAACAATGATTGAAGTGCATAAATGCATTTAGTTACATTACATTTTTCATACATGATGACTTGTTGTTATAATGTTAACTTAGATTCAATCTTATATTAATTTGTTTGTTTTTAAAAGTCAATTTGTTTTGTCATTTGTTATTTAATATGAATCTAGATTGAAATTGCAAATTACAAAACACATGTGGTACATTTTAAATCCATTTGAACATGTATGAATGTTATATAATTAGGACATGTACATCTGTTAAAAGTGATATTTAGGTACATTTTTCACATGATCATGCGTCTTTTAAAACAATCATATATTGTTTTAAATATTACATGTTAAATAATCATAGACTGTTTTACATATTACAGGTTAAATACATATATATTTAAGTCCTTGAATACGTAGCAATCAAAGAATATTTTCATTTAATTCATACATTTTTCAATTGAAATCATTATTATAATGTTTTCATATACAATACATATAGATGTACATCTAAAAACAATCATAAAATTATAGGTGTACATATTTGTGTCAAAAAATCATAAAATTTTAGAATTGCATTAAAAAATATCTAGTACACAACATTTTTCATTAATGTGCATAGAAAGGCTACTATGGATGTGAGTTGATAGGAAACTAGGAATTACAAAAAGCGGTACACATTTTGCATTCAAGAATGAATATTATAATTTCCTTTAGATCTCTAAAACAAGATCATAGCCTAAAATTTGCATTATGTCAAATATGCTAGATACATACATTTTGCAATAATGACATAAAATTAACTAGCTCATACCAGAGAATCTACATGTATATGTAAATATATAAATTAGTTGTTGTGTGCATGTGAAAAAAACAATGTACATGTGAAAAAAATTGTACATAACATAAAATATACATATAATAATGTAAAACTTAAGAATGCACAAAAAAAATCCTAACAATTTGTACTTGAGTTCTATACGTTCTCAAAGATGAATCCAAGGAGAAGAGACTGTTGGACAGTTCAATCAAAAAAATTCTAATGGTATGACATCCTCCATGATCCGTTCATGATTGTGTTTTGACATTTTACATTTATTAATCTTCAATTTTTTCTTTGATTGAACTTCTATCAACTTTATGCATGATGCACACACCAAGTGACTATATTCACAACTTATAACATCAGGTTCATACTCTTGAAAGTAAACATAATCCTTACTTTGATGAGTTTTTTGGAAAAAATAACCTTTCAATATAATAGGCCCTTTGTCATATATCAACCCGTTATCATCATATTTTTCCAATAAATTCATCTTTCATTCAGTGCACGCATCAAATAATACTTGAAATTTTCTACATTGTTAGTAGGTGCAACTACAGAAAAAACATCTCCTGCACAATAAAACAAGTACAAAAATTTATATCAAAATTAAAATGAAAAAATAACTTTAAAATTGACATGTGTACTTCATTTTATTATCTATTTCTATATCTCTATCATTTAAAATCAATTGAAATATTACATTCTCTAACAAGATCAGAAACTCAATCACCTATAGATAATACTATACTCTCCTCTGATTGCATATCTTCAATTTTTGCAACATACATTTTCCCCTTTGTATTTAGTTTTGTATGTTGACAATATTTTACATACATTTTTTTTTCACAAACATCATTGGATTATGTGTCGTTTATGCAAACATGACAAAAACAATAATATTTTCTTTTATCAAATGCAAACACATTTTGGTACTTATTTTTTTTAATTGAATGAAATTTTCGAGTCCCTTTTATTGTTTCAATGTCATGTCCAATCAATCTATCTACATATTAGACCCCAATATACCAAGAAAACCTATATGGAAAAATAAAACAAGAATATAAATATGTTATTTAAAGTACAATCAAAGATAATCATTTTGATAAATAATGTTTAAAATTAGAAATTTTATAAAAAAATATATCATGTATATTAAAGTTATACATCTATATAGATGCAAGTTAATTTTTATATATGTACATGTACCTTCATACATCCCTTGACCGGTTAGTCTCATGGCTTAGTGCAACGATGCACCATTGAAAACCTTTTTCAACTTAGACAAGTCGGTGTGCAGAGTGGTCCATTTGATATCTTCTAAGTGCTTGTTTTATACATGCCTCTGCACCATCATGTTCTCGTTTTCCATGAACAGTCTCAAAGAAATTCCAACAGTGTTCAATGTGGGTTTTCATATGAAAACGACACAACCAAAATAATTACCGTGAAGATCTGAATTGCCCTGCGCATCCATCTGACCATATCCAATTTTCATTGAATTTTATTCCACAAACTTTCAATGAGTCATAAATCTTATCAAAATAATGTTTTACAAAATGTCTATCATGTGTATGATCATCATTTATACAAAAGTGATATTCTTTAATAACGTGTTGATTTTCACTAGTGCTTTCTATATGATAGAGATTTTGTTCAGCGTGTCTATATAGAATATGGACAAGCATAGCGAGTTGTTCAGAATGGTAGTATTCACTCTATATTTCCTTTTGTGGAAAAAATGTCTAATTCTCTGCAAAATCAACTATTGAAAAAATGGTCGTTGGTGGAAAAATTTTACTGTATTTTTTTAATTGCAAGTCCTGCCATTGAGCTCTATGGGAATTCTTTGTGTATTTATAAATTTCTACCTCAAAATTTATATAAACTATATCACAAAAAATTCTTCTTGTTGTAAATAAATCCTTTTAGCACTTGTAGTAATACTTAAACCAATCAATGTGTGAATATATTCATATCTCTTTCATTTCACTTTTATGTTGGACAATGATTGATCATTTATATCAATAGGATATTTTTTATGAAATAAATCCAAATTTCCACAATGATTGCATTTTTAACCAACACATTTCTTTTGGTAAAATAATTCGTGGCTTTCTCTTGCACATAGAATTTGAGATATGAAATCATGGATAGTGGAAAGAGGTGAAGTTTTCCAAAATGTTTTACCAAAATTAAGGAATGTGTCATAATGTAACAACTCCACTTACCAATTTTTTTTCCTAATTATAGTATAATTACTTTCTTTGTGTACACTAACTTCAATCTTCGTCACTATTTGACACTTTTTCGTTCTTGTCCTTTAATCAATATTTCGTCAATTTTTGACGATCTTTTTTTTTATACTATCGTCATAGACGAATTCTGTGGTTATATGTTTTGTACTTTATAACTACAAAATCACCACTTCTTCTTGATTGAATTCTATCATTCTTATCATCATATACTTTAGGTTCAGCTTATCCTCTTTATAACCTTTATTATGAATAAATGTTGTAATAAAAATTCCTCACTATTACATTTATTGTATCTTACATATTTTATTCTTTTCCCTTATGTAGTTATTTATTAACACACTTGGGTCCATGCTTCTAGATTTAATTTTAGTCTATTCAAAGGACTTCTTATCCGTCCATTAATATACTCTATTCTTATCAATCTATGAATTATAACTCTTATCGTATTCGATAGAATTTAATTTGAATTCATAATACTATACTTTGGAATTCCATTATAATATTGACATTCTCCATTTATGGCTCCATAATACCACTATGTATTAAAAAACCATTATATGTAGTTGTTCCCATATATGAATAGCATTTTATGACTGGTATTCCATGTGCAATTAAATTCAAATGTTATTAATCCTTAGTCATGGATTTATGATATTGTTTTATACATTTCCACCCTCTTTTATATATTACCATATTATATGCATTATCCACCATATTTTTTTGGCTCGATACTCGACTTAGGTTTCATTACTTTACTTGGATTTTTTGTTCCATATGCTATTTATGTGAATGTTATAATTCCTTGGGTAGTAATACTATATAGTTTTTTATGGACTCCAACCTTGGTTTACATAGTGTAACATTATTTCTATCAACCGGTGTTTAATAGTTTCAATATTTGTATGATAATTTAGCATTAAGTTTGGGATTTGGTGACGTACCACATGTCATTTCACTAATTTAATGAAATCTCTATCATAATTTAATTAGAGAGGGATCGTATATAGGATTTGCATTTTACATTTACGTTTCTTATCTGTACTGGTACTTTTCATTAAAACCTCGAAATTTCACTAATTTTCTTGTACGTTTACGCATTATTGCATTAGTTGGGTAAATTTATTGTTGTAAAATAATGCAAGTATTTATTATCAATTCAGATTAGTGAAACTTAGAAACATTCCCAAAGTATATGGGTTTCAGTTATGATCAATTCCGAATATGGTTTATTGATGATTAGGGAAATACATTTTACAAATATAAATATAACTTAATTAAATTCTAAAAAATAAATCAAGATACATGAAATAATAATTGAAGAGGCTCTTCACTAAAAGAGGTCCTGGTTGTCCTTCATCATTGATTTCATTTATCATTAATGCTATTGTGAAAATAGGAATTCAAAAAAGCACGAAAATATGAATCTTAGTTTTCATCTCTTAATCAGATAGAAGAAGTATTTAAATTAAATAATGGGTTGTCTCTTCGTATGCAGAAGGAAACAAGATTAAGATCCATCAGAAATCAAAGAATGTAAAGGCATGTAAAGATAAATTCTAACTAAAAATATCGAGTCGATAGAAATATTGCTTAACTTAAACACTTGTTTTTCCTTTCATATGCAGTTTAATAATGATCATTAGATTCATCAATACTTAAAAATAAATAAATCAAACATCAACAAACTAATGCTATTATGATGAATTCTAACTGAAAATCTCGAGTCGATAGAAAGAGTGCTTAACATAAACACTTGTTTGTCATTTATTATGAAGTTTAAGAATGATCATTAGATTCATCAATAAATAAATCAAACATAAGAAAACTAATTCAAAAATTGCATCTACGAAATAAACTAAGAAGTGCACTTAGCTCGGTGTGGGGGCCCTCCACCCTTACCTCGTACAATGAAGGTAAAATCAACTACTTAAGACTTCAAGCAATCAACCAGCATGTAACAACATCAAAATATGATAGAAAAAATCTTCAATTATGTCTCCAAGTCTCAAAAATAATAATAATAAGTCATAGAATTTCCAATATCAAAGCCATCAAAGTGTGAGGCTTAAATAGATAAAATATCTAACAAAATAATATAAAATAACTCATGTAATCATAAATATCCTTATTCTATCATATCAAGTCAAATTCATCTATAATATCCATCATAATCTGGAAAATCCCACAAAATAAGAGTTTTGACCTAGCTTCCAGGGATCATCCATAAAAACTAGTCTTGTTTGACCGCCTTTGACTGGGCCTATTAAAGCTCCATCTGACTATGCCAACAGGTGTACTCTTACTCTTAGTTCTCGAGATTTATAGAAACATATCCATCTCAATCCCAAGTGTGCTGCACATATGCAAACTATAATGCTATTACGGGAATTTCTGTTGCTGTCCAAAAATTCACTTAAATTCCAATTTTTACAAAAACATATAATAATTGAAAAACATAAATTAAATACCTGTATAGGAATATTTGGGTCAATTTAAGGTGAATATGATGGTAAATATATGGATAATATGGCAAAATAAAGTGTATTTCCTAAACAAAAAGAGATAAAAAATGAGGGCCAACATCTCCCCCAAACTGATGATCAAGCATGTCCTCATGGTTGTTGTTTCCTCTTTGACCTTCGAAGCCCTGATGCTGATCCCATCCCTGATCCTGAAACCTCATGTTGTTCTGTGTGGAAAATAGAATCCATTTCTTTTCCCTACTCTTCCTTATAAATGGAAGTTCTTACCTTTTGTTTCTCATACTTAGCTTTCTAGGGTTTTTTCTCTTGAAGCCACCTGAATGCTTGTGTGTAGAGAAGATCATTTTTTTTTTCAACTTCCCCATTTCCTCACTGATCTTCTCATTCTCCTTAACCAATTTCTCATTGGTTAGTTTATAATTTTCATTCTCCTCCTTTAGGTGTCTTTCCAAGATTTTTCTTATTTCTAAGCTATCAGTCAACTCTTTAACTCTGAAAAGATTTTGATCTTATCCCTTTCAATCTTTAGAAACTGAGGCAGCTTCTACTTAATTGTTCTCAAAGTAGGAATATTTATCTAAAGGATCCTCATACTCTTGTTTTTGCAATATTTTGAGGATTTCATTGGCCTATTTTGTTATAGGAGAAGTTTCCATGATTTGTATTTCCAGTTCTACTGAATGTTTCTTTCTTTGCCTCTTGTAAATAGTCAAGAATTGTTTCTTTTTCTAACACAATCTCCCCCTATTGTTTCTTTGATAGTGTTTTTGGATAGAGAGATGTATGCACAATGTTACTTGTTTCTTCTATGGGTTTAATTTTGTTTTCCACAACTTGTTCTGTAAACCCATTTTCAATGAAGAGATCCTCCCAAACCATCCCTTTGAATTTCAACTGGTAATCTACAATAATTTTGATGATTCCATGGTGAATAAATTGAACTTATTTTAGTTTAGCCTCTGATTTTATGCTTTCAATCATTTTCATCAATTTTTTGTAGAAGAAATATGGCAGGTTTATCCTTATATCTCCCTTGATGTGTTGTAGTAACCTGACATGGTAAAGGTGTACTACACTAAATCTAGTATCACAAGTGAAGAATTTCTGAACTATCAATACCAATTATGTCGATGGTTCATTGAACCATTCCCTTGGAATACCTTTGATCTATCAAAGGAACCTTTCCTATTTTTATCTAGGAAAAATGTCTAGCCCTTATCTCCAAAATGTAAGCCTTTGTGATATAATTCTCCTGAAGATGGAAAATATAATGCTTCAAAGATATACTCAGGAGTAAAAGGGATATATATGTTGCCCACCATGGTTTGATTCTATCTGAAGTTATTTACAAATTCTTTTGTGACCTTCTCATTATGACCTTTGAATTTTTGAGGAAACCTATCAAACCTGACTGGTAAAGTTTTTCCAAAGTCTCCCTACTCTAGTGTTCTATTTGGAAATCTTTAGGTTCTGCTCTTGAGGCCATGTGGTCTGAAAACCATTTTTTATGACCATCTACTATCATTAACTTCATTTTTCAAAATAAAAAACATTAAGTATTGGATGTAACCATGGTAGTAGGCTTACCTTTCTACTTCATTGCCTTTCTCAATCAACCAATCCATTATTTTTTTTTCTTTTGAAGAACATGATCTTACTGTAAGTAAACAAAAGAATTTGATAGAAAAGGTTTCAAGAAAACATAAATTTATGTTTATAATATTATACCTTCTATTTAATTCACTATTTCCCTTTAAAAAAAATCTTTGTTTTGCAAAATAATTGGACTAAGTAAAAAAAAAACCGATTTTTTTTTTTTTTTTTAATACCGCAGTACTTTTCACTCATCAATTTTATATAGAAATCCTTTCCAAAACATTGCATTCAAATCACTGTATATTCAACAAAAAACAAAAAAAACTTCAATCATTTCATCAAAAATTCATGATAGATTCACTGTCTCACTTCATCCTTCCTCATACTCTATCTTCTGTCAAGAAAAACATGTCTAACTATCTTCCATTTTCTTCATAAACTCTCTTCTAAATCTTTAGACCGAGTGTGCTTTTAAAAACAAATCTATTACATAGTTGTGTTAATAATCAACCTTACTATGCAATTTGAATTCAAATTCCCACTCTCTATTTTCTATTTGAAAGGAAAAACTGTATATGAGGATGTGTCGATCTTACCTTTCTTATGAAACTGCTCTTGTGATTCTCTCTGATCTTCGTGGTCTTCTTTCAATTGGACTAAAGTTTTAACCCACAACAAATCCATTAAAATATTCATTTATGAGCTTATTCAACAAAATATTTCATGATTGACTGATGGCAGAGCAGTTTTTGAAATGTGTTAACACGTTTTGAATAGTTTTAATACAAAAATCATTGTGTGACAAACTTTTAAATCAAAGGAAATCGCTTCTTATTATAACTCAAAGTTTGTTGACACAATCCTGAAATTTTTAAACAATCTAATCTTCATTAATTTCTTACCTTCACTTCCAGAGAGTTCCGCTTCCTGATGGCTCGGCTAGACAACAGATTTTCTAGATTCGTGGCCTTGAAAGCTTCATTTCACTTCTTATCACTCTGTTTCTCCTTCCCACTATATTCTCTACTTCTTCTTCTGTGTTTTATATATTTTTTTCTCTTAGCCTCTTCACAACTTTTCTCTTTGCATTTTTGTTTTCACAACGCGGTGGATATGAGGATGTGCTTTGAGTGCACAATCCTTTCCCTCACTAATCCTTTCTAATGGAAATTATGGTTAAAAACTCTTAGCAATGAACGTTTCTGAGGTTTTTTTAATGGCAGAAATGGTCTTGACAGAGGCGGAGATGCCTTTTTTTATTTTACACGGTGATACATTTGAAAATATCTATTTGTTCATTAACTCTCTTGATTGAACCATGCATGTATTTTCTTCCTTGACTGTTGTGTTGTTGTACATTCGTCCTTCTGTAGCTCCTTCACATTTTCCATTCATGGCTATGTGCACTCCCATTACTCGTATTACACCGATGCATTATCATCATAACTGTCTCCATAACTCGCATTTCTCCATGCCTCTGTATGCCATTATCCTCTATTATCATATGATCTCTCTCCACTGCATGCATTCGTTTTCATCATGTCTTACCATATTCCATCATATCCATGCACTTCACATCGTTCCTTAGGTTTGCATTCATTCGTTTACATTGCATTACCTTAGTTCATTTCTTTGTATGATTGCACTCACTTTGTTTTTATTTTCAAAATTATTTGTGCTATATACATTTGCACAATACCATATATCTTTTGTAATTGCACTATGTATAGTTTTAACTTTGGTTTTTATTTTTTGATTTTTAAAAATTGACTAATAAAATAGTCAAATTTTTAAAATTAATTGTTTATGATAATTCTAACCTTTGTTTTATGGTTCTGTAGGTCTTCCAAGAGTCTTCCATAGGTTCAATATTTGACCTTTTGTTCCTAATTCTCTATATTCAGAAATACATGGGGTATGATATGAATAGTTATATGGAATGTTTTGAATAATGGTATGGATATAGATGTAGATAGAATACAGTTAATTAGAATAGTGATATGAATAGGGTTATAAATGATAGAATATAGGTGAAAGTGTAGGGGATGTAAATGAAATGTAGGTAATGTTGGTGATAAAATGAAATGTAGTTAAAGATGCATAACTAGCATCAAATTAGTTTGTCCAATTCTAGAATATTTTTTTTGAAAAAAATGAAAGTTAAAGAGCGATTTTTTACTCACTGTATAGATGTACTCCCTTTTTGACGTTTGAAGATGATCAACATTGTGTTTTTCTTTACGATGGCTCTTGTAGACTTGGTAGAGACTTTATTTATTCTTGCATCTGATTTGATTTGGAATAATTATTTTTCAGGTCCCTTTTGTATGTTAAATTTTAAGATTTTCAGGTCCCATATGCTATGATCTTGTGAGGTCCCTTCTGACGTAATTTCATAATGATTTCAGGTCCCTTTCTAGTGTAATTCTCACAATAATGTTCCATATTTGAAAATTGCTTCTTTCATAATGATTCAGGTCCTGTTCTGAGTAATTTTTCAACAATACTTCAAGTCCCTTCTGTAAATTTCGAATGATATACCAAGTCCCGTTCTGAGTGTAGGTCATATTCTGTCTTCAATTCAGCTGCTGAATTTTTTTTTCATAGTTTTTTTTTTTTTATTTCATACCTTCCCCCAAATTGATGTTCTCACTTGCCCTCAAGTCTGCAAAATCTTGGAGGGTATATCTACAAAAATATAAATTAAATTAAGATGAAGACAAAAATAGAATTCATATTGGACAAACAAGTTGGTTTTCCAATATGAATTCGATTTTGTATTTTGCCAGTTTCCTGGATTTTCACAACCAAACTCTTTTTATTATTTTTTATCTTTTATTTTATTCTTCTTCTACTGGAATTTTGGAAGGTGTTAGGTTCATATAATAATAGGGTTCATAATTTTTTAATTGACTTTGATAGTCTTGTAAATATGTACATACCTTTCTTTCTACAAGTTGTTTTCCCATATTTGAAAAAATAATAGAAAAATAAAAAGGTAGAAAGTCCTAAAATAATTATCAAAAGACCTAGAAAAGAAAATATCAAAAAGAATAAAAATAGACCCCAAAAGAGAAAAAATATATAAAATAAGACCTGGAAGTGAGAAATTAAAAATTCCACTACTATTTACTTTTACTGCAAGAATAATGCTTATGTGTAGATTGTCAATAAATGTCATAATCCATGATCAGTCAAATAGTTTAATCTTAACTTTTCATGCTTTTAATTTCATGTTTTAGATAAGAGAATAAAGATATGTCAAACAATTTAAACTTGACAAATCAATAGATAGTTAGAGAATAAAGGAGGAGATCAACAGTTTAATCTGAGCCCTCGAATGAAATAAGGTTAGAATTAGATAGATTTATGCTTTGAAAGAAAAATGGATTTAGGGTTGCAAGCTTAAATTCACCCACGCAAATGAAGTAAAAATTTTAGAATAATGATGGGTAGGTAGAAAGCAGTTGTGCAAGGCATGTAATGAAGCATCATTGAGCAAAAATTACTAATTTCCCCTACCCCACAATGATCAAACCTTTAGTCAAAGAGGCTCAGAGCATTTCTCTAATATCTGTTGGGACTGGATGCAAGGCTTAGTGACTGATTGGTTAAAAATATTGGATTCCCTACATAAAACCCTTTTCATCATCATATTCACCCTTTTCCAAAACTATGACCCCTTTTCCTAAGTAAAACACCTTTTTTTCTTAGTAAAAGTAAAAACCCTACTTAATTAATTTCATTTTCATTCAAAAACACTCAAAAAACCTATAAAATACATTTTTATCCTAATTTTAAGTGTAAAAAATCAAAATGGGACAAATGATGTTTAAATGACCCACTTACACTTTACTTAGTTTAAAATTATGTATTTTAAGTCATTTTAGTACAATCTCCATTTCATATTAATTTCTAACCTATATTGTTAAATCCCTTATATAATAAACTCTCCCGTATATATTAATACCCCCAAAAACCCACTTATTTTAAGATAAAACTTGTGTTTATATTTTCCCATGTGTCGAAATATAAAACCCCTCCCTTTCCCCATAGGTTTTAATATATATTATTGTTATAATCCCACCCCTATGGTTTTTAAAACACGTAAAAACGTTTTCTTAACCATATAATATATATATATACCGCTAATCGAATAAAGAAATGTTTATTTGTTATAAATATACATTTACAATGTTAAATACCATACTTGTGCCATTGATTATTAACATTTCATTAAATGTTTTACTTTAAACAATATAACATTACCCTGCAATATCAACAAAGTAAAACATTATTTTATTCATTATAAAATATGTTTTAATACATTTTTTAACCCCGCTGCATCAATAAATCCTATACCCCACCTATTACCCTCGAGCATCTCTAAGATATAATCTCAGTCATTTGCATGGGCCCTCCCAAATCCGACGACCCAAAGGCCATTTCATAATATAAGTTGCACAACCATAATACACTTCCAATCCATGTGAAATAGGTGGTTTCACCATCTTATCTCTCCTCCACATGGAAAATATCTATTGGATCGTAGCTGATCCAACCAAAACCACATACTACCTAGATCCAACGCGATAACCGCTTGTGGTTTTTCATCTTCAAAGACCAAAACCGCCCACTATTTGACATGACTACCATTTAATGCCAACTAGCTTAGACCTAAAACATTCAATAAATTCCTAAACTGTGCCAGTAAGCCATTTTATCTACGCCATTTCACTATATTCTTCCTCTCGACTCAGAAAACTAAGCCTGTGCTTTGTTTTCAAGTCTAGAACTTGCAAAAAATCATGCTTGCTTCCAAAAGACTTCATAAAGTTTCCAGGAACGTGTAAAAAACATCTTAGAACCTATTTAAACGACCAAATATCTGTATAAACAAGTATTTTCCAAGAAAAGCGAACTGTTATCATTCTGAAAAGAAATTAATAAAGGAATTGAAACCAGTAAGAGCTTAATTTCTCCAAGAAAGCCTCTAGTTGCCCAAAAAAGTGCTTAAACGCTATAAATTTTTTGAAAAGAAACCATGTTCTAATACTACATTCAGTTTTAAAAGAGAAACTTGAGTTGATTTTATCTTTTACAGACTCAAAATAATCCTAAATTACCCAAAAATCCTCTGCAGGTAACCCCGGCCCTTTGTGCCTAATATTAAACAAGTTTTTGCCCAATATCCACTGAAGAGGTATAAGAAACCCCTGTCTCTTATTTTATAAATCTGTGAGAGTCTGTAATGCAATTTAAAGTGAAATTAAAGGTTGAAATCCAAGAAAAGAACCAAGTTGTACCAATTTTCATCCAAGAACCTCTTTCAAAGTCAAACTTATGTAAACCATTTAATCTTACAGAAGAATTCAAAAAGCCCTAAAAATAGAGTTTCAGTTATCCAAGCCTAAAAAATGTCAAAATCCAATGCAAATATGTCATCCAGGACTGCAATTGTTGTGAATCATCTAAAACCTCGTGTTGTAGACATTGAACACACACCTTTAGCAAATGTAGACTATCAGATAACAGATCTAGTAGTTGAATTTAATCTCCTAAACCTCCACTGCTCGAGCTATGAAAATTCCTTAGATCAGGCTGAATATGTCCAAATTTGGGAATCAAACCTAGCCAAATATGTTGTTCCAGTCACTCATCAATGCCAAGAGGTTATTAGGTTGTGTCAGAGTTATTATTCACCTGAAAATAGGGAAATGATGAATGCAAACAAAGAGGTGTTGTTTACACTTACTGTTGAGTCCATAAACCAGATGTTACAACTCAAACATGATCCCAAAGCTGTTCCTTTGTCAATAGAAGCATCAAAAAAGTTGTACATTGGTCATGATTTTCCCAAAAGGTTTCATATTTTTCAAGTGTTCATGCCTTTAAATGATGAAATTCCACAAATCAACCCTCCATATTCAACTTCAAAATTTCCAGAAGAGTCTAGACATGTCATTTCCATGTTTTCATTCATCTTAATATACTTTAAACATGAACATACTGATGAGTCCATCCTAGGGTTTCTGTCTAATTTTGCATTAGGACAACCTCCTTCTATCACTTTTTATTATGTTGAGTATATAGCTGAAAATATCCATGATCAACTAGTTAAATTTCCAACTGAAGGAGTATTTAGATATACATCCTTTCTCTTCATATATTCTTGTATTTTCAACTAGAAAAGTTTCCTATAACCCTCGAGAAGCTTGATATAGAAGAAAATACACTTTTAGTCATCTTTTAGACTTCATTGATCTGAAAAGAGTCCTCAGAATTCACTTTTGCAGATTTTACAGATAATTATGTCCACCCATCGATAAATATGTTGACCAACATAGAAAAACCAAGGATTAGTGATGAAATGAAGAAAATTCTATATCTATCAGAGCACACAAGAGCTGGTGATTGGTACTTATATGAGAAACATACTGAAATTAGAGTTTTTGGGTCTAATTTGTTGCCCTAAAAACTACCTAAATATGTACCAATGAGAATCGTTGCCTCGGAGTATATCAAGAAAATCTTAAATTATGATTCTATCAACTTCCTAGCAGCCAAGAGAATGACCCAATTTAAGTTGAAGAATCAGGTGGGGCTATTTATTTGTAATCACAGAGATGGAGAACAAGAAGAAGCAAAGTAATTACTTGAGTACAGATTTGAAGAAAGCTTCTCATGAATCTATGATCCATAAGGAATATTAAGTAAAATGAGGGTTAAGTGCAACTTAACACCCTACATTCATGAGAAAAAACCAGAGATTGAGAAGTATGTCGATCAAACTGAATGGATATGAAACACTTTGGTAGATGCAGTTAAGCAGGGTGATACTAGTCACACCTTACAAGCTACTAATCAAGGAGAAAAAGCCACGAAAGGAGTAAGAGAAGAAGGAGCATACATTGCTGCAACCACAACTGAAACTAGGTTCAAATTAAGATACAATAAAATTCCTAAGATAAACTCAATTGATAAATAAAAAGTGACAACTGAAGTTGAAGACACAGATGTTCTAGTAACAAATACAAGTGCTACTACATTCATCACAAATGATCAAGTTACAGCTAATTTGAATGAAGGAAATCCTAATAATTCATATACATGGATGATAGAGAAACAACAAAATTTGGAGGCATCTTCCTCACAGACAGCAGAAGAAAAAGATCTTGATTTCAGGGAAAAATATAAGCAGATTAAGACAAAGAATGAAGAAATTAAGAATGAGATTTATTCTCAATATTTGAAGCAAACACTAGGCATTCAGAACACACTTTTATTAGCTTTTGACTATTCGAATAAAAATTTGATTATGTCAGAATTACAACCAACAGTCAAGATGCCTAAGACAGTTGCATAATATAAGAAAATTTATCTAGAAGTGCCAACGGAAAGCATTCATGCACTAGATAAGATTAAGTTTCATAGGCAGAGTTCAGATATGTTATATTCTACTATAACTACCAAGGCTATGAGTATCAACAAGCTTCATAATACAATCATAAACATGAGGGATCAAATGAAGGTTGAAAAAGCCTCATCATATGCCAAAGATCTTAGAATTAACTCTCTAGAAGAGTTTGTTATCCAAGTAGGGTATTATCCTGCAAATGTTAAAGCAACATAACAGTTAGTGAAGAAAAACAATAAGGACATTGCAGCATTGAGGAAATAGCTTAAACTGTCGTCAGCTGAACATCCTCAAGCTAAAGAAATTGTACAAGAACAGACTTAGAAGGTTGGCTTGATGAATTTTATTTTTCAATTAATAGGACATATAAAAGAGAAGGAGACTCAAATGGACAAGCTTGTCCATGAAAGAGGAACTACAAAAACACAGGAAACTCCTATAGTAATTCCCATGGTTACTACTCTTGTGCCTTCAACTCTGGTAGAAGAGTTGGCACCAAAAGAACCACTGGCTACTGTAGTGCCAATGACATCATCAACAACTTCAGCCACAAAATCTTCTACATCAATAGTTCATCCAACATATGAGGCTAGTAAACTAGTAAAATTCATGGAAGAAATGTCACTTCAAACAAATGAGATTAACAGATTGAAAAATATTATTGATAATCTTGAAGACACCAGAAAGCTAGCTCAAATAAATGCTAAAACTCATGAGCAAAGGGCTAATTTGTTAAATGAAGAATTGAAAAAACTACAAAATGATTTAACCTTGAAGGAGCCAATATCATATGTAAAAAACCAGTTATGGAACAAAATCATTGAAGCCATCAATGATGTGTGGCCCTCAATCGAGGTAATATATGAATAGAGAGATTTACTAAAGGCAGCACAAGCAGAGATTCAGAAAACAAAATATGAGTGAGGTGACAAGCTTGAGCAAGCCTTGGAGTAGATAAATTTTCTCAACAGTAAAATCAAGCAAGAGATGGAAGAAATACAAATCATTGATAGGACGAAGACAATCCTTGAAATAAGGAAAGTCATTTCAAAGAAGAATCTCATGAAACAACTTGAAGAGAAATGTGAAAATATGAACATAGCCATAACCAAGTTCATGGTTAAATTTTAAAATTTGAGGCAAAGAATTTTGCCTAATATTCTAATCATTAATGACAAACTCATGCCACAGGAGGACTACAATAAGAAAATCAGAGATTATGGAAAAGAGCAAGTGGGCAAGACAAGTGGAAAAGGCATTCCAACAGGGAAGGTCTTACTAAGAAGTTTTGAAGACTCATTTTATCTGTAACATGAGATAAGACATTTATTTGTCATAAATCCCACATTTGCTAGATATACTGAAGCAGATGAAAATTTCAGGAGGCTAAAAAAGATACAAATTCATAATGATGAAGCTTGGCATTCACTCACTAAATTACTGTAAACGTCAAAGAGCAGAGAGAAAGACAAAAAACAGTTTGCTGATTTTTCAGTCAAAACATAATTTATTATAGCAGTAAGGAAATGTTTACAGAGATTAAAGAGTATCTGAGTTAAAGAGTATCAGAAGATCAAGAGAATCAGAGTTAAATAGTATAAGATAAAAAGAGAATATTTCAAAACAGATTTGAAATATCTTGGCCAGCAAAGAGGACACCAAGGCAGCCAACTGCACCTAATCCACAAAAAATTTTCTATTTTATTTGGATAAATAGGACAACTTGCTGATTTGTTAAACAACTGTCACAATTTTTTTGTAAAGATATTTTATTTTCCCTTACATAATTCCTAGAAGCATTCTAGTATATTTTGTAAGAAATTTTGTATAAATACTTCACTTTTTGAAGTATTATTGTGGAATAAATTACTGAAAATTTCTATAGTCATTTTGTTGGACTTGGAAGCTTTTTGTTGCAAATTTCGAGTAGCAAACTGGATTAAATCAACTAGCATCATATTTCAGGATTCATGTGATGAGCCATTGAAGTGAAGTAATTTCTACTTGTCATTGTTTATCTTCTCATGTTTTCATGCATCCATTATGTATTCTAAAGTTGAATGAATATATGGGAGTATTATTTTAGGATTTTTTAAAAGCACCCTGTCTTTACTGCTTATCATTTCTATGTTTTATACTGATTTCCAGAGTAGGGAACCCTTAATTGCTCCCTCTTTCGTTTGACCTCTATCTACTCCTTCCTTTTCCCGATCAAAGAACACTTCATTGCTCTTTATGCCGATCAAACCATTTCACCAAAACAGCCTCCAAGATCTTCAAATACTTATCTATCGTGCCCTGAAAACTGTTGGACGCCTAATCCTCCATGGGTAGGTGTGGAAGGGGAAGAGTCACAAAGGAGTCCAAGTGACCTTGGAAGATGAATCCAAGAGTCACACCATTGTATTATAAATGTACATATATGTGTAACAAAGAAGCAATGAATGCCTATTTTTCCATGTGTGTGTTTAACATGGTATCAGAGTTGATACGTTCATAACCATATCAACCTTGTGTGAGCCATTTTTTTTGTGGCTTGTGTAAATCTGCAAAATTCTGGTCATTTTTGTAATATTCAGAAATCAATTTTTGCAGCATTCAAAAATTATTCTGTTGGGTTCATTCAGAAGTCTCCAGGTTTTCTCACCACTCCCTTCTGCATTCATTTTTTACTGCTCCTGGAATTTTGTTTTACTTCTCCTGCCATTCTGCATTCTAAAAAAAAATTCTAAGTTTTGTTTACTACAAATTCCGGAATTTTTTTCCTGCAATTTTTGTTGTGTACAATTTCTGCTCAAATTCAGAGCACAATTTACAAGTTTTTTAAAATAGTGAAATTTTTGCAGCATTCACTCATCTCTGCCATTTCTCATTCCAGTTAAAATCTTGTGACATTTTTTGCGTTTTCAAAAATAAAAATAAAAATAAATTTACTGTAACCCTCTGCTCTCAACCCTCACTGCACAACTCTCACACCTACACCCAACTCCACGCTCACTCCACACTCACCTCAACACTCTCCCCTGCACAACATGCTCACCCCTCACCTCGGCCCCTCGGCCTTTCCCACCTCACAACTCGCCCCCACCCACTCCTCCCTAACCCACCCCCTCACATCACTCCCCATTCCCAATGCTCACTCCTCACACCCGCTCACCATCCCACACCCTCATGGCCCTCACTACCCCCACACCCCCTCGTAACATTCAACCACTCCCCTCACCTCACTCCCCACCCCCTCACATAGCCCTCCCTTTGCCCCCACTCGGCCCTCGGCCCCCATTCCCCACCACACCCACCTCATGGCCCCCCTCACTTTGCCCTCACCTGTCCCCCTCCCTCCCCGCTCACATCGCTTCCTCTCTCCCAGCCCACCCCTTCATAGCATCTACGCCCTTGGCCCTCATCCACCCCCCTCGGTCATCCCCCCGAGCCCTCTACCCGCCTCCCTCTACCTCCTCCTCCGCCATTCCACGCCCCCCCCCCCCCCACCGCTCACGATTACCGCCCCTCCCAACACTCCCCAAATCACAGCCATCACCCCTCGGCTCACTCGCCCTCACCTACATTTGCCTTCCCAACATTCAAGCCCTCCCCTCCCACACAATCTCTGCATTTTTATTTTCGGCCTTTTCGTTTTTTATTTTTTATTTTTTATATTTTCATAGTAAATACCTTCCACAACAAATGATTTATTTTTTATCTTTTTTTATAGTTAAAACCTCCCCCAGATAAAACCCCCCCAGTTGAAACCTCCCCCAAATAAATCCTCCCCCAGATAAAACCCCCCCAGTTAAAATCTCCCCTAGATAAATCCCCCCCAAGTTAACACCTTCCCCAGATAATACCTCTGTTTTTCCCCAATTTTTTTCCATTAAAAAAAAAAAAAAAAAACCAGTAGAAGAAGAAGAGAGAGAGGAGATGGTAAATGGATAGATGGATTGTCTATATAGTGAAAAGTGAATTTTTTGTTGTATGACCAAGATTTGTGGCATGTATAGAAGGGTGAATCTTTGAAGAGATTGAAAATGTGAAGGCAAACGTTGAAAAACAGTCATTATTTTCAAAGCAACAGTGGCATCATAAATTCACTTATAGTTTTGCCACAAATATTTTTGGAATTTTCCTTCCTCTTTCTTGTGAGGTAATATATCAAGCTCAAGAACATCTACTCATTGATAGTGAAGCATCCAAGCTTGTTAATATATTTTTGTTGAATTAGAGCTGTTGGTGTAAAACCGTTTTTTGAAGAAGAGAGAAATCATCTGCCTTAAAGGGTTATTGCACAGTGGTTTTTGCTACACATTTACAAAATATTTGTAGTGACATTGCATCCCTTATTAATTCATAGTTTCAATCAGTGTTTGAAGTGTAACTCTGAGTTGTTGAGAAATTTTTGAACACTTCTATGATGTGAGTCATTGTTGCTCGCTGATCAGACGGCCAAGTCTACACCTTAAGGTCCTCCATAATTTGAGTAGAAGATTTTTTTCTTTGGGAATTCCATAATTGGAAGTTCATGAAAGAAAAGGGTCTTTCAAGTCATTTGTTTTATTTTGAAAGTAAGTTGAATCACATTGTAAACGGGTGCATTATCAGTTGAAGCTGACACCCTTTATTTCTTGAAGCCTGAGTTGTTGAGAAAAATGGATAAAATAAATGATGCATTAGAGTTGTTGAATAACCTCATTCATTCCAGTGTTCATGATATGGTAAAAATGAGCAAGAACACTCTTTTTAATATTTAAACTTGTTTGCAAGATGCACAAGACAAGATTGATTTTTTGCAGTTGGAGTCTCAGCTTCAGCAAGATGAACTTCAACAAAAGAGTCATCATTTTGAACATATTTCTATTCAGAAAAATGAGAAGGAATCTCATCAAAAGCAAGAATATAAAGTTGTAGTTAACTCACATTCAGTTCATTGTACAAGAGTAGATTTACATGTAGATGCAGTAGCTCAATCTGTAATTCCCAAGCCCATCATCAGACCTTGGGAAGAGCTTGTTCACAACAAGCACAGAACTGGTCTTGGATATGAAAAGGATGTGTACTTTCATATTCCGGACTACTACAAGCCCATCAAATTTCAAAGTGCCAGATTTCTTTATGATAGGTCACCTTCAGTTGTTCCAGATTCTGCTCCTCTTCCATAGCAACAACAAAAACAGATTGTAAAATTCCAGCACTGTGATCATGTTGGCCATACAAAAGATAACTGTTTTGATCTTCATCCATGCAAGCACTATGGTTGGCGCACCCATTCTTCACACATATGCTTTAGAAACAAGACTCATGTAACAAAAAAGATTCATCTTGGATGGATCACTTCTTAGTAATGGGCATCAACAGCCAAGAATATTTTTAAGTCACGTGTTAGAACCTTTTCTCGAATATTGAAAAATCTTGCAGTTGATTTTTCGCCATCATCTTACCTTGTACCTGACAGGGGGGGAAATTGTGGTCATCTACAAGCTTTGAAGTCAAATCAAACGAGTCTAAGACACAATCTCTCATTCCATATTTAAAGTTGTAGCCAGAGACATAGCAATTCAGTCGAGCTTGAGCCACAATTCGTCATTCCAGATTCAGAGTTGTAGCCAGAGACAAGGATGCCCATGAGCATGCCTTTGGTTGATGGACAGCGTTAAACAATCCTTGTGAGGTTGATATTCTTCCTCTTTCAGAGCACTTCCTCTAGCAAAAGATTTTAGCTTCTTGTCAGTTTTGGTTGAGCTCTAGGAATTGCATCAAGCATTCCAATGTTGGTGGTCATCCTTAAACCATCACAAGTTTTAGACTTCCCTTATTTTAGGTTAAAGGTATCCCTCTTCAAATATAAGGTATAATTCCTCTAGAAGAAGCCCTTAGCTTCTTGCCAGTTTTGGAAGATTTCCGGGAACTGCAATAATCATTGCTTTCCAGTGTTGGTGGTCATCCTTAAACCACCTCTTTATTCCAACATTTTATAGAACTCATTCATCCTAAGTGATGCCATGCATATTTTGCAGATTTGTATTACAAATCTCTTCTTGGACTCACACATACCCCTTCGAATTAAGGGGGGGAATGCTGGACACCTAATCCTCCATGGGTAGGTGTGGAAGGTGAAGAGTCACAAAGGAGTCCAAGTGACCTTGGAATATGAATTCAAGAGTCATACTATTGTATTATAAATGTACCTATATGTGTAATAAAGAAGCAATGAATGCCTATCTTTCCACGTGTGTGTTTAACAAAAACATTATAATTTTTGACATTGATCCTAGTTCTGTCTGCTTGACTTTTGACTCCTTAGCCCAATGGAAAAAAAAATTTCCCACTATCCATATCATTAAGTGATTTTTCCCACCAAACCAAACCAAATTTCACAATCATAACTAGCCTAATATCTTATAATAAAATCAAAGTTAAATCTTACAGAGAGAGCCCTCTCTGAACCCTAGGAAGGCTAGATCCTAGGGTTTAAAAGTAGGTTTGTGGTTACCTCTTGTGTTCTTATACTTTAAAGAAAAATCTCACAAAGTTAGAATTACTAGAGCGTTAACAAAAGGAATATTTCTATGTTGTCCCAGTATTTCCAGATCTGAATCCATTGAAATTTTTCTCAGAAAATCCTCTTTATTTATAGGCTTATAGTAGATTTTAAGCCTATGTCCATTGATGAAAAATGAAACAGATGCTTTGTCATTTTTTTTTATCTTGACAGGTCCATTATTGAAGATTACTTCAATATCATATGGCCGAAGCCAATGAGTCATAAATATTGCTTTGAGATATTTGAATTTAGAGTCGAAAAAGAGTGCCCAATATCCTTTCTAAAACACTTTATTCTTTATGAATCGATCATGCCATTTGATCTGTTGTTATTGGACAAGAGAAGTATGATCAACTACTTCTTGTCAAATTTCATCCAGTTTTTTTAACTGCATAATCCTTTCTTTTTGTGCTTGCGAAAATTCCATCCGTAATTCTACTACTAGCTTGTATGTATGTATTTGAAACTCAATGGGTAATAGAAATTATTTTCCATATACTAACTAATATGGACTGAAACCAGTAGTTTTTTTGCAAGTTATTCTATATGCCCATAATGCATCTTTCAAATTTTCTGACCAGTCATTTCTGTTCATTTTGACAGTCTGTGTCATAATGTTTTCTAGGACTTTATTTGTTGATTCCACCTATCCATTTGCTTGAGGATGATACAAAGTGGATATTCTATGTTTGATCTTGAATGTCTTCGTAATATCACGAACAAGTTTTGATGTGAATTGTGTTCCTTGGTTAGTTACTATCTATCTCAGAACTCAATATCTCACAAATATCTCTTCAAACAAAAAAGACACAACAGTTTGTTATGTTGCCCATGCTACTACCTTAGCCTCCACCCATTTAGTCACATAATCTATACATACAAGGATGTATTTCTTTCCATTGGAGGGAGGGTTTATTGGTACCAAGAAATCTAAAGCCCACTGTTCAAACGGTTCAAAAAGTACTTGTGGCTTTAATGGCATTTCATCTGATGCCACGAGTCTACCAATTCCTTGGAAGTTGTCACATCTTTTGACATAATTCCCAGAGTCCTTGAAGACGGATGGACAATAGTAGACAAGATTTAGCACTTTGTATGTTGTCCTTTTATCTTCAAAATGAACACCACATGGTTCATCATGACAAGCTTTAAAAATTTCAATTATTTCATCCTCTCTTACACATTTTCTAATCATTAAAATAGCACTAGTATAAAATAGATCTCCATTGACCCAGCTATACCTAGAAATTTCTCTAATTATTCTTCGTTTATGTTTCTTTGTGTTGTGAGATGGTAGAGATATATGCGAACCAAGGATTTTTGACATTTATAGTGAATAGATGTTCATCTGGGAAATTGTCAGATACTGGATTTGGATCACCAGGTGTATTTAATCTTGACAGAAAGTTAGCAACTTGGTTATATTTTCCTGGTCAATATTCTACATTAGTATTAAAATCTTGCATTAATCAACCACCGAGTTATTCTACCATTTGTATTTGATTTATTCATTAAATATTTTATAGCAGAATGATCTGTGTGAATAAAAACTTGATAACCTATTATGTAATGTCAAAATTTATTTACAACATGTACGATAGCTAACATTTGTTTTTCTGTAACAGCATAATTCAATTATTCTGGTGTTAAATTTTTACTGATGAAATATATAGCATAATTGAATTGATTCTCTTTTTTTCCAAGTGATGCTCCAATAGCTGTATCGAATGCATCAGTTGAAATGTGAAATGGAAAATATCAATTAGGTCCTCGAAGAATAGGTGCAATTGATCATTTCTCTTTTAATTTTTCAAATGAATGTTGAAAATTATTATTCCATTGGAATTATACATCTTTCGCAAGTAACTTGAATAATGGTAAAGCTATTTTACTGAAATTTTCAATAAATATCCGATAGTAGCCTGCATAACCCAAGAAAATTTGAACTTATTTTTGTGTTGTAGGAGGTGTTAAATTCACAATGACCTAATTTTTTGTTGGATCCACTTTAATCCCTGAAGAAGAGATATGTTGTCCCAACACTATCCCCTTAGTTAACATCATAAAAAAATTTTCATTAATAAGAGATAGGTTTGTCTCAATGCATCTTTTTAAGACTTTCTCAATAATTTATAAACAATCATCGTATGTTGTACCATACACGGTAAAATCATCCATGTAAACTTCCACACACTCATGAATCAAATAAGAAAAAATAGCAAGTACTTCTCTTTGAAAAGTAGCAAATGCATTACACAAACCAAACGGTAATGCATTGTATGCATATGTTCCCCAAGGGCATATGAATGTTGTCTTATATTGATCTTCTAATGCTATTTTTATCTAATTATATCTACTAAATCCATCCAGAAATGAAAAAAAATTATTTCCAGCCAATGAATCTAACACTTAATCAATATATGGTAAAGTAAAATGATCTCGTAATGTAGCTTTGTTAGGTTCTCTGTAATCCACACAAATTCTCCATTCCCCATTTTTCTTAGGCACCAAAACTAAGGGTGAAAGCCATTGAATATCTGAAAAAGGATAGACAAATCCAACTTGTAACAGTTTATGTAATTCTTCTTTCACTATTTCCTTCATCTTGGGATTCATCTGTCTCTGTGGTTGCCTAACATGTTTTTTTTTCATTATCAATGTAAATGTGATGGATGCATGTTTTTGGATGAATTCCTGCCATGTATTTATAATCCCAGGCAAAAGCTTTTGAATATTTATGCAATAATGTCACTAGCTTTTCCTCTTGTGATGATTGTGAGTTGTTACCAATATTCAAATGTATTTCAGGACTGATTTCAATTATTTTTCTATTTGAATTGGTAATTGAATTTACAGGAAAAATGCTTTCAAATGTATTTTTCAATGATTGTATTGTGAAATTTTCCTGAAAACATTCATTTAAAAGATAAATAGCAGCTTCATATTGAGTTATCCTAAGTTTCTCTGAAATATTTGGTCTTGAGATGAATAGTTCTATTAATTTCTCATTTTCTTCCTCCTCTCTAAAATTGTAAACTTGATTAAGGCTAAGAACAGATTAAAGTTTTTGTTGTTCATTTTGATCAAGTAATGATAATAGAGAAGAAGATTGAGCAGGAGGATATAATATAACATGTTTTCTTTCATCTCCATGTGCAATAATCATGCTTCATGACCTGCATCCAATGTCAGCATCTGCAGTGGCCAACCAAGGTCGACCTAAAATTAAGGGATACCCTCCCAAGTTTTCTTTTGGCTGCAAAATCAAGAAGTCTACAGGATACTCCAATGAATTCAGTGAGACAATGAGATCTTCTAGAATACCTTCTGGAACACCTTTAGATCTATTTGCAAGTTCTACGACTTTTGTAGTAGGTCTAATGTTGTTCAAATTCAAAGGTTTCATAGTCTTTATTGTCATAACATTGATTGTTGCTCCCAAGTATATTAAAGTGTTTGGAATTGAAAACTTGTTAATCGAAATAGTAACCATAGGATTTCCTGGATCAACATATTTTTCAATGGCTATGTTTGTAGACATGAGACTTGAAAGACTTCCAATTACCTGGATTTTTGGTGGATCCTTCTTTCTTCGGCCAGATTTCTTAATGCATATTACCTTTATTATTTTTGCATATATAGGAATGTCTTTAATTGCCTGCAATAAAGGAATTTTAACATATGTATTATTCAATTCATCCAGAATACTAAATTTAGGGAAAGATATTGGAATATTCTATTGTATTAATCTCTCTGGATAAGGTGGAGTCTATGTCATGATAGCTTTACTCTTTTGAATATATTTTTCTAGTTGTGATTGCTTAGTTTGTTCTCCTTGTTCTATTTTTTCTTCAATTATTGGAGGAGAATAATTTTGTAACACCTTCCCAGACCTTAGGTGGACATCTTGTACAGGAAGAATTGAATAAGTAGGATAATATGTTTCCTCTTCCACATTATATGTTGGTCTATCCACCTTGTTTCTTGGATTAGCTACTGGCTGAGTTGGTAAATTTGTTGGTCTAGGGGGTTGTTGGTTAGTTGAGAGCTGAAGTTGATGCGGTTGAGTTAGCATTGGTGGGTTTTGATTTGGATATGGCATTGGTTGTTATTGCTAGAATTGTTGATATTGAGGAAATGGTTGTGGAGGGTATGGTTGTTGATATTGATACTATTGGGTATACATCTACTATGGTGGTTGGTTTCCATAACCATATCCCCTCCAACCTTGTGAAGGTTAGTTTTGATAATGTTGTGGTGGCTAGGGCTACCATGCCATTAGTGTATTCCATGTGTTTTGAGGATATTGAAAATTTTGGGGATTTTGTTGAGGGAATTGTTGAGGTATTCTTGGCTACCAAGGTCTTCTTGGTGCCATATAGTAGAGAGAATCTACTCCTTGTACTTCTTCCCCTTGCAATTATTTTAGCTTTTGACATTTTACTGTTGCATAATTTTCTATGCATAGTCCACATACTTGTATATTTTGCAAAGGACATTCCTTAAGTGGATTTTTTTGTCTACACTTTGGATAGAAAATTGCTAAGACTTCATCTTCCTCTTATTTTCTCTTCTTAGCTTTCAAAAAATCTTCTTATGTACCTGTTGAAGCCTCAAAAATCATTGCTTCAAACATTGGGGGAAAACCACCCGGTCGGGACCTTAGGACAACTCCTTTTCCGTTTGGTGTGGTGGCTCCGACTAGATTGATAGGACAAGTTTCCTAATAACTTAAATGGGTTGGTGATGGAATAATTGGATGAATGGAAAATGGAACTAAAATAACTAAAATAATCTATCTAATTTAATCTATAACTGAATAAATAGTTCTAAAACTAACTCTAGTTTCAAATATGAATACAACTTTAAAATCGTTTCAATCAAATCAATAACCATGAAAATGTATTATAGTTTAATTGAAATATGCGGTAACAAATAAAGATAACTCTGTTTAAGAAATTAAACAGAGTTATAATAACACATTACATTCATCATTTTATATATCATTTGCATATACTGAAAGAGATGAATATTTCTACACACTCAGAAATGATATGTATAAAGAAATATTATAAAAAAAGTACATATAAATGATAGCAATTTTTAAAGAGAATATCTCATAACATAATAAAATTAGCAGTGAATAGATAGAAATACCATATCCATCTTGATACTTTTCCCGATGCAATTTGATATCCAAATACAGCACTTCAATGTAAAACAAACTCCAAGATACAGAAATGCAATTCTTAAAGACAATTTTCCATAGAACCAGCGGATGTGATCCTTTATAAAAATTTAAGAGTCAATGGAGTACAAAAATGTAACATCCAATTCAAAATATTACAAATTCAGGACCCTTTCCTAAATGCATGAAAGGGGTTTAAATAGGAACTTAAAATAAAACAAAATAACTAAAACTACTGCTACAATCTATCTCATCTAAAATCTATAAACAAAATTGCGATATTGAAGTGAAACCGATTCATTCATTCTGTCCTACGTTCAATGTGCCCAGATGGAAAATTTTGAGCATATATTTGACTCGTGTTGGATGACTTAGCCTTGAATGTAACTGCCCAGTATACATAGCATCGGAGAATTCAGGAATGATACAATTAATGGCATTTGAAAGGAATTTGATGGCCATTTTTTGACTATGTGGCTTGATTAGATAAGTCCACATTATATCCCATGAAATTCCTTGAATTTTTCTAATCTATTGATTCTTATTGATTGTCTCTTCCTTCCACCTGGAATCAGCTTCTTTTACTTTTGGTAATTTTCCTGGGGTACAATCTGAGATCAAGTTAGTGGCGTACAAGCTATCATTAATCAATTGTGTTATATTATTCATCATACTTTTAGCTCTTGATATGGCTCTTTATAATTTCATCAATTGTTGTTCCCATTCCACAAATAAAATTTCCTTGTGTCTCTTTTCAATTCTGGGAAGATTAGATTTTCTTCCCAGCTCTGTATCCTACCATGAAAGGAATTCAGAAATTTTTTCATCAGCATCATCAATTTCTTACCTAAGAGTGACAAATTCATCTATCAAAGATGATGTTATTTCGCACAAGGGCTCAGCTTGTGCCAACTTTAGACAAAATTCATTTAACTGCTGAGATAGCAATTTGTTTGTTTCAAGAGCTTTAGTTCTGAATTGATCTAATTTAGGGTAATCCTTTAACTTGTCCAATGCTGATTGGAATATTTTCTCTTGTTCAATCTTTGCATTTTTCTCATGTTGCAGAAAATTTTGTAACTTTTCTACCTCTTGCCTCAACTGTTGTTGTTTGTTCAGGGCTTGTTCATCAATCTTCTTCTTTTCAATGCTAAGCTGCTCTTCCAGCTGTTTAGATCTGAGATTCTCATCTTGCAATTTTTTTTCCAACTGAACAAGCTTTTGCTGATTCTCTATGGCCTATTCATCCAGTATAGCTATCTATAAGTCTTTTTGTTTCATCAACTGGGAGACTTCAGAAGCTTTGTCTATAGTTGCAGCACTATAGGCACCTGTTTATTGAGATAATTTGGTGAGATCCTCCAACGGATTCACCTCAGTATTTTTATAAACAATATTCATAAATTCTACTTGTGATGTTGAAAGTGGATCATGGTCAGTTTTTCTCCTCTTCCTTTGCTTTCTAAAAACAACCCTATGCTTAGGACTGTAAAATATGTCTAGAGGAGGAACTTCTTCTACTTTCAACATAATTTCACCTGTAGGATGTTCAGGAATAAATTCTATATCTTGATCTTCCAAAACTTTAACTTGGGGATTATTTTGTTGTCCTATTTGCTGGGAAAATTTCTCATATTGGCTTAGCAAATGGGAAGAAAATATAAGTTCAGAAGATTCCACCACCTTTTCAATAGTTTCTTCTCTTCCAAGTTGATAATCTGGATTATTTCTCATTCTCCTTATACTACTTGTACAATAGCCTTACTTCCTGTGTCTTCTTTCTCAGTATGCACATTGGTCTCAGTACTTGTGTTTTCCTTTTCTGTCTGAGCTGTAGATTGGTGATCAATATGTACATTGAGTAAATTACCATTAGTATTCTCTTTTTGCACACCGGGTTTGCCACTAGTGTTTTCTTTCTGCACAACAGAATTAGTTCCTGTGACTTCCTTTTGTGTCTGTACATTGACCCTTCTAGTAGATGTTTCTTTAGCTACTTTTCCAGATGCATCCTCTTTTTCCTTTTGCTATGTTTCAGACTCCTGCACATGATTTCTTAATTGATCTAGAGGAGATTTGAGCAGTCTTTGGCTTCTAAATAACATAAATTTATTCATCTCTTCAGTCTGAAATTTAGACTTGGCTAAGTTATAGACTTGGGGCAAATTATCAGCAGAAATAAACAAATCATCAAACTGATCAAGTTCGTGTTTGAACCGAACGATGGAAATTGAAGTGGTGAAATAAAACGCCACCTTCTTTGGGTCGTATTGCCTTCCTAAGATTGTAGAGAGTTTAAGATATCTCATCTTGATGACCTCCTTCTCAGCATGTGTGAAGTTGTTAAGAGTATAATCTCCACAATGAAATGGAAAAGTAGGCCACATCAATTTCCTATTATTCTTGAGAGACCTTGAGATGCCTTCTACTGTCAACTGATAAGAAATATATTATGCTAACAATTTATAGGGAACATACAGAGGCAGAATATGGGGTTCTACAATGCTCCCAAAGACTTTGATATAAGTAAATCTTTCTTCTCCAAACAAGTCGCCAATCAAGGATATATCAATTTTAGCTTTTTCAGAAAGCCTGGGAGGGAATCGGTTAAAAATGGTTTGATAAACAGGGATGAGGAAACCATGACAAATTCTATAAACATGTTTTTTAAAATGAACTTTCCATAAGAATTTATGATATATATGAATAGGAGCAGGATCTTCGGGGATCCATTTCCATCCTAACATGGGAAATTCAGAGTTGAAACATAGGGCATCTAGAATATAGGCACAAAAGTAAAATGGGGTTGTGTTTCATGTGTCCTTGTCCTTTCTATACTCGAGGATTCTATTGGTTATCTTATCTGAAAGAATGACAGCCCAGTCCATTATTTTGGAATTTACAGTAGAATGGATTAAAGGTACCATTTGTATCAGAAACCTAGCTGAATTATTATTACCAAATAGCCTAGACATCATTGAGGTGGCGTAATAGTATGGAGGTGAAAGGGACTCCATAGAGTAAATACCTGATGCCTCAGTTTTGTGCTTCTTTGGAGCTCTTCTCCATTCTCTAATTGGCTCAGACTGATTTTCATTATTTGTAGCAAAATCTTTAATAAAGGCATTGTTGTAGACCTTTTGCAGGTCTGGAAGATGATACATTGCCTTAATGTACTCTGCTTTAAATGACCCAAATTTTGTCCCAGTAGCTGAAACAAACGTCCTGTTTCTGATGGTCACATTGTCAATTACCCACCGAATTACATCATAGTAAGGGAAAATGTTTACCCAAGCTGCAATTCGGTGCAGGAATGAATTTGCAAGTGCTTGAAGAGAAGTTTCTGAATTAGACTCTGAGTCTTCTTCATCAGGAACTGTTGCCTTCGCCACAGTGACCTTAGGGTTTTCCCTTTTAATCAGGTTATATACCTCTTCCCAATAGATTTTTCCAAGACCTTGGCACGATGTGTCTGTAACCAGCTTAATTCTGGTTGGTTTCTCTTTAGGTACCATGGTGAAAATAGGGGTCTTTGCAGCGACAGTGGCCTTTTATTTCCTAGATCGCTTAGACATTTCGTTGTCTGGTAACGTTTCCCTTACTCAGCGAATGAAAGGATTGGGAATTCTGTAGTTCTACAATGAAGAAAAGCTTTCAAAAGTGGTAAAAAGAGAATAAAGAGAACAGTTATATGAAAGATCTATTCGTTGATTTCCATTTATTAACTCTGTATTTTAAACTTAAATTCTCTCTTTAGAAGTCACACTCAACATATTCGAAATAGAATCAATAAAAATCATTCATTTGATTTTCTATTAATAATAAATGTACAATCAGAGATCGATGGTTTTGAAGTGAGAACATAAAACGTTCCCTTTGAATCATGTGATTGCGACGAATAAACAACATATGCGCAATGTAAAATATAAAGATTAAGTATTAATCACATCGAGGATTTCCAGGAGGGACAAAAAATAAGATTTCATAATCTTCGCCGATTTTTTATTGCGATGATGGTGTATCACATCGGGATTTTAGCATCATGAGTGAATATAATGTTTGTTCCTCTGAAATGCGATTGCAATCAATCGCATCGCATCGAAGTTTTGCAAATGACTAAATGAAGAGTTTGCATTTTTCGTTTTTCAATTTGCGATTTTTGATGGGGCCCATTGCATCAGAGATTATAAAACAAGCACATATTACATTGCTCTTCTAAAATGCAATTGCAATCAATCACATCGCATCGAAGTTTTATAGAAAAAATGTGAAAGCTTATAAATTTTGTGATTTGCGATTGCGATTGGTTCAATCGCATCAGAGTTTTTCAAAAGCAAATATACAACTTAAAGATGTCTGTGATTTGTGATTGCGATTACTGTATCACATCTGACTTTGTTCCAATTGAATACTTTTATGTATTATGTTAATGTGATAAAGTCTTTATATCTCATCGGATCGGAAATTTTTCAATGTTGCGTTTGTTTATATACACTTGCTATTAAAGATATGCAATATATATGTCTTTATAAAAATGAACCTTTATTGTTTTATTTCAAAATGATCACATTTCCTCTAAGTATTTTATTCGTAAAAAAGAAAGGGGACCTATTTCTAAATGAAATTTATTCTAAAAATTTTGAAATGGGGAGGGTTGTTGTACCATACAACAATTGGCAATTGACTGGAAGAAACAGTTATCTTTGAAAAAAATAAAATGAATACTACATTTCTAGTAAGTAAAAATTTTTAAAAGATAATGAAAACTGTCTTAGAGAAATTTTAAATAAAATCTAACTCTGAAAAAGAATAAAAATCACTTACAATTTCTTTCTAATTCCTCAAAGATAAAAACATTTTTTGGTTTTCTCAAGCCTTGATTGGTTGGTAATAATGATGTAAGGGTCCTTTCCAAGTTTAGCTTTTGTAATATACTCTATTGTCATAGACATTGCCTCTACTGCCTGCAAACGTTCATAGTCTCGACAGGGTTACCTTTTAACCATCAACCATTCATTTTCCCATCCAACTAAGATTATGAATCTCTAAAAATAGATTCATAAGACATATTATCTCATGTTTTTTTTGCCTTTTACTTATTTTTTAGTTTAAGAGCCATTGTTCTGGTTTAGTATCCAATTAATAACAATGTCATTCACGAGTTGTAATTAAACTGAATAAGCTAGCTCGTGATGAGACCCCTTGTCTTATATTTATAAGTCATTACCCTGTTTTGGTATGTAGTGTTGGTAATGTCAGTTTTATTACTTCTTGTGATCATGGTAAGCAGGCTCGTGATGAGACCTCCTATCTCTTAAATTTTCCATATAATTTCCTATAATTACATTCTAAAAAGTCACAACCTAAACGGATGGGGTGAAATAGTTTTATCCTTAAGAATCAATGGATGACAATTTTCAGATTTTTCTGAGTGCCAAAGCTTGAAAACGTCTTTACTTTTTAAAGATAACCTTCCTCTGCTCAATAAACTTATAATGACTTACATTTTCCTCAAGGTTTCAAAAGATCATGTAAATGTCTTGAACATATTTTCAAAGTTTAACATTTTATTTTAAACTATCCAAAATTATAATCATTTCCCTAAAAATTCTTGTTTACACAAAATAAGTATTTATAATATTCTTCCCAAGACATTTTCTAATAGTAAAAAGTCAATTAGAGACTATTAACAACCTCTATTTACAAAACAAACAAAAATTGCAGAAAGGAATATGTACTAGTAAGAAGGAGTTACCTCCTTATGAAAAGAATTTCTTTAAGACAAGCCCATTTACAGGAAGAGATTCTCTCTTTCCTGTTAAATCTTGGAGTATGAATGTATATGAGCCTATATTTTTGGCAATCTGAAATGGTGCAAGCCACATTTTCTAAAATTTGGTATGCTTACCTTTTTCTTCATGTGTTTTATCCCATTTCAGAACAAGATCACCAATTGAAATTTTTTTTGAGCCGGTGGAACTTGAATCAAAAGAAGATTTTACAAGCGGTTGATGTTTTTAATGAATAATTTTTTCTTTCTCTCTATCTTCTTCTAATTTAAGGATTTGATCAAATCTCAACTTAATAGATGAGGAAGGATTTTCTTCGATAAATTTCACTAGAGCTAATGATGGGAGAGCTAGATTTGATGGTAGCACAGCTTCTTTTCCATAAATTAAATTGAAAGGTGAAGTTCCTATTGAATCTTTATGAGTAATACAATCAACCCATAATGCAAAGATTAAATACTTGTGCCAATTCTTTTGATTTTAATCAATGGTCCTTTTAATGATTTTTATGAGATTTTTGTTAGTAGATTCAGCTAAACCATTACCTTGTGGATAATAATTCGCTGAATATTTCAATTTGAAACCTCTTTTGATTGCAAATTCCATTATACTATTTCCAGAAAATTAAGATTCATTGTCAAAGACAAGAGCGTCAGGTACACCAAACCTAGTAATGATGAATTGATCGATGAAATCAATAATTCCATCAGAATTGGCTACCTTTAAAGGAATTGCTTCTACCCATTTTGTGAAGTAATCTGTTGCTGTAAGGATGTATTTGTGTTGTTTGGAAGAATAAGGTACTATTTCACCAATAATATCAAGCCCCCATTGCTCAAATGGTTGCTCAATATTTATTGGTTGCAAAGGAAAAGCTGGCTTCCTTTGTCTTCCACTAGCAGTTTGACAAATCTTGCACTTCCTTACGTAATCATGTGTATTTTTGAAAAGAGTAGGCCAATAATATCTAGCATGGATGATTTTGTGAGCTGTGGTATCACCTCCAAAATGTCCACCTATTGGTCCATCATGTAATTCTTGTAATACCTTTTTTGCTTTAGTCTTTTCAAGACATCTTAATAGGATTGAATCATAATTCCTTATGAATAACACGTCATCAATGATTTCATATTTAATAGCCTTAAATATTAAAGCACATTGGTTTTTATAGCTGAGATTAGAAGGAGCATACCCATTTTTCAAGTAAAAGATCGAATCAGCATACTGAGATTCAGAATCTGTAACACTTATCTGACTTACTTGAACAACATTATCTGGATCTTGATTTTTTGGTAAGTTGTGAGCTCCTACTAATAATCTACAAAAACCTTGACCTCTAACAATCTTGGCTAGCTTAATATCAATATCATATTCTTGCAAAGTTTTCACCCAATTAGCTTTGTTTTCTCCTACTTCCTTTTGAATTAATAACTGTCTCACTTCCGAGAATGAGACAATAATTTTTGTATGTGTCTTTAGGAGAAAAGGTCTAAAATGTTTGATTGACTTAAACACAGAGAAGGCTTGTTTTTCTACATCGTAATAATTAAGCTCGGCTCCTTGCAGATTTGAGCTGAAGAAAGAAATTGGTGCTTCTACTTGTTGATCATTGAGCTGTGTTAAAACAACAACATAGGATGTTTTGGTGGCCAAAGTATACAGAATAAAATCTTTAGAAAAATCAGGAGTATTTAATATAGGCGCATTAATGATTGCGTGTTTGATTGCATCAAAGGCTTCTTTCTCTTTATACCCCCATTTAAATATTGAATTTTTCTCAATCATATTCTTCATAGGTAAAATAATTTGAGAAAAATCAAGAATGAATCTTTTTACAAAATTGATTTTCCCTAGAAATGATTGCATGGATTTTTTGTTATGAGGTAAATAAATATCAGAAATTGCTTTCACTCTGTCAAGGTCAATATATATACCATCTTTTGATACAGAAAACCCTAAGAGTTTTCCTTCATTGAGAGAAAAGAAGGATTTCTTTGGGTTTAAAGAAATACCAAACCTTCTACATCTTTCAAATATTTGTTTCAGATCATGTAGATTATTGGCTCTCTTCTTTGAAAATATTGTTATGTCATCAAGATAAATAACAACTGACTTATTAATCATACCCTTAAATGCTATATCCATATCTCTCTATAAAGTAGCTCCTGCATTTATTAAACCAAAAGGCATTTTCTAATAACCATAGGTTCCCCATTTGGTTCTGAAAATGGTTTTCAACCTATCATCTAGATGTACTAATATTTGGTTATAGCCTAAAAATCCATCAAGGAAGGACATGAGTTCAGAACTAGCTACCTTTTGAAGTATTTCTCCATGGTTGGCAATGGGAAATTATCTTTTTGACATGCCTTGTTTAAATTTCTAAAATCAATACAGATTCTAATATCACCATTCTTCTTCCTGACAGTATCATGTTGGAAACCCAATTGAAATGCCTTACAGGAAAAATGATTTTGGCTTTCAAAAGTTTGTTGAGTTCTGTTTTGATTTGAATTTCAAGATTTGGATGAATCTTTCTTAACTTTTGTTGAACAAGTTTGACATTAGACAACATTGGAATTGTGTGTTGAATAACAGAAGTATCATAAGTTTTTAAGTCCTCATAATTCCAAGCAAAGACATTTTTATACCTACTCAGAAGTTTGATGAAAGCAGTTCATTCCTCTGGAGTTAAATTGAGTCCTAGATTAACATTTTGAGGTTTAGAGTTAGAACCAAGATTTACTAATTCAAACTTCAAAGTAGAACCTTGAAGTTTAGCATTAGTAAATTTCTTGAATCTGTCTTTTATATCATATAGATCCTCAAGTTTAACAACAGATTTAGGGATAGGATTTTCATTACTTTTTGAAGTAATTTGCAGGTCATGATCATTTTCATCAATAATTCGTTCATCATAGGATTTCTCTGAAGTCAAGAAATTCAATATATCTTCATCATGATAGAATACTATCTAGTTTGTGATATTATCAGGAACAGATGGGCGAAAAATCAATTCCACTGAAAATCTATCAAGACGGCAATCTTCAGCAGGGACGAGTTTGGATGCAACATTAGCTAACAAATCATCTGATGTGTTTTTATTTCTAGGAATAGAAGAGATATTAAATGCTAAAAATGGAGTGGTAAGGTCTTGCACTAGGGTTTGATAATGTTCGAGATGTTTTGAAAGACAATGGATGGTATTCCTTACTTGTCTTATGACAATTTCAGAATCACGATATACTTTCAAGTATTTGACATTTAACCCTATAGCTTTATAAAGACCTTGGATCAAGGCTTCATATTCTGCAGTATCTTTTGTGCACTCAAATTCTAGTCTACATGATAGCATGGTTTTCTCTCCATATGGATCAATTAAAATGCATCCTGCTCCTACTCCATCACTAGATTTTACTCCATCGAAATATAGTGACCAAAATAAAGATTTATCTACATGTTTACCTATAGATGTATCAGAAATATTAACAATTCTAGAAGAATCAGATTGTGAGAAAATTTCAAATTGTGAAACAAAATTATTTACAGAAAAGGGTGATTGTGGTGCAGTGAAATTCGCAAGGAATGACTCAGCAGAATAACCTCCAAGGATATTACTATTAAAAGCTACAGGCTCATTTTCTTGTTCAAATTCAGTCACAGTATGCATCATCTGTTTTTCTCGTTCAACTTTGATTTGATTTGGTTTCCCTTTGTAGGGAAGCCACATATGTGAATAATCAGTTGCGATATAACCATTAAGCTTTGAAGACCAATCTCTGCTTAAGACTAATCCATAGAATTCAGGAATATCTGCAATTAGAATATCAATTGTTTGGACAATCTTGGGATCGGAAGCTAGTCTGATGGTAACTGAGTTGATTTCTCCTACAACTTGAACTTTAGAGCGATCCAATTGAAAAAGGTGAACTGCATACTTTTGTGGTTCGATATTTGATTTTGCACAGACTAAAGTAGGCATTATATTAGAGGATGTTGCTGAATCAATTAAACAATTATGAAAATTCTTGTTGTAGATTTCATAAGTCAAAATAAAAGGAGGTGTTTGAGAATTTGATATTTCTCCAATAAGAACAGTATCTGTGGCATCTACTTTGTCTGGTGGCTGACCAGTCCCTTTAGCTGCTTTTGCAAATACACCACTTGGTAGAGGAGCAATAGGTGTAGCATTTAATTCTTTTAATAGCAGCTTTTGTTGATGTTTAATTTTGCTGAGTTCATGTAAAGAAATGTTCACTCTAGTCTTCTTCATGTCTTCAACAATGTTATAATCCATAGGATCTGATACCACTAGAGTCTTAGATGTTGAGGTAGGAGGATTAGAAGATGATGGCTGATTTTGAGTGGGTAGGGGAAAATTTTTCTTTGCATGAGATTTGTCTTGGGTACTTGGAGTTGTAGTTTTCTTCTTAGGAACAGATTGAACAGTTTCGATGTAGATTTGCTCCTTGTACTTATAGGCATAGCTTCTTGTTCTATTTCACTATCCGAGTTAGGGAGAATTAAATCCCACATTCCATGTAATTCAATTATTTCCTCTTTTTATTCTTCTTCATCTGATACTAGAGGAGTATCTTCTTCTTCTTCCTCTTCTAATTCTACATTGGAGATTGAATTGGGAGGTTTAGATTGAGCTTGATTTCTCTTGAAATTTCTTAATGGTCTCTTGGTAGAAGTCTTTGCTACTTTCTTTTTAATCTCAAACATCTCATTAGACATGGTTTGGAGAAATTTTTGTAAGCCTTCCATGTCGTATGGATCTTTGGGTGTCTTCTTCTTTGAATCATCCTTAAAGCTGACTTTCTTGGATTTTCATTCCTCAATGGCATTTTTCTTATCCAAAGCAACAATCATTTTTTCGATTGCAATTGCTTCTTTCATGTTCTCATCCAAAGTAGGTTTCGCAGCTCTATCTAGAAAAATTTCTATGTTTGAAGGCAAAGCAATGATATACCATTCACTTCTAACCTGCTCACTAGGCTTTGATGTTGTAGGGATCTTATTCAAGAGTTTATTGAATCGGGAATTAAAATATTTCATGGGTTCTTTAGGTTCTGTCTTCAAATTGGAGAGATCATTGATTAGGGTAGCTATTGATCTATCATCTCCATATTTGGTTAAAAATTACTCTTGGAAAATATCCCAACTTGTAATAGAGCCTAAATGTAATGAAAAGTACCAGGATCCTGCTACCCCTTGCAAAGTATAAGGAAATAACCTAACCACAACATCTTCATGTTCTACTGCATTCAAATTTACAGCAAGAATAAATTTATTTATGTGTTCTTCCGCCTATATACCAAGGTCAAGACTAAATTTTGGTAGCCACTTTTCAGGATGATCTGGTAAATCATGTAAAGGTGCAGCTATTTCAACAGCTCCTAGATTAGTCCATGGTCCTTGTGCCATTGTTGTGATGATGATCGAAGAAATAGAAGAGACAACTGGTGTTTGAGTAGTGACAGTTGAAGGACTAGAAGAGACAAGTGGTATCTCAGTAAATTTTCTTTGAACAGTTGATATTGGAATAGGCGATGTTTGGGTAGCTGATGTTTGAATAGCCGATTTTGAGACAACTGTACTTTTCTGAGTCAGGGCTTGGGAAACATATGATATAATTTGCAATGAAGAACTAATATTACTTTTTTATTCCGATGGGGTTCTTCTTGTTTTAACTCTACTAGGTAAAGGAAATTCCTTCTGAGGAATACCAAGTTTTTCACTCTGTGACCTAGTGAGAGGTCTAGAAGAAACAAATTGTGAAGTAACACTACCTTCAGATATTTCAGACTCTTATAATGATAATGAGAACCCTTGGAGCTTATGAACTAAATATTGTATTTCAGGAGACTCAGAAGGTTGATTGTCTGATTGATTTGAGACTTTGGTAGTGGGTGTTTGAATATTTATATCAATTTCTTCCTTGGTAATTTGAGATGTAGAAGAAATTGACGAAGGTGATGAGGGTGAATTTCTCTTAGAATGGCCTCTAGATTTGGATTTATCTTCCATTCATAGCTTTGGCCCTCCTTCTAGCGCCAAAAATGTTGAAGCCTCAAAAATCGTTGCTTCAAACATTGGGGGAAAACCACCCGGTCGAGACCTTAGGACAGCTCCTTTTCCGTTTGGTGTGGTGGCTCCGACTGCATTGATAGGACCAGTTTCCTAATAAATTAAATGGGTTGGTGATGGAATGATTAGATGAATGGAAAATGGAACTAAAATAACTTAAATAATGTATCTAATTTAATCTATAACTGAATAAATAATTCTAAAATTAACCTGGGTGTCAAATATGAATACAACTTTAAAAGCGTTTCAATCAAATCAATAACCATGAAAATGTATTATAGTTTAATTGAAATATGTGGTAACAAATAAAAATATCTCTGTTTAAGAAATTAAACAGAGTTATAATAACACATTTCATTCATCATTTTATATATTATTTTCATATACTGAAAGAGATGAATATTTCTACACACTCAGAAATGATATGTATAAAGAAATATTATAAAAAAAGTACATATAAATGATATAAATTTTTAAAGAGAATATCTTATAACATAAGAAAATTAGCAGTGAATAGATAGAAATACCATATCCATCTTGATACCTTTCCCGATGCAATTCAATATCCAAATCCAGTAGTTCAATGTAAAATACACTCCAAGATACATAAATGCAATTCTTAAAGACAATTTTCCATAGAACCACCAGATGTGATCCTTTATAAAAATATAAGAGTCAATGGAGTACAAAAATGTAACATCCAAGTCTAAATATTACAAATTCAAGACCCCTTCCTAAATGCATGAAAGGGGTTTAAATAGGAACTTAAAATAATACAAAATAACTATAACTACTGCTACAATCTATCTCATCGGAAATATGTAAACATAATTGCGATATTGAAGTGAAACCGATTAATTGATTATATCCTGCGTTCAATGTGCCCATATGGCAAATTTTGAGCATATCATTGACTTCTGTTGGATGCCTTAGCCTTGAATGTAACTTCCCAGTATACATAGCATCATAAAATTCATGAATGTTACAATTAATAGCATTTGAAAGGAATTTGATGGCCATTTTTTGACTATGTGGCTTGATTAGATAAGTCCACATGATATCCCATGAAATTCCTTGAAGTTTTCTAATCTGTTGATTCTTATTGATTGTCTCTTCCTTCCTCCTGGAATCATCTTCTTTTACTTTTGGTAATTTGCCTGGGGTACAATATGAGATCAAATTAGTGGCATACAAGCTGTCATTCATCAACTGGGTTATATTATTCATCATAATTTTAGCTCTTGATATGGCTCTTTCTACTCTCATCAACTGTTGTTCCCATTCCACAAATAAAATTTCCTTGTGTCTCTCTTTAATTTTGGGAAGATTAGCTTGTATTCCCTACTCTCTATCCTTCCATGAAAGGAATTCAGAATTTTTTTCATCAGCATCATCAATTTCTTGCCTAAGAGTGACAGCTTAATCTATCAAACATGATGTTATTTTGCACAAGGGCTCATCTTGTGCCAACTTTAGAAAAAAATCATTTAACTGCTGAGATAGCAGTTTGTTCATTTCAAGAGCTTCAGTTTTGAATTGATCTAATTTAGGGTAATCCTTGAACTTGTCCGATGCTGATTGGAATATTTTCTCTTGTTCAATCTTTGCATTTTTCTCATTTTGTAGAAGATTTTGTAACTTTTCTACCTCTTGACTCAACTGTTTTTGTTTGTTCAAGGATTGTTCATCAATCTTATTATTTTCAATGCTAAGTTGCTCTTCCAGGTGTTTAGATCTGAGCTTCTCATCTTGCAATTGTTTTTCCAACTGAACAAGAGTTTGCTAACTCTCTGTGGCTTATTCATCCAGTATAGCTATCTCTAAGTCTTTTGTTTCATCAACTGGGAGACTTCAGAAGCCTTGTCTATAGTTTTAGCACTATAGGGACCTGCGTATCGAGATAATTTGGTGAGATCCTCCAACGGATTCACCTCAAAATTTTTATAAACAATATTAATAAATTCTAGTTGTGATGTTGAAATTGGATCCTCATCAATTCTTCTCCTCTTCCTCTGCTTTCTAACAACATCCCTATTCTTAGGACTGTAAAATATGTCTCGAGGAGGAAATTCTTCTACTTTCGACATAATTTCACCTGTAGGATGTTCAAGAATAACTTCTATATCTTGATCTTCCAAAAATTTAACTTGGGGATTATTTTGTTGTCCTATTTGCTGGGAAAATTGCTCATATTTGCTCAGCAAATGGGAAGAAACTATAAGTTCAAAATATTCCACTACTTTTTCAGTAGTTTATTCTCCTCCAAGTCGAGAATCTGGATTATTTCTCATATCTCCTTTTACTGCTTGTACAATATCCTTACTGCCTATGTATTCTTTCTCAGTATGCACATTGGTCTAAGTACCTGTGCTTTCCTTTTCTGTTTGAGCTGTAGATTGGTGATCAATATGTACATTAAGTTTACCATTAGTATTCTCTTTTTTCACATCGGGTTTTCCACTAGTTTTTTCTTTCTGCACAACAGGATTAGTTCCTGTGACTTCCTTCTGTGTCTATACATTGACCATGCTGGTAGATGTTTCTTTAGCTGCTTTTCCAGATGCATCCTCTTTTTCCTTTTGCTGTGTTTCAGACTCTTTCACAGGAATTCTTAATTTATCTAGAGGAGCTTTGAGCAGTCTGTAGCTTCTAAATAACATAAATTTATTCATCTCTTCAGTCTGAAATTTATACTTGGCTAAGTTATAGAATTGTTAGAAATTATCAACAAAAATAAACAAATCATCAAACTAATCAGGTTCATGTTCGAACTGAGCGATTGAAACTGAAGTGGTGAAATCAAAATCCACCTTCTTTGGGTCATATTTCCTTCCTAGGACTGTAGAGAGTTTAAGATCTCTTATCTTGACGACCTCCTTCTCAGCATGTGTGAATTTGTTAAGAGTATAATCTCCACAATGAAATGGAAAAGTAGGGCACATCAATTTCTTATTATTCTTGAGAGACCTTGACATGCCTTCTACTGTCAACTGATAAGAAATATATTGTGCTAACAATTTATCGGGAACATAAAAACAAAGAATATGGGGTTCTACAATGCTCCCAAATACTCTGATATAAGTAAATCTTTCTTCTCCGAACTAGTCCCCAATCAAGGATATATCAATTTTAGCATTTTCAGAAATCCTCGAAGGGAATTGGTTAAAAATGGTTTGATAAACAGGGATGAGGAAACCATGAAAAATTCTATAAACATGTTTTTTAAGCTGAACTTTCCACAATAATTTATGATATATATGAATAGGAGCAGGATCTTTGGGGGTCCATTTCCATCCTAACATGGGAAATTCAGAGTTGAAACATAGGGCATCTAGAATATAGGCACAAAAGTGAAATGGGGTTGTGTTACTATGTCCTTGTCCTTTATATACTTGAGGATTCTATTGGCTATCTTATCTGAAAGGATGACAGCCCAGTCCATGATTTCGGAATTTACAACAGAATGGATTAAAGGTACCATTTGTATAAAAAACCTAGCTGAATTATCATTTCCAAACAGCTTGCACATCATTGCGATGGCGTAATAGTATGGTACATACCTGATGCCTCGGTTTTGTGCTTCTCTGGAGCTCTTCTCCATTCTTTGATTGGCTCAGACAAATTTTCATTATTTGTAGAAAAATATTTAATAAAGGCTTTTTTGTAGACCTTTTGCGAGTCTGGAAGTTGATACATTGCCTTAATGTCCTCTACTTTAAATGACCCAAATGTTGTCCCAGTAGCTCAAACAAACGTCCTGTTTCTGATGGTCACATTGTCAATTACCCACTGAATTACATCATAGTAAGGGAAAATTTTTGGCCGAGCTGCAATTCGGTGTAGGAACGAATTCGAAAGTGCTTGAAGAGAAGTTTCTGAATCAGACTCTAAGTCTTCCTCATCAGGAAGTATTGTCTTCGCCACCGTGACCTTAGGGTTTTCCCTTTCAATCAGGTTATATACCTCTTCCCAAGAGAGTTTTCCAAGACCTTGGCACGCTGTCTATAACCAACTTAATTCTAGCTAGTTTCTCTTTAGGTACCATGGTGAAAATAGGGGTCTTTGCAGTGACAGTGGCCTTTGCTTTCCTAGATCTCTTAGACATTTTGTTTTCTAGTAACGTTTCCCTTGCTCGGCGAATGAAAGGATTTGGCATTCTGTAGTTCTGCAATGAAGAAAAACTTTCAGACGTGGTAAAAAGAGAATAAAGAGAACAGCTATATGAAAGATATACTCATCGATTTCCATTTATTAACTCTGTATTTAAAACTTAAATACTCTCTTTAGAAGTCACACTCAATGTATTCGAAATAGAATCAATAACCATCATTCATTTGATTTTCTATTAATAATAAACGTACAATTGAAGATCGACAATTTTGAAGTGAAGAACATAAAACTTTCCCTTTGAATCATGCGATTGTGATGAATAAATAACATAAGCGCAATGTGAAATATAAAGATTAAGTATTAATCGCATCGAGGATTTTCAAGAGGGACAACAAATAAGATTTCATAATCTCCACCAATTTCCGATTGCGATGATGGTGTATCACATCAGGATTTTAGTATCATGAGTGAATATAATGTTTGTTCCTCCGAAATGCGATTACGATCAATCGCATCACATCGGAGTTTTTCAAATGACCGAATGAAGATTTTTCATTTTCGTTTTGCGATTTGCGATTTGCGATAGGGCCCATCACATCAGAGATTATAAAACAAGCACTTATTACATTTCTCTTATAAATGTGATTGCGATCAATCGCATCGCATCGAAGTTTTATAGAAAAAATGTGAAATCTTAGAACTTTTGTGATTTGCAATTGCGATTGGTTCAATCACATCAGAGTTTTTCAAAAACAAATATACAACTTAAAGATAGTTGCGATTTGCAATTGGGATTACTGTATCACATTGAACTTTCTTCCAATTGAATACTTTTATTTATTATGTTAATGTGATAAAGTCTTTATATCTCATCGGATCGGAAATTTTTCAATGTTGCATTTGTTTATATACACTTGCTATTAAAGATATGCAATATATATGTCTTTCTAACAATGAACCTTTATTGTTTTATTTCAAAATGATCAAATTTCCTCTAAGTCTTTTATTCCTAAAAAAGAAAGGGGACCTATTTCTAAATGAAATTTATTCTAAAAAATTTGAAATGGGGAGGGTTGTCGTACTTTAGAATAGTACCCAAAGTGCTCAAGAGATATATCTGAAATTTTTCTAGCATGCTTCCTATCTTTGCTCTTGTTACTGCACTTGCTGCAAATTTGGAAGCTTTTGATGAAATATCTCTTTTCCCACTCTTGGCTCTTCCCCTAAAGTATTTTTGACATAATTCGGAATTTTTTTCAAATGGTAAATTAGAAATACCTCCTTTTCCCATTACATTAAGAATGTTTAAATACTCATCTCTAATACCCTTTAGAAAAATAGTGCGGATGCTATTAGAAATAAGAGAATGATGTTTTGATTTTTGTAAATTATAAAGGAATCTTTCCAAATATTCCTCCAAAATTTCATCTTCTTGTTGAGACATTATTAAAATGTCTTCTTTCGAATCTCTAGCCCTACAGTAAGGTTGATACTTTTTAAGAAATATTTTCTTCATGTCTTCCAAAGAAGCTATTGAGTGTTCTCCTAATGCCATAAACCATTTCAAGGCTACAGCTTTTAAAGTAGCAGGAAAAATTTGAATTTTATGTGTATCATCACTATATCCATATCTTATACACAAGATGTCAAACTCAAACATGAATGCATCAGGATTTTTCGTTGACATTCCATGGAAATTAGGCAATAAAGGTGGAAAATTTTTCATTTTTATCTCTTCTCCTAGTATTCCCCTTGCATCTAAAATAGGAAACCCAAAACTAGTCTCCTGGTCATTATTAACTTCTTTCTCATTTTCTTCTGTTCTTCGATTTTGGTTTTCTCTTCTTGCTTCTTCCTCTATTCTTCGAACTGCTTCTACTCTTTGATATTCTTCTACCTTTCTTTCCGCTTCAATTTTTCTTTCTTCTTCTCTTTGTCTTCACCATTTCCTTTGTTGTCTTTCATATTCTAATATTTGTTTAGGATTCATGGTTAATATATTTCGTGTTTAGACACTTGTAGTGTTTCAATAAGTTAACATTGTATTTCTTCCACTACTTTGATCTCGTCAAGGACAGGTTGCTCTAGTTGTTCAACAGTTGGTTTTGTTGTGTATTTTTGCTTCCAAACAGAAGGAGGTTCTTTATCGTGATTTCTTTTTTCTTTACCTCAAAGGCTAACAGTATTTGTCTTTCAAATAATCTTAATCTCTGTCATGATCTCTATTTTTCCTATAACTCTTCTATAGTAGGTTTTCCAGCAACTAGTGTTGTTAGTCCTGTGGATGAATGTGCTGTTGGGGGGTTTTGTTTCACAAATATACCTTTTTTGTCTCTATTTCTAGGCATTAGAAAAAATTACTTGAAATAAAAACTATGTTTTTGTTGTTTTTGGTGATTTTATATTGTTTTTGTGTTTTAATCTTTTTGTCTTCTTATTTTGACCTTTTTTGAAATATGCTTCCCCTGAAATGGTGCCAAAATGGTAGGTCAATTTATTGTTGTAATATAACGCAAGTATTTATTTTCAATCCAGTTTAGTGAAAGTTAGAAGAATTCCTAAAGTATATGGGTTTCAGTTATGATCAATTCAAAATATGGTTTATTGATGATTAGGGAATTGCACATTACAAATATAAATCTAACTTAATTAAATTCTGAACGATAGATCAAGATACATGAAATAATAATTGAAGTGGATTTTCACTAAAAGAGGTCCTGGTTGTCCTTCATCATTGATTTCATTTATCATTAATGCTATTGTGAAAATAGGAATTCAGAAAAGCAGGAAAAGGTGAATCTTAGTTTTGAGCTCTTAATCAGATAGAAGAAGTATTTAACTTAAATATCGGTTTGTATTTTTGTGTGCAGAAAGAAACAAGATTAAGATCCATCAACAATCAAATCATGTAAAGGCATGTAAATATGATTTCTAACAGAAAATCTCAAGTCAATAGAAAGAGTGCTTAACTTAAACACTTGCTTGTCCTTTCATATGTAGTTTAAAAATTATCATTAGATTCATCAATACTTAAAAATAAATAAATCAAACATAAGAAAACTAATGCAACTGTGATGAATTCTAACTAAAAATCTTGAGTCGATAGAAAGAGTGCTTAACTTAAACACTTGGTTGTAATTTCATATGCAGTTTAAGAATGATCATTAGATTCATCAATAAATAAATCAAACATAAGCAAACTAATTAAGAAATTTCAGATAAGAAATAAACTAAGAAGTGCACTTAGCTCAGTGTGGGACCCCCCCACCCTTGCCTCGCACACTGAAGGTAAACTTAGCTACTTAAAACTTCAAGCAATCAACCAACATGTAACACCATAAATAATAATAATGTCATACAAGTTTCAATATCAAAGTCTTCAAAGTGTGAGTATTAAATAGATAAAATATCTAACAAGCTCATCTAAAATAACTCAAGTAATCATAACTATCCTTATCCTATCATATCAGGTCAAATTAATCTATCATATCCATCATAATCTAGAAAATCCCACAAAATAAGAGTTTTGACCTAGTTTCTAGGGATCCTCCATAAAGACTGGTTTTGTTCGACCGCCTTTGACTGGGCCTATTAAAGCTCAATCTAACTGTGCCAACAAGTCTAATCTTGCTCTTAGTTCCCAATATTTCTAGAAATATATCCAGCTCAAGCCCAAGTGTCCTGTACATATGAAAACCATAATGCTATTACGGGAATTTCTGTCGTTGTCCAAAAATTCACTAAAATTCCAATTTTTACAAAAACATATAATAATTGAAAAACATAAATTAAATACCTGTATATGAATCTTTGGGTCAATGTAAGGTGAATATGATGGTAAATAGATGGATAATGTGGAAAAATAAATTTCATTTCCTAAACAAAAGGAGATAAAAAATGAGGGCCAACAACATTCACATGGCTTCTCCATTCCGATACCATTCATGTGGATGATGTGGATATTTTCGTATTTTCTGGATGGATCTACAACAATGAAACCCTAATTCGGATCTCTCAGTTTTCACTTTTTCCATTTCTGGTTTTGGCTTTGCAACTCGGCTTGCACCATGGAGCCTGAGTTGCAAATTTCGTTACAAAGATTTACACCGAGGATATTAGCATACGATGATCACAAAGCCATAGGCGTTATCGTTTTTTACATGAGGCGCTATCTTACGTAAGGTAAAATATTTCTCCATTGTATTATTTTTATGAGTTCTCCTCTTGTTATTTATTTATGTGATTTCATTACTATATGTTCTTGGGTATTCTGTTATTGATCATTAACGAAATTCAGGTTTCGTTGCAGGTTAAGGAAATCCAGTTTGGTTTGTTTCTTCCATTTAATACCCACATTCCACAGGTTAAGAAGTTTACAATTTCTAAATCGTTTCAACCCATTCTTCTTTTCCAATGGGATTTATGTATCTTCCTCTTTTGATGTTTTCAACCTGCGTAAATGAACCATGTCTTACCCTAGTATTTGCATTTAATTAATATCATATAAAAGTATCATTGGTTACTCTCCTTCTTGAATTGTTTTTCAATTTGTTATTACGATTTATCATTGTTAATACTTTTCTATGCATTGTATCCTCCTTTTGAAATTTGAGAAGATTTTTAGTTTCAGTAGTCACAAATCCACTATATTTTCTTTTTCAAATTCGGATTCTAATTTCAATAATTAGGGTTTCTATATTTTTATTTTCTCATTTTATATTAACCCCAACTAAGATATTTTCAACCTTTCAATTGGGCTTCTCATGGTTTATTATAAATTCTCAGTATGAAATTCGTTATTGTTAACCATGAATTCCTTATGGAATTTGGAGTACGCATCCAAATTTTATTTAATAACTCAGTATGGTTTATGTATAAATTTTCACTTCGTTCAGGGTAATCGATCTTAGGTGCATTTAATTTCATAAATACCCACTATATTATATTTTTCCTGAATCTAATAATATTTCATATGAAGTCTAAATCGACTCATAATTTTATCCTTTTTTCTAATTTCATTTCTTTCATTTCAATTTGAAGAAATATTCGTTAGGAGGTTCTGGTTTTCTTCGCAACCATGCGAAAAAAGGGAACTCGTTGCTTTTCCCTAAAAATTTAATCGAAGGGAAATAAAGGTTAGATTACCTGATTTTATGCAGAGATGAAGTTTTTGTTTCTGTCTTCTTCATTAAAGAAGTTTGAATTTCTATAATTTCATTCTTAAAATACCATTAAAAAATATTTTCAAGTTCTTCTTTCTAGAAGTAGTTAGCATGTTAATTAGCTCCATCAACTAATAAAATCATTCTTTGTGGAGGCTTTCTTCTTCATGTTCTCAACCCAGTCATGAATTTCCATTATGTTTTTACTCTGTCCTTGTTGGGAAAAATACTGAGAGGTGGGGTGAATCATTATTTAGAGCTTATAATTATAAATTTAACTTTTTCTTTTGCAGAATTCTATACGCGGATTTTATGAACCGAACTTGCGTATACACACAGATATGGTGAAATAAACTAGCATATACTCATATAAATTTATAATTTAGAAAGATTCTCAGAAACTATCTTTAAATCAGATTTACTAGTTATGCATCAAGTTAGATAATTAGTAAATATGTGTAGTAACAAAAGTATAAAACATTACACAAGTGAAACACACATGAACACCAATATTTAAGGTGGAAACCCATTTCAGGAGAAACCCACCACTGCTATCGTCTCTATCTTCAATATTTATTATATGGAAAAATGTTTACAACATTGTACTAATGCAGACTCATATCAGTACCCAGGCTTCTTCCTATAACAAGCTGCAACGTTCACTCGTTTTCCAGCTGCTACTAGAAGGGAGCTCCAACCCCCTCTCTTCTTGCTTACCAGCCACTTCTATAAGGGAGCTTCAACCCCCTGAACATAACACCATCTTCTACTGGCATGAAGCTTCTATTTCCATACTGAAGGCTTCAACCCTCAGACCCACTGGAGACCACGTTTCATCAATTTTCATATTGGATCAAACACCATCAACACAACCCTTTATCTTCAATCATAAACTTTGCCCAATAATTCAATTAGAACAGTGAAAACATTGTAACGAGAACTTTAGAAATAACCTAGACTTCAGAATAGATATGTAGATACAAAATCAACCCTAAACAGTCATGAATTCAAATAGCATATGCTACTTTGCTTCACTGAAGCTGCATACATACGTGCTTTTCTGCACACCAATCTGTGTATACTTCTGTGTTTATTATTCTCCAGAAAACCCTAACTGCCATACGTGCTTTCCATGAAGCGAACCCGCGTATATACGTTCTTTTAATGAAACCAACTAGCGTATAGATCTATAAATGTAAATTTTTCAAAACAGACTAGATCTATAAAACTTATCCAGATTTCTTCATTTTCTTCAGCAAACTTGTGCCAGTTCTTCATCATTTCTTGAGTAGATCATACTAGAGATTCATCATCTTTAGATGTAGAGATCCTGAACCATCATTATATCCATAGAGTTCATCCATGCAGATATTCCTTAGAGGATTTTTATTCATTAACAACCCTTACTCATGCACACCTTGCGCTATGAACTTATTCTCCTTAAATAGATTTAGGTTTTACCAATACTATCAGTCAAAACCACTCAACTGCTAATGGTAATCCTTGATGGAATCAAATAGATGATACAACGCTCAATACTGTGGGATAATACCATGGTAAATCCCCCTGGTATTATAAATTTGGAGCACAAATATTCATATGCAACTTGGGACATACTTATCCACGTACATATGCGACTTGACCTTTACAAACCCACGTATACATTGTGGCATATTATATTTATCATTTCTCTTGCACTTGCTAGAATTCTTTTCTCTATCACATCTGAAATGATTTGTAGATACATCCTTCTTACATATTTAACAAATAGGTTTCTTAACAGAGGCAACTCGTCAAGTAGGTTTCCATCAAGGACAACTTCATCAAGTAGGTTTCCATCAAGGACAACACATTACATCATATTTTCAACAATCTCCCCCTTTGGACTTGATGGCAACCACAATGGTGTTTGATCACCACAACAGATAGATACATTAATCAAAACCATAATTCAAACACCATGATACTCTCCCCCTTTCACATCAAGATAAAAGGGCCGAACAAAACCAAAACAAATGAGCTCTGTAGACCTAAAGTGCATTGAATTGACCATGCTCCCCTTGAGTTCATGTTGAATCTTTAGAGAGATTTTTCAATGAAGTACATGACTATATAACTCAACAACGTATGATCATTCCTATCACCAAGGACTCATACTTACATTAATGATCCAACCAAGTGGAATTACATATTTGACTGAACTACCCAACCAAGTGGGTTTACAAATTTGACCAAGTCGTTACATGACTAAATATAAAAATTTACATCATAGATCTCAACATGACCTTTTCATCAAATGAATTTTTATAAACAATACCAAAGAATATCAATCATGATATCAAATCACGGCAAACATTTATAATGCCAACAATGCATCCTTTCTCACAGGACAAGTGCTCCCCCTTAGCTTTTGCACCTTGAACACTTTCAACAACAAAACATCAAGGCATATTCATAAAAATTTGCGACTGAAATAGAAATGTGACAACTGGAAGATCACCAGAGATACCCAAAAACACTACAATTGTTCTGAAGAAGGATGACCTAGAGATATGTTCCAGCAAAAACCATACGGAGTTTTATGTATATAAACTCGCGTATATACATGACTGTCCTTCATGAAATCAATGGATCCAGTTTAATCTTTTGAATTTAAGAAGATCTGATATTTTGAGTAGAAGAGACAACTCCCAACTTTTTTCTAAGATATTCGAATGCTTCCCTAGGAAGAGGTTTGGTAAATATATCAGCAACTTGTTCTTTGGAGGAACATATTCCAATTTCACCTTTTGTTCAAGCACTTTTTCACGTAAGAAGTGATACTTGATAGGAATGTGCTTGGTCTTGGAATTCATAACAGTATTCTTTGAGATACTTATGACACTTGTATTATCACAAATAATGGATATGGGAGGTGAACATTTGATTTGAATGTCTTGTACAGTCTGCATCATCCAAAAAAGTTATGTGCAACATGATGCGGCGGCCACATATTCTGCTTATGTTGAATATAAGGCAATAGAGCTTTGCTTTTTGCTGAACCAAGATACTAATCGGGGCCCCATATAGAATGCACCACCACCAGTTCTCTTCCAATCATCAACATTTCCAACCCAATCTGCATCTGTGTAAGCATGAAGAGTGAGATGAGCATTATTTGGATACCATAGTCCAAAGTATTGAGTTCCTTGTAGATATTTGAATATTCTTTTGACAGCCTGAAGGTGAGACTCTTTTGGATTAGCTTGGAATCGTCCAACAATACCAACTGCATGCATAATGTATGGTCTTGTCCCGGTTAGATAAAGTAGAATTCCAACCAACATGGATCCGTATCTCCGTTGATTCACCGCAAGATAACATTGCGGAGAACTGAGGTTACACCCAGTTATCATTTGTGTACTTACAGTTTTGCAGCCTTCCATCCCATACTTCTTCAAAATTTTCTTGATGTATTTTTCTTGAGATAAAAATATGTCATCGGTTGCTTGTTGCACTTGTAAGCCAAGAAAAAATGTTAGTTCCCCAAGTAAAGACATTTCAAATTATTGCTGCATAACAGAAGCAAATTTCTGACTCATGGACTCTTCATTACTTCCAAAAATGATATCATCAACATATACAACCACAATCAATAGTTTATCATTTTCAGTTTTTGTGTATAATTTTCTACTAGCAGAACCCTTTGAAAATCCTTGTTGATGAAGATATTTGTCAAGAAGATAATACAATTCCTTTGGAGCTTGTTTCAGACCATATAAAGCCTTTTTAAGTTTACAAATAAGTTTTTCATCATTTCCCAAAATGAATCATTCTGGTTTTTATATATAAACTTCTTCTTCTAGATCACCATTGAGGGAAGAATATTTAACATCCATTTGATAAACTTTCATTTGTTGAAATCTTCAAAAAGTAAGAAACATTATGATGGCTTCAAGTCTAGCTACAGGATAAGATGTTTCTTCAAAGTCTATACCTTCTTGTTGAGCATACCCTTTACAAACAAGTCTAGCCTTGTTTCTAATAACATCTCCATTTTCATTTAACTTGATTTTGAATATCCATTTTGTTCTAATAATATTTTTATCATGAGGTCTTAGAACTAGTTCCCAAGTATGATTCTTTTCAATTTGATCAAGTTCTTCATTCATGGCTTGAATCCAACATTCATATTTGCTAGCTTGATTGAAATTTTGTGGTTCAATGGTGGATAAAAATGCTAGATATCTAGTAGACCCTACAAGAGTTCTTCTTATTTGTACACCTGATCCCTTTTCTCCCAAAATTTGGGATTCTGGATGATTCTTTTGAACATACCTGGAAGGAGCCTTTTCAAATAGATCTTCTTTTGCTGCTTCAGTGGGTTCAACTTCTATATTATCTCTATTAGATGCAGGAAGATATTCATCATCATCATCATCTTCATTTGTTGTTTGTATTTCCCCTTTTGAAGCTGAGAGAGATTCATCAATTAAAACATCAATGCAATCAACAATATTTCAAATTCTTTTATTGTAGCATTTATATGTTTTACTTCTAGAAGAGTAACCAAGAAATATTCCTTCATCTACTCTAGGTTCAAACTTGCCAATTTTTTCATCATTGTTCTTGATAAAACATTTACTTCCAAAAAATTTAAAATGGTTTACGATGGGAAGGCTACCATACCAAAGCTCATATGGAGTTTTGTCACTTTTTACACGAACATGTGCTTTGTTAAGAATTTTTACCATAGTATGTGTTGCTTCTCCCAAAAATGTGTCAGGTGTTCCTGTATCAAGATCACATACCACACATTCTTTTGAGCTAAAGACAACTTCAGTTCCTTGATCACACATTTGACTTACACTTAACAAGTTATGCTTTAATCCATCCACATACATAACATTGTTATATTTCACCTTTTCCTTTAGAAAAACATAACCTTTTCCCTTAATTAGAACAGGAGTATCATTTCCAAAAGTAACATTATTTTCTCTTTCTAGAGCATTGTATGCAAGAAGTTTATTTCTGTCACCTTTCATTTGTTTTGAGCATCCACTATCAATGTACCATTTATTTTCTTCTCCTTCTGCAAATAGAGCTATGCCATAGTTCTCAACCTGTAATTCCTTATTTCTCCATACTTTGAAAGTTTAAGGTATATGCTCTTTTGGCTAAAGTTTGCTCCTGCATTCAGATTCTTCATGACCAAATTTATTTTAATAAGCACATTCAATTTCATTTTGAAGAGGAGAAAAGTTGTTATATGTATTCTTCTTTATTCCAATATCAATTATTTTCGATCTTGCTTCTCTAGTCATGATGGTTTTGTATGCAACACATTGAACAACTTTATGACCAAAATTATGACATGAGAAACATTGTCCATTGAAAAAGAAATTTCTTCGATCATGAACCCTTCTATTTGTGTTTACCTGTTGGTTGGTATTTCTTTGAAAGGTACTCCTGTTAGTGTTCTTTGTATTGAGGTGGTCATGCTTTACCTGTAAAGTTTCTTTGTTCCCTTGCTGAGTGGCAGAATGTTGTAGGCTAGTTGTTGCTGCTTTTAGATAGTTTGGTGTTGCAGACTGAGAAGATTCTCCAACATATCCAAGACCTGTCTTTATAAGAGGAGAACATTGTACCTTCATAATTTCATCTAAGGTTTCAAATCCTTTAGCAAATCTAAGATTCTTTACTTTCTCAATTTCTTTTCTTAGACTTACTACTTCACATTCTAATTTCTCATTGTGTTTCTCCTTTTCTTCAAGCTGATTTTTTAGAGTTTCTATGGATATTTTGTTTTCTTCCAAACATATTTTGAGCTGATTTATTTCTTCAAGAAATTCATTGTCTTCTAGGGCATCCATAAATGTATCCTTTTCTTCGCTAGACTCTTTTTCAAATGCCATGAAAAGTCTAAGATCTTGATCAGATTCTTCCTCACTGTCTAATAACCCATCATTATCTTCATGAGTATAATAAATTTTTCTAGAGCTAAAACGATTCTTATTTATTCTTTCTACTTCCTTTCCTTTTTCATGTGTTTCTTTATGAGGACACTTAGCAGCATAATGACCAACTCTTCCATAAGAAAAAAATTTGAAAGGAAGTTTACCTATGAACCTTCTAGTGCCAAGTTGGAGCTTCTTTACACAATTTACCTCATCTTCTTCTGAAACATACCCTGATCCTTCTATTTCTTGTACTTATTTTCCTTTTGTAGAAGCTCTAAAGATGGCTTCTTTGACTTCAGATGATCAGACTCCTTTTCTCATTTCACATGTAGTTAGAATGCCACGAAGTTGAACAATAGTAAGGCTTTGAAGATCCTACGTCTCTTCAATAGCAGACACTTTTGACTCAAATTTTGAAGTTAGAGATCTTAAAACCTTTTCAACCAGAGTGGTGACAGTTATGGTTTCACCCAAATTTCTCATACGATTTACAATATTATCTAGACGTAAAAAAAAAACTGGAAATGCTCTCCTCATTATGCATCCTTAGATTTTCATATTGAATCCTGAGAGTTTGGAGTTTAGCGCTTTTTACCTTTGTATCACCTTCATAGCTTAGAAGGATATTGTACCATATTTCCTTTGTTGTATTCAACTGCATGACCTTGACAAATTCTGATTCCGTTAGACTCCCTAATAGTGCATTGACTGCCTTTGAATTTGTTTCATAGTTCTTTCTTGTCATTGTATCTGTTGGAACTGAGGCTGGATATTGATAACCTCATTCAACAATAGCCCATACATCTGCTCCAAGAGACTGAAGATATGATCTTGTCCGTGTTTTCCAAAATATTAAATTGTTTCTATTGAAGAGTGGAGGTCTGATAGATCTTGTCCCATCTTGATTGCTCATCTTGGCTGATCTTCCTTCTTGTGGCTAAGCTTCTTCAGAAGGACCTGCTCTGATACCAATTTTTGGGAAAAATACTGAGAGGGGGGGTGAATCAGTATTTAGAGCTCATAACTATAAATTTAACGTTTTCTTTTGCATAATTCCATAGGCAACTTTTATGAACCGAACTCGCGTATAAACGCGGATATGATGAAATAAACTAGCGTATACTCATATAAATTTCTAATTTAGAAATCTCTCAGAAACAATATTTAAATCAGATTTACCAGCTATGCATCAGGTTAGATAATTAGTAAATATGTGTAGTAACAACAATACAAAACATCACACAAGTGGAACACACATGAACACCAATATTTAAGGTGGAAACCCAATTCGGGAGAAGACCACCATTGTTGTCCTCTCTATCTTCAATATTTATTATACAGAAAACTGTTTACAACATTGTACTGATTTAGACTCATATCAATACGTAGGCTTCTTCCTGTAGAAGGTTGCAACCTTCACTCATTTTCCAACAACTACTGGAAGGGAGGTCCAACCCCCTTTCTTCTCATTTACCAACCACTCCTGGAAGAGAGCTTCAACCCACTGAACATAACACGAGATTCTACTGGCAGGAAGCTTCTACTTCCATACTTTCATACTGGATCAAACAGCATCAACAAAACCCTGTATCATCAATCATAAACTTTGCCCAATACTTCAATTAGAACAGTGAAAACATTGTAACCAGAACTTCAGAAATAACCTAGACTTCAGAATAGATATGAAGATACAAAATCAACCCTGAAAAATCATTAATTCAAATAGCATACGCTACTTTGCTTCACTGAAGCCGCGTACATACATGCTTTTCTGCACACCAACCTGCATATACTTTTGTCTATATTATTCTTTAGAAAACCCTAACTACCATAAGCGAACCCGCGCATATATGCACCCTTACTGACCCACTAGCGTATAGATCTGTAAATGTAAATTTTGCAGAACAAACCAGATCTATAAAACTTATCCAGATTTCTTCATTTTCTTTAGCAGACTTGCGCCAATTCTTCATCATTTCTTCACTAGATCATACTAGAGATTCATCATCTTCAGATCTAGAGATCCTGAACCATCGTTATATCCATGGGTGCATCATAGATTCAGATATATCAATTAAAAATAGAGTTCATCCATGCAGATATTCCTTAGAGGATTTTTATTCATTAACAACCCTTACTCATGAACACCTTGCACTATGAACTTCTTCTCCTTAATAGATTTAGCTTTTACCAATACCATGAGTCAAAACCAGTCAAATGCTGATGCTAATCCTGGACGGAATCAAATAGATAATACAACGCTCAATACTTTGGGATAATACCATGGTAAAGCAACCTGGTATTATAAATTTGGAGCACAAATAGGCATACGCGACTTGAGACGTACTTATCTGCGTACATACGTGACTTGGCCTTTACAAACCCGCGTATACATTGTGACATATTATATTGATCATTTCTCTGGCAATTGCTGTAATTATTTTCTCTGTCACATCTGAACTGATCTATAGATACATAATTCTTACATCTTTAACAAATAGGTTGCTTAACATAGGCAACTCATCAAGTAGGTTTCCATCAAGGACAACTTCATCAAGTAGGTTGCCATCAAGGACAACACATTACATCATATTGCCAACAGTCCTAATACATGTAATTTCATCTCTCTAATTTCCATATGATTATTCATTTATCGTAATTCTACTGATATATTTCCAACTTTTGAATTTCGTTTAATTTCCTTTTTGACCATGGGAATTATCTTGGGATTTTCCCCTAACTCATAAGGTGATTTGATATTAAATTTACTCTGGTTACTTTCTCAGATTTAACGTAATCAATTTAATTATCTTAATAATTAAATTCTAACCCTTTGTCTTCTGGTTTCTTGTAGAGGTATTGTAACTTTCATATTTTTCTTTTCGTCAATCTGTGCATTCCTCCTACAAGTTTATTTTATTCCTTCTATGTACAGGTTGGTTGATAACCTACTAGAATTCAATCCATTGAATTCATGAGATTCAAGATATTTATTCATATCTACATTTTGTAATTAATAGATAAAATAATTGTGTTTGGTTAATGTACTATGGGTAGTTTATAATAATACATTTTATTCAGTTATTTCTACAAAATCTAGTTCCTATTTTTACAATAAGAATTCCTCTTCATAATAATTTTGTATACATATTTTATACAAATGAAATAATTTCTTGTTTGCCCATAGAATGAATGGATAGAAACTGTGTTTGAAATGAAAGTGCAATAGAGATATTTAAGTTTATTTATCCAAATATGTTTCCTTCTAGATTGCCAATTATCTCTTTTGGTATCTAGATTTCTGTTTCCTTTTGATTTGCAAAATAATTATGTTAATAATTTTGTTAACATCTGCTCTAATTCATATCATGTGTTTTCTAAATCGAAAATATAATTTCTCACAACCTAACAACATATTTAAACCCTCATAATTAGGTTTATAATTTCTATCTGTTGGTTTACTAATTTATTTTGTCTATGTAAGTGTACACACTAAACTATATTTTCTATAGTTATGTTATGTTAAATACATCAGACTATAAACGTTAAACTAGCATAATTCCGTTATATTAACTATCTCAGAAATATAACTTCCCACTTATCTTTCTGCATAAACATAATTTCTCTAAAGTATCATTCAATCATAAAAATAAAGTCAAAACTGAGAATTAAATTAATTTTGCATACCCATTCAGGTGAGATTATTTTCCACTCAACCTCGCGCTTTATCTCCACAACTCCCGCCAAGCAGAGACCAATTCCTCCAAGGTGTAGACAACCTCTTATCTACCCAGGAATTTCTTATTTAAGGCTACTTTCCCATCATCTTGTTTCCATAACTGGTTCTATTTAATCATGATATTGTTTTCCTTTTTCCCTAGAATTTCCTTTTGTTTTTTCCATGAAAATACTTTAAAACTAGTTTTTTCTTCTTTCTAGTCTTATTCCACCTCTTCCAAGTAACTTTCCACTTTAATGAGGTATGTTTTTAGAATTTTTTATCTCCAAATCAAATATTTAAATTTAATTTATTTTCTCTAAGTATTTTTGGAGAATCTGGGAAAGTATTTGGATTCTTATCCATCCTCATGGATAAGGCATGTTGGTCTCCATTTACTCTAGTCTTTGCACAATGATTAATTTTCGTATTTATTTAATTAAACTTTAACTTATGTCCACATATAAATTTCCTGTAGGTCCATTTGACCTTTATAACTTTTAACTGCCTAAAATAAAAGCAGAAAATAGGGATATTCATATTCCCCCTCTAAAACAGAACATTGTCCTCAATGTTGCAAAATACTTTGTTGATTTCTCAACCGAGGATGGATGTTCCTCCTTCGTATCATCCTCTTTCTCTTAGTAGTTTCTTCATAGGTAAAGTGCATCCCACACACGTTTACCCCGCTTAGTGTTATACTTTGGAGCTTGATTTCTTCCTGTTTTAGTATAATAAGTATATCTGGAAGAATTTTTTTTTCATTCCCATTTCCACCGGCTCGCAAATCATATCAATTCACATGAGTAGAGTCACCTATATACATTTATAATAATGAATCAAGATGAAAATTTGAACCTTAATATGTCTTAGTAGAGTCACTTTGTAGCAATACTCCTAATGGTTTATAGCAGTATAGTGCTAACTTAGAAAAGCTACCAGCATAACAATGTAATTTAGTGTGGCTTAATCCTCGAGTACACATGGTCGACCATTTGGAATTCTCTTTGAATTCTCTTCACCTCTGTATAAACTCTCTAATGAACTCTAGCTAATCAGAGTGTAGGAATTTTCTGTTACACACAGCTTCAAAAAAATATATATCTTAATTCAAAGCTTACTAATTTGTATTAAGGACAACTCTGCCATATGCAATTTTCCCACTTGATGTTATTTCACCTTTTTCATTTCATAAACGCACAAAATGTAATTAAAATTTGATTGATTATTTCAATCTATACAATCGATGATAAGTAGTCCTAAAATTCAATTTGGTACTCTTTTCCCTGCAAACATAGTTTTCAAAAACCCCATTTGAATTAATCGTGTAAGCTTTATTAGATATAATCATTCTTGGAACTCCATATTTTTTTTCACGATTTATTTCTTGGACACATTGACTACTTTGAGCTATGAAAAAAGTAGCTTGAACCGGTACAAATGTGATGATTTTGTTAGTGTCTTGTTATAGGAAAACTAGTTATAAAATCTATGGAAACTAATTCCCACTTCTATTTTGGGATAGGTAAATTATTTCAGAAACCTTGTGGGTTGTTGATGCTCTCATTCTTACTTAATAACATTTTTTCCACAAAATATACTACTTATTTTCCCACAATAGGCCAACATATGTTCTATTAAATCCTGAATTTAGGTTTGATCACTAGTATGTCCTGCATAAGGACATTTACGATACTCATCCAGAATATTTGTTTTAATGATATCACATTGGTAATATATAATCTATTTTTATAATAATCAACCCCTTTTGATTTTGATTATATCCCAATATTTTAGTGGCCTGCAACTTTTCTTGTATTTTTTTATAGTATATCTCAATATTTTGATCTTATACTATGGATTTTTGCATAGTTTAGGTCTTGAATCACTAATTCTTATATCAAATATTCTATGTCGAACTTTGCACTACTCCTAACACTATTCAAATATTGATGAGAATTCTTACTCAAAGCATCTAAAATATTATTTTATTTTCCCTTAATATGTTTGATTTCTATGTCAAACTCACTAAGGAAAGACAACCACCTAGCTCGTCTATCATTTAAATCAGGTTGTGAAAGAAATTATTTCAAACTTATGTGATTTGTCATCAATACAAACTTCTTTCCTAACATATAATGTCTCCACATCTTCAAAGCATGTGTTACAACAGCTAACTCTATGTCATACATAGTGCAATCCTACTCATGTTTCTAAAATTTTCTTGACTCATATGCTATGACTAAGTATTCTTGCTATAATAACTCTCCTAGTCCTTCTACACAAGCATCTGTACATACTACAAATTATTTATTTGGATTAGCAATATTTGAAATAGGAGTAATTGTTATTTTAAGTTTTAACTGCACAAAACGATGTTGACATTTTGTTGTCCACTCAAACTTCACTCCTTTCTTTTAGAGAGGTAATAGAATTTGCTAAAGTTGAAAATCCTTTTACAATCCTCTTGTAGTACCCCGAAATTCCCATGAATGATATTATTTCTAGAACCTCAGTAGGATCATGCAAATATATGATAGTGTGTATCTTTTCTGGGTCCACTTCCAATCCCTTTTATGAATTTACATGATCCAAATACTGAATTTTATCTTTATAAAATTCATCTTTGCTAAGTTTGGCGTATAACTTATGTTCTCTATTTTTTTGTAAGACAAGTCTAAGATGATCTTTATGGTCTAATTCATTCTTGGAATATACTAGAATGTCATCGATAAACACCAGAACAAATTTTTCTAGATGCTTACTTAAGACACTGTTTATTAGACACATAAAGGTAGAAGGTGCATTAGTTAACCCAACAGGTAGAACTACAACTCATAGTGTCTGTATATAGTTCTGAATGAAATATTATTTTTTATCTTCATCCTTAATTCTAAATTGATGACAACACCTCCTTAATCAATCTTTAAAAAGATAGTGGATCCTCTCACTTGACCAAATAAATCATCTATTCTGGGTAGAGGGTTTATGTCCTTTATAGCCAGTTGTCTGTAGTCTATACACATTCTTCATGTGCCATATTTCTTTTTAACAACAGTACATGTGCTCCTCATGGTGACACACTTGGTCGGATATAACCTCGGTCTAGCAACACTTGTAGCTGCAGTTTTAATTCTAACAACTCTGGGGTAATCTTCCTATACGGTGCTCTAGAGACAAGTGTAGCTCCAGGTATTAATTCAATTGAAAAATCAATTTCTCTTTTAGGGAGTAGTTGAACAATTTCATCTGGAAACACATCTTTGAATTCTTTGATTAGTTTTAACTTCTCTACAGTTTCTTTTTCAATTTACTGTCACAATTCCTCCACTTGTAAAACATATACATGACAACCTTTCCTTCCTGTCCTTTTTAACGGTAGTAATGAAATCTATCTTATTGATATTGGTCTCAGTTTTCCTTTCACTATCACTAGTTTTCCCTCACCATCTACACAGAGTATTTTTTTATCTAATGAATTGACTATTGCTTTATGTTTTTCTAACTAGTCCATTCCTACTAACACATCATAGGAACCTAGAGGACAAATATTTAAATTCAGTTCATTTTTGTACCCATTTAAATTTACATCAATCTTTGGTACTTTATGGGTCACTTTTCTTTTTCATTCAATAGGTAATTGAACTAACCAAGCTTGCTGAATTTTTTTTTCTGATGTTAATTTTCACTTTCCCACCATCTAGAGACTTATAGAGCTTAAAGTTTCTACTGAATTTATCAATAGAACAGTTTTTTCAACAATCATACCTTCGATTTCAATTTTTCCAGCTTCTTCTTTCCTACCAACAGATTATATCATTCTACTGATAGAATGTTTTAATTTGAAATATGTTTCATATTCCTCTAAATTTTTCTATTGTTGCAAGATCTTTTCATGTCTCGTTTCCTCTGGTTACTATACTAACCATGGTCAGCTACATTTTTTTTTACACTTTACTAATATTTGTAACTTACTTAACTATATTTCGTTCCTAGATTTATTAAATCAACAACAATTTGTTCAGAATTCATACCTTAAACTTTTATTATAATTGATTGGTATTTCAGTTGGTTGATTTACTAAGGCAGAGCTGATCCCTGACATATTTCAATCCTTGTCGTTTATTTTCTCACAAACCGTTTAATTTCTCTAAATTTTCATGTGTGGACAGTCTGGTGAGATTCCCCAACACCTCAACACTTTAATGGTTCCCATTTCCTTGTTTTATCATCATTACCTCTATTATTCAAGTACATAGCTTGAACATTGATTGAGAGTCTTCTCAATTAGTCATTTTTTCCATTCCACACTTGTATCACTCTAGCTTCTTCCTACCACAGTTAGCTTTACCCTACAATTGGTAGCTTTCTAATATTTTTATTTTTCACGTTATTTTCATTTAGTAACCCGAAGGTGTCTTTCTAAGTTTAGGAGCCATGATTCCTCATCCTTCTCCTTTTTCTTTTTTGGATCATACTTAGCTGCTTTACCATCCTCAAACCCTTCTGATTGGTTTCAACTTATTTTATCTTTCTTCTGGTCTTCACTTTCATGATAAGACCTTGAGGTTAATTCCTTAATAAACCTCCCTCGTTCTCTGCTAGCTTGTAGAAATCGTTCATTACTGGTTCTCAGATGAACCAATTATTGTTACATTTCCCAGAACATATCCAACAACTAAACATTTTGATCTGGTGGATTTCCCTAACCACTCAGATCTACATATAGCTCATCCCCTTCATTCATGGTTTCAGCTATACTTTTTTGAACTAATCCACTGTACAAAGAAATGAAATTAGTGTAAAAATTTTCAATAAAAAAAAACAATTTATAGTAGCATAAATTTTGGATTTTTAATTTATTGTGTGACAACACATATAGGACCAATGTTTCAACATGGGCTCTGATACCATATGTAACAACTCTACTTACCATTTTTTTTTTCTTCTAATTATAGTATAATTACTTACTTTGTGTACACTAACTTCCATCTTTGTCACTATTTGACAATGTCTATTCTTGTCCTTTCGTCAATATTTTGTCAATTTTTGCGAAATTTTTTTTTATACTATCGTCACGCTTAGACGACTTCTATGGTTATACATTTTTTAATTTATAATTAGAAAATCACCACTTCTTCTTGATTGCATTCTATGATTCTTATCATCAGATACCTTAAGCTCAACTTATCCTCTTTATAAACTTTATTAGGAATATGTTGTCATAGAAATTCCTCACTATTACATTTATTCTATCTTACGTATTTTATTCTTTTCCCCTATGTAGTTATTTATTAACACACTTGGGTTCATGCTTCTAGAGGTAATTTTAGTCTTATTCGAAGGACTTCTTATCCTTGCATTAATATACTCTATTCTTGTCAACCTATGAATTATAACTCTTATGGTATTCACTAGAATTTAATTTGAATTCATAATACTATACCTTGGAATTCAAATATAATATTGACGTTCTCCATTTATGGTTTCATAATACCACCATATACTAAATAACCATTATATGTAGTTGTAACCATATACGAATAATATTTTATGATTGGTATTCCATGTGCAATTAAATTCAGATGTTATTAATCCTTAGTCATGGATTTATGATATTGGTTTATATGTTTCCACCCTATTTTGTGTATTACCATATTATATGACTTATACACCATAGTTTTCTGGCTCGATACTCGAGTTAGGTTTCATGACATGACTTGGATTTTGTCTTCCATGTGTTTTTTATGCAAATTTCATAATTCCTTGGGTAGGAATACTATATACTTGTTTATGGACTCGGTGTTTAATAGTTAAAATATACGTATGATACTTTAGCATTATGTTTGTGATTTGGTGACGTACCATATATCATTTCACCAATTTAATGACATCTCTATCATAAGTTAATTACGGAGTGATCGTATACAATATTTGGGTTTGACGATTACGTTTCTTATCTATACTGGTACTTTCCATTAAATCCTCGGGATTTCACCAATTTTCCTGTACGTTTACGCATAATTGAATTCAGATGCCTTCTCCATTCTGATACCATCCATGTGGACGATGTGGATCTCTTCGTATTTTCTAGAGGGGTTTATGACAATGTAGCCCTACCTTGGCTCTCTCAGTAGTCACTTTTGCCATTTCTGGTTTGGCTCTGCATCTTGGCCTACACCATGCAACCTGAGATGAAAATTTCATTACAGAGATTTACGCTGAGGATATTGATATAAAATGATCACTAATCCATAACCGTTATCACTTTTTCCTTGAGGCTCTGTCTCAAGTAAGGTAAAATCTTTCCCCATTGCATCTTTTTATGAGTTCTCCTCTTGTTATTTATATCTATGATTTCATTACTATATGTTTTTCGGTATTTCTTTATTGATCGTTAACTAAATTGAGGCTTTGTTGCAGGTTTATGAAATCTGATTTGGGTTGTTTCCACCATTTAATATCCATGCTTCACAGGTTAAGAAGTTTACAATTGCCAAATCGTTTCAACACATTCTTCGTTACTGGTGGGGTTTACGTATCTCCCTCTTTTGACGTGTTTAACCTGTGTATATGAACCATGTATTACCCTAGTATTTGCATTTAATTCCTATCTTGTAAAAATATCATTGGTTACTCTCCTTCCTACACTGTTTTTCAAATTGTTAAATGATTTATCATTGTTATTACTTTTCTGTGCATTGTATCCTTCTTTTGAAATTTGAGAATATTTTTAGTCACAGTAGTCATAAATCTACTATATGTTATTTTTCGAATTCAGATTCTAATTCTGGCAATTTTGGTTTCTATATTTTTATTTTCTCATTTTATACTAACCCCAACTAAGATATTTTTAAACTTTTGATTTGGCTTCTCATGATTTATAATAAATTCTCAGTATGAAATTAATTATTGCTACCATGAATTCCTTTCGAAATTCGTTGTATGCTTCCAAAGTTTATATAGTAGCTCAATATTATTTTATGTATAAATTTTCACTTCGTTTTCAGGGAAATCGATCTCAGGTTGATTTAATTTCATAAATACCCACTGTATTATACTTTTCCTAAATCTAATAATATTCAATACAAAATCTAAATCGACTCATAATTTTATCCTTATTGTGATTTTGTTTCTTTCATTTCAATTTGAAAATATCTTCGTTAAAAGGTTCTTGTTTTCTTCGCAACCATGCAAAAAAGGGAATTTAGTGATTTTACCTACAACTTTAACTGACGAGAAATAAAGATTAGATTATCTAATTTTATGGAGAGAGGAAATTTTTCTTTCTCTGTTCTTCATTACAAAAGCTTGAATTTCTATAGTTTCATTCTTAAAATAGAATTATAAAATATTTTCAACTTCTTCCTTCAGGAAGTACTTAGCATTTTAAGTAGATCCATCAACTAATAAAATGATTCTTTGTGCAAGCTCTCTTCTTCATGTTCTGAACCCAGTCATGAATTTCCATTATGTTTTTACTTTATCCTAATATAGGTAATTTCATCTCTCTACTTTCCATATGAATATTCATTTACCATAATTCTACTCGTATATTTCCAACCTTGGAATTTATTTTATTTTCATTTTTGACCACAGGAATTATCTTGGGATTTTTCCCCAACTCATAAGGTGATTTGATATTAAATTTCTTGTGGTTACTTTCTCATATTTAATGTAATTAATTTAGTTATCTTAATAATAAAATTCTAACCATTTTTCTTCTAGTTTCTAGTATAGGTATTTTACCTTTCATAATTTTCTTTTTGTCAATCTCTGCATTCCTCCTACAAGTTTATTTTATTCCTTCTATGTATAGGTTGGTCGATAACATGCTAGAATTCAATCCACTGAATTCCATGAGATTCAAGATATTTATTCTTGTCTACATTTTGTAATCAATAGACAGAATAATTGTATTCGGTTAATGTACTATGGACAGCTTATAATAATACATTTTTTTTAGTTATCTCTACAAAATCCAGTTCCTATTTTTATAATAATAATTCCTCTTCATAATAATTTTGTATACATATTTTGTACAACTGAAATAATTTCTTGTTTGTCCATAGAATGAGTGGATATAAAATGTGTTTGAAATGAAAGTACAATAGAGATAGTTAATTTTATTTATCCACTCATGTTTCCTTCCAGATTTCCAATTATCTCTTTTTGTATCTAGATTCTTGTTTCTTTTTTATTTGCAACATAATTATGTTAAATAATTCTGTAAACATCTGTTCTAATTCATATGATATATTTTCGGAATCGAAAATATAATTTCTCAAAATATAACAACATATTTAGACCCTGATAATTGGGTTTAGAATTTCTTTCTGTTGGTTTACTAATTTATTTTGCCTATGCAATTGTACAAAGTAAACTATATTCACTACAGTTATGTTTGGTTAAATAAATCAAACTATAAACTTTAAAATAACATAATTTCGTTATACTAATTAACTCAAAAATATAACTTCCCACTTATCTTTATACATAAACATCATTTCTCTAAGTTATCATTCAATCATAAAAACAAAGTCGAAATTCATAATTAAATTAATTGTCCATACCCATTCAGGTGATACTATTTTCCACCCAACCTTGAGCTTTATCTCCATAGCTCCCCTAAAATAGTGACCAATTCTTCCAAGGTGTAGACAACCACTTGTCTACCTAGGAATGACTTATTTAATCCTGCTTTACCATCAACTTGATTCCATAATAGCATCTATTTAATCAGGATTCTATTTTCCTTTTTTCCTAGGCTTTCCTCCTATTTTTTCTACAAAAGCACTTTAGAACTAGCTTTTTCCACTTTCTAGTTTTATTCCACCTCTTCCCAGTAAATTTCCACTTACTGAGGTATCTTTTTATATTTTTTTATCTCAAATTGTAATATTTAAATTTAATTTATTTTCTCCGAGGATTTTTGTAAAATCTGGGAAAGTATTTGGATTCTTGTCCATCCTCATGGATAAGGAAACTTGGTCTCCATTTACTCTAGTCTTTGAACAATGATTAATTTTCATATTTATTTAATTCAAATTTAATTTATGTCCAAATATAACTTTCCTATAGGTCCATTTTACCTTTGGAACTTTTAACTTCCTAGAATAAAAGCATAAAAATAGGGATAATACACCTAATATAACTGAAATTCCACATAATGTCGACAACAACAAGTGTCGCATACTGTGATAGGTTTAAGATACTATGGTTTTTGTTGCAAAAAATCACTAATTGAGACATTAATTTCATGACCCTCTTCTATGAAATTGTTTAATAAATATATCTGAGTGGTGTCCAAGATATGTTTTGCATGTTCTCCATACTGATTTAGTGTTATTCTTTGTTACAAGACATCCCTTGATTTTGGTGAAACACGTGAATTTTCCATCCAATATTTATATAATACTTTCTTAACACTTTCTCCAACTCTATATTTGTATTGTTGCCTACAAATAAATATCCAACAAGCGAGTTCACCATTTACATCTATTCGTGATCGAAATTTCAGATGTTTGTGCAATGTTTTTTATGACGTCCTTAATGCTTGTGCCATAGATTTTACCAGACGATTCTCTTTAGTACTTGATGAAACCACTGTTGTTTGTATTTCTGTATGTGCATCTAAATCACTTTTCTTTCTAGATCTTCCAATTGAATTTAGAGCACTATTTATATTTTGTATCACATTTTCCTTCAATTTTTTGTCTTTTGTTCATTTTCCAATACCTAATAGAGTCGTAGCTTACTATAATTTCTTTGATGTTAAGAGAATTATCAAAATATGGGCTTGAACTTCCACATTTTCATATTTTAAGAGCATGTGAATAATGCACTTAACACGATATTGTATAACATTGTAAGCTTTTTTATCTCCATATGTGTCAGTGTTAACATTTCCTAACATCTCATCATCGATATTGATTTCATCTGTACATATGAGAATTAAATGTACAAAATGAGTTTATATATTCAATAAATAATTAAAGTAATAAATATGCATAATTTCAATAATACACATTCAACATATATATACATACCTGGTGATTGAATTTCTCCACTTGAATTTCTTTCAACATTTTCAGCATATTCAATCATTGTTTCAATATCTTTTTCACTTTCTCTTTCAAAATTTTCTATCTCATCATCAATGTGATGAGAAATATCTCTCTGTTTTTACATTGCAAAATATTTTTCAAATTAGTTCAACAAATAAAAATTAAGCTTCACAATACACTAGTTAAATTTTAAATATCATTTATAATATTTAAATTTACATACATGCTTCAACTTCTAGTTGAGGTTGATTTTCCCTTTCAATATTTGAGCATTCTTATCTCCTTTTTTCTGATATTATCCCTTGTGTTTTCTACGAGGCTCAAGGTCACTTGTTCAATAATATTTTCTCTTGCAATTTCTTTCATTTCCCGTGATAATTTAGTATGAAGCTCAAAAAATTTCCTTCAAAATCTTGCAAAAAAAAAATTTACTATGAAAATTTAGACAAAAACTCACTTCAAAAAATCATCACAGAAGATTTAATTTCAAAAAAACTCACTTTAAAAAGTTCGCACAAAAGACATATTTCAACCCAAAACATGTACTTTAAAAATTCCACCCAAAAAATTGTCTTTTAAAAATGAATCTCAAAGTATTTCCTTCTGAGTTCTGCAAAAAAAATCTCACTTTAAAAAACTTAGACAAAAACTCACTTTAAAAAATCATTATAAAATATTTACATCAACCCAAAACACTTCCTCTAAAAAAATGCCACTTTTAAATTGCCCCAAAAAAATTTCTTTGAAAATTCAACCCAAAAATTTTCCTTTGCAAATTCAGCCCAAAAAAACTTCCTTTGAAATTTCAACCCAAAAAATTTCCTTTGCAAATTTAGCCATAAAAATCTCCTTTGCAAATTCAACCAAATGAAGAAGTGTGTGAAAATAATGTTTCCATTTTAGGCTATTTATAGAATTGCGAAACTATTTTTTGGAGGGAATTTATCAAACTTTTTCTGACTGACCAAATTTGCAACCGAGAGTTCAATCGAAATTTTATCAAAAGTTCATCCGAACATTTTTTGTCGTTAAAACTAATGGAATGGAGCGACAAAAAAAGTTCGGCCAAACTGCTACAAAATTTCGTCCGAACTAAAATGTCTGCAACTACGCTGCAGCTCGGCTTTGAACACATTTCTTCAACTTTGGAATGGTTAAACTCCATCATATTTAATGAATTAACTTTCGAAACCAAGACTAGAATTTGCAGAATTCGATCTACTTTGAGAAGATATAACTTTTATGGAATTCCATAGATATTTACTAATTTTAATTAATTTTGTACAAAATGGGTCCAATAAAATTCTAAAGGTCATTATGATTCAGTGAAATCAAAATTTTTTATCTCCCAAAATACACTGTAAAAAAAATTAAAAATTTTATGGTTGTTTTTAGATTTTTAGTTTATAACTAATATGTTGAGAAACTTGACGCGGACCGAAACATATTAAAACTATGTAGTTTTTTCATATTGGTTTAGTTCAAAAAATTATAGTAATTATGATATGCATCAATTGGTTTTGTAAATATAACGATACTGAAGTAGAATTTGTGTAGATTGTTGTAACATAAATTTTTTTAAAAAACACCAAGTTTTCAAATAATACACCAATGCAGCTCAACATGGCTTTTTATGAATCCGTTTATTGTTAAATAACACACACTCAAAGAATTTTTAAGTCGACATATCAAATGTGAATAAAAAATTCCAAAAAATAAGTAACAAAAAGCTAATAAAATTTGTGACAAGATTTATTTTTATCGTAAAATGAAATTCTAAAAAGAAAAACTATTTTGTCTTGGAAAATGATGAAAAACTTATAAAATGATATTTTTTCTCAAAAAAGGGCCAAATGTGTAACCCACCTTCACAGTTTCACCTATCATAGCAAATCATGTGTTCATGTATTTTTTTTGGGAACTATGAGTTTTGATCATAAATACTTACTTTTCCATATGGGAGATTATATTCACTATTGTTATGTTTCTAATATGTTTATGGTGGATTTCATGGATCCTTGAGTCCTTTAATATGGTTCCTAGATAAATATTTAAGTGTAATCAACGTTTTATAAGGAGTATTCATAGATGAATCTCTTAGAGTGGTAGAAGGGTTAGGTTCATATAAAGGGATAACAATGAGATATACCAATGCAACTAACATCACATAAGGAGTCTCTTCATATAAGAATGACACGCCGATAGTATCATTCTGACCCATTTCTTTTCCCACTCCAAACGTGATATTACTCTTGTTTATATATTACTATGGGGTTAACATTTACAAATTATTAATACTGAACAAGACTTCTTTTCTCCATTATCCATCACAAAGGCTAAGTTTTTCAAGGCCCTAAGAAAAAATGAGATTAAACTAATATACCTCTATATTATAGTTAATTATTTTCAATAATAGGACTTAGTTGAATATTTCAAGATGCTAATAAAGGACAATAGCCTATCCCCTTAATTTTACTACATGATTCATTGGTAAGAAAAATTGATCTCATTAAGTTCTGTTCCATTATACTACAATAAAAAATGGTGAATATGTTTATTTAAGGATACTTTTAATTGCACCTAGGGTGATTCATATTAACCTAACTTATTTGGAAGACCAAATCGATATAAAGCATTTCTCTAATGCGGTCTTATTAATGAATTATGAATAGAGTTATTGAAAGGTGTCCAACCATGTGACTCTACTTGTATTTCCTATATGTATTCTTCATAGCTACAGTTTTGCCTATTAAATGATAGTTCATTGTTTTTAAATATGTTGGGGCACATTTGTAGCCTTAAAATAGAGACTCTAAAATTTCAACATGTGCCAGCAAAATTTTGATACCATTTATAGTGTACTTAATTAAAAAATAAATAAATTATGAGCAATATATGAAGAAATAAACAATACAAAATATTAGAATAGGAGAAAGGATTATATAGAACCTATAAAGTATTAGCCCTTGTATTTATAACTATGAAACAGAACAATATTAAACATTATTTTTCAGGGGAACCTCCAATTGAGAAAATCTCAAATATAATATCAAAACTTGGTAGAACATTGCATAGCCTTCTCCTAGTATAAAGAGTTTGCAATTAACAAAACCCTAGCCACTTGAATTTTCATAATAATAAGTATTAACCACCTAGTGGCCCTTAATTAATTGAAAAGCCCCTTTACATTGAACAACCACTTACTAACTACCTAATGGGACATATTCAAACAAAATGGCCTCCTCCATCAATTCACTAATTCAAGGCCCAACCAAAATGAATTCTAACAATAAATCACCAATTCCTAAGTACCCTAAAGTAGGGAGGCTAACACGGATCCCTAATATGCATGTGGGCGAGGTTGAGACTAATCTTATTATCATGAGGCTCAACAATATTAATCTCACAACACAATAACTCGTTAACTACCAATAGATATTTAACGAGCTAGTCTCATAGCATCTCTCTATTTCATGCTTCATTACTGGTATTCAAGTTAGCAAGGTTGAGGACTCAGACATGAAAATTATTAAGCTCCCATGCCATTCTAATTAATGAGTCTATTAGATGGTCAATTATTCACACCGAAAGCTCGAGTGAGAGATGGACGTGTACCCTCACTTTCACCTACTCATGTATCGTATGAGCACAATATCCCAATCTAAATGTAATTCAAGGTTTTTCTTAACATAAAAAGAGTCACTTTCACTTCCTACAAACACAATGTCTAATTTTGAAATTAATAAGAGAATTCCATAAACAACAATATTCTTGACGATGATCTAATAAATTTATTTACAAAAATTTCATAAAAAAATCCATTTCCTCAAAATCATTGCTATGTAATGTAGGGTAGGTGTTTGTACTCACAAATATATTCTTTTACACATTCTTTATGAGCTTAAATGTTACCCACCCATATAGGATATTTTTCTTAGCCCCCTCTTCTTGAAGAGGTTGAAATGGGACCTACATCAAACCTTTAAACAAGGAAACCATTTAAGAAGTGCAAGAAATTTGTTATCCATGGTTGTATTAGTTTGCTCAGACATCATTTAACTAAAGTTAGATGTGATCTTAATTGGAGATTTGGAAACCACATTCCTTTGTTACCGTTTTCACCACTCAAATCCATTCACTACTTTTAGTAGAGGCCAAAGAGCCAAACAAGCTAGGGTAACACGTAATGAGGTATAAGAATAAATAACCTTAGCCTTTCTTAGGCCATTATTAATCATAATTAGAACTTCAACGAAGAAAGTAAATTTTTAGAGAGTAAATTACAATTTTATGAATAAAACGGTTTGTAGCATTAATAAAAACCTAGTCATTTATGTTTTGAAACAAGTTCACTCAAATATATACATGTTTTTGAGAATGAGAATTATAAATAATGAAGAGAATAAATTTTTAAAAAATAGACCAATTATTCTACTAAAAAAATTGAATTAAACAAACTCATCAAGGTAACACGTCATCGCCTCTGAAAAAAATATCCTATCAATTTAAAAAAATAAATAACTTAAAAAAACCTTTATGAAATTTTCGATGATCATGCAAATCCAATAGTTTTTCTCCCCGACCTTATTAACACATACCTTATGATATACTCTAGTGAGACTCTACTAAGAAGGTATCGTAGCTGAGGAATTTGACAACTCAACCAATCAGATATAATAATCTATTCATTAAAATAAATTCCAGCAAAAATCTCATGAGTATGAATCTTACGAATCTCAATCTCTACCTTGTGAAGCTCACACTCGCATGGTAGACTTTCGATACAAACATGTAAAAGATATTTAGTCACATCATTCGAACGATTGACATTGACTTCAATGGACAAAATAAAACCAAGTAATAGGGTGAACATTATTCCCCCTCAAGGCTTCGGATAATGATAAGACAAAGGAAATAAATTACTGTGAAATTCCACTTGTAGATATCAATCTTTTAAATATGTTGATTCTATTCAGGATATTTAAATTTGAGATGCACACATCTATTACAAATATATGTCTGAACGCTGCGTCATGGTTTGCATATGAGACCATTGGATCGAAGCAAGTCCAGTAAAATTTTTGAATGTTGCGTCATCGCTTGCATACGAGCCCATTCGAATAAGTATAAATATGTACAAGTCAATTTAAGGTCTTATTGTATTCTATTAAAATGATTTTTTTTGAATGTTGCGTCATCGCTTGCATACGAGCCCATTCGAATAAGTATTAATATGTACAAGTCAATTTAAGGTCTTATTGTATTTTTTATTTGAAACGCAAAAGAATTGTGAAGAAATTTTATACAAATTTCCATTTCCCAGAAAATGGCCGTTATTTCCGTAAGGCTTTCAACCACTTGAAAAAAAATGGAAACAAATTCCCAACAAAAAACCCAGCCAATGAAAAAAAACATGAATTATTTATTTTGGAGTTGTTTATAGATGCAATAAAATAGTTGGGACAATAGTATTTTGTTGAAATCTGGTAAAATAAAAATAAAAATAAAAATAAAAAGATCAGGTAGTAGTAGTGTTTGAATAACATTTTTTTGATAGTGAAAATAGATTCAATAGCATCAAAAACACTTAAAACAGTGAAAAATATTGAAATTTAAACACAATAATCTAAATTTTCAAAAATGTATGGGAGACATTTTTATAATCTTACAAAAATTTCTGGATTATTCTGTTTTTCTGGATTATTCTGTTCAGCATGATTCTGTTTTTTAAGACTACGGCATTTAGCATTTATTTACACTAAGTCAAAAAGTCAATCTCTACCCTGCTCCACGGATTAAAAAAGAAAATACCAAGCAGAAAAAAAACGTTTTTCGTCACATTCGGTACTCTTTTTCCTTCTTTGAATAATATATTATAAAAAACTATCTGTTTAGCTTGCGTTCATGCCGATTGTGGACGGAATTTCAGACTTTCTTGGTCCTAATGATCGAGTGGAATTTACCCTGGCCGCCCACGATTAATTCACAAACTACAAAAGCATAATCGCTTTTCGCAATTCCTAAATATTCAGATCTGCCCACCTACTCAGAGTCGTAATCCCCCTTCCATCCTCTTAGGTAGGTAAGCAGTCTTTTACAGTACCGTTATAAAAGCCTGGAGAGGGGACTCTGGCGGGACATTGTAGCAGCCATTAACGGGTTTGGCTTCTCTCATTACATTAGGTATATAGACAATGAATTTTGAGACCGAGGGATCTCGTGAAACTTAAATCAATTGTAGGTTCATGCAATGGCATAGAGCTTGACTGATATTACAGAATATAAGTTGGTTGAAATTTGATTTATAAGTTGATTAAACCGTGCTAACTTTCATAGATTGCAGGTTTGAAGTTTTAACTTTTTCTTAGTTTGAAGTTTGGATCTGAAATTTGCGTAGAAATCAATCGTTATTAATATGGGAGACACGATGATTCCTTCAACGTCTATGGAGTGGACGATTAATTTCCAGGAAAGCATGGATGTGAGTAGCCACCAAAAGAAATTATACGAGCGTTTGGTTAGCAGAATATTACAAGCTTTCAAGCGCTGGAAAAGATCTGTTATTTCAGTGTGGAAGAGGATTTCGCAAGTGGGTGCAAATGATCCTCGAAGAGTTATCCATTCCATTAAAGTTGGCCTCGCACTGTCTGTCGTCTCTCTTTTCTACTTCGTGAGGCCAATGTTCGACACCTTTGCCGAAAATGCCATGTGGATTGTCATGACTGTCGTGATGGCCTTTGAATTCACTGTAGGTAATTACTCTTTAAAATCCCTCATCATTTTGGGTCATTAAAACCCCATGAAGCCACATATGAACGAAGGTTTTATTTCACAACAAAGCTTAAGAAACAATCTTTATAATTTGAAGATATAGAAATTGGATATCACGATTTCATCCGTATATCGTATCACTAGATTTGTTATTAGGCTTTAACAATAATAAATTGATGTTTTATGTTATAACGCAGGCGCTACGCTGAGCAAAGTTCTAAACAGATCCTTTGCCACGTTTTTCGCGGGATTCCTAGGAGTCGGGGTGAGATATGTTGCAGAACATACAGATAAAAATTGTGAACGAGTTATACTGGGTGTCTCTATTTTTGCTTTAGGTCAATACACTCTCATTCCTGAAAACCTTGAAAATTCAGTTTTGCATGGTATATTCGATTACTTTTCCGTGATTCTAATGTATTTGCTCCGTTTGATGGTGCAGGTGCAGCGTCCACATATTCACGCTTCTTTCCACTGATCAAGAAAAGATACGATTATGGTGTCATCATTTTCATTCTCACCTTCAATCTCCTAGCCAGCACTGGCGATCGCGATGAAAATATTTTTAAAATGGCACATCAAAGGATGTCTACAATAGCCATAGGTTGTGCACTCTGCTTTGCTATTAATGTGATTGTTTTCCCTGTATGGGCTGGAGATGATCTTCACAATTCCATTTTACGGAACATGGAAGGACTGGCAGAATCTCTGGAAGGTAAGTTACAGCAAGAACCAACAATAAAATGGATGCCCATAATTAGCATGTATATTGAAGCTTGATTATGGAAATCTGCCCCATATCCCTCTATTGCTCAATATTTTTGGGGTTTTTTTATATTAATATTTGCTTTTTATTCTGTAAAAAAAGTTTTATTGATAGACATTTGCGGTTGGCCACTTGCCACTAGAGTTGAAGGTAGATTTTGGAAATATTTATTTTTTATTCTTAGTCATGATTTGGCAATACTTCCAAAATCTGTAATCGAAATAAGAATGTTACATTGAGAAAATGTTCTATGTACCTATATCAAATCGGCGGTGGTTGTATCATTAGTTCCATGCTCACCTAAAAGTTGCTAATTCTGTAAAAATAAACATTCAGTTACACCAAAATTGTTTGTATAATTGCAGAATGTATGACAACATACTTCGTGGACCCAGATGGTGGTCAGGGAACAGAGAATGATGAGGTTCCAAGAGCCTGTAAATTTGTTCTTAACCCGAAAGCCACCGAAGAGTCATTGGTAAATAACATCAAGCATTAGTTTATACTACCATCTTTTATTATATAAAATTGGCGATTCGTTTACAAAGAAATTTATGCGAATTTTGCAGGTGAATTTTGCTAGTTGGGAACCACCACATGGACGCTTTTTCTTCAGATATCCATGGAATCTGTATGAAAAGGTTGGAAGCATGACGCGACACTACGCCTACTCTGTGGATGCTTTAGCTGGATTGTTAAAATCTGAGATTCAGGTATTGGTCGAAAATTCCCAAATAATACTGTTGCATTTTCGTAGACTAATTAATTTCTTATCGTCTAATCAATGGTGATGATATCATCTGGTCAGGTTCCATTTTCCGTAAAAGAAAACTTGAGAACACCGTGCTTTGACCTCGGCAGAGAGTCTGCAAACATTCTTCGTGAACTCGCTGAGACAGTAAGGACGACAAGAAGAAGTAAAAGCCCCCATTTAATGAGGGATCGGTTAAGAACCGTTGTGGCGAATCTGCAAAATTCCCTGACAGCTGATCCAGAGCTTTTCATCAATACTAAGAGCTGGCAAATTCTGGAGAAAAATTTCTCGGAGGGATTAAATTTACATGCCTCCCCAATACTGAACCCAGCAAAACAGTTTGATCATCTGATAAGTAAAACGTCGTCTGGAACTACTACTAAGGGGGAAGATATACAAGCAGATAAGTTAAGAGATATAGCTGACAAGATGTGCCAAATGAGAGAAATGAAGCAAAGTAGTTGTGCATTTAGGGAGGTCCTTCCTCTTGCTAGGTTTTATGCTCTTCTGCTAGAAACAGTGGCAAAGTTAGAGAGCGTGATTATGGCAGTAGATGAGCTTGGAGAAGGCGCGAAATTTCAACAAACTGATCGGAATGTAAATGAATGCCCACCGTCAACATCTTTAACACAGGCAACTAGGTCTCCAACTTCAAGTAAACAAATAGTACGGATCGCTCAATCCCCATCAATATCACCAGCTACAACTAGTATGACTGATTGACTGAGTCACCAGTACTTCTGGTGTGAAAATTGACGAAAACCGAAACCATGGTCAACTCGGCAAACAATGCAAGGGATATATGGGCAAACGATACTCCACAACGGAGATCCTCCCACCACAACTTGTGGAATCCAAACATTTACTTCTTAATTTAATTGTTCATCAATGTCAAATACGATACTCAGGAACAAGATATACTCCCACCGCAAATTGTGGAACCTATGCATTTCTTTCTTAATTTATTAGTTTATCAATGTCAATTCAGCGGAAAAAACATAAACGCACTGCACCAGCAACTCCAGCAAATTTTTTTTTAAGAGATATGTGAATGATCGTTTTTCGTGAGTTTTATCCATTTTCCCCGGAATTAATTTGTCTTCAAGCGATATGCACCATTAAAAATGAAGTAGTTAGTGTTGTGGATTGCGATTCTTACACTCCATTTGTTTCGAAATTTAAAAGAAAAAGCGGTAATTAAATTAAAAAAACAATCGAACTTACAAAATAAAGAATAAATTATTTTAAATTTTTTCTTTTTCAAAATATGTTTAATGTAGGTTGCTTTTTAAAGTTTGGGATTGCTTTCTATTCATTCTTTTCATTCATTTTCTAAAAGAAAAGGTTACATTATGTAATATTATGGGTGACCTCAATCTTCCAGATGGAAATTATTGGCCATCTCACTTAGTTATAAGCCATGTAAAATTTTAATTGCTTGAGTCTATCTTTCCAAGTCTTATATACTATAATATTTATTATCTCATTAAACTTATAATTAGTAAAATAAATGCTAACCGACTACATCAGAAAGCTAGATACAAAAATTTGACAGTACATTCCAGTAGTTAATCATCAGACAATTCTATAGGGACAGGGACTTTTACACTTGACTTTGGCATGTCCACTTGGCGCAGATTATAGACTTGTCTTTAAATTTGACTTACACAGATTTTGATGGTGAAGATGTAGCTGAAGACCTGGAATGTCTAGGTGAATATAAGTGATTTTCCATCAAACATTTCGTGGACCAATATAAGTCATCTGGTTGTTTAAGAGGTTCAACTGACCTTTGGTGCTCCGTGGATTAGAAACCAGGGGTTCCCACTCTTCACTCGGGAGGTTAGCTTCCACTTTCATTTTCAGATCCTTCTCCCATGAGGAAATGAGTGATTTTACCTGTGTTGGGGTTCGGACCTCATATGCTAGCAGTAAGTTTTGCATGTTCTCTTGATCTGTTTTCGTTCCTCTTCGGCATTGAGCGTTGCTTGATGAACCCCTCGGTGCCTTTCCATTATCTCGCAATTGTTTGCTACCTCGTCCAATGTTACCCTTTCCTACAACTACCTTAACCATTTTTACTTTTCCCGCACCACCCAACAACTGTAATTCCACTCGAACCCGCACAAGAGTTATTACCCACATGGAAAAGCCAGAGTAATAGACAGTCTCTAGAAATACACAGCAATTGTTGGAATTTAATTCCAACTACAACATAAACAGCTGGAAACAAAATCTGATTGCCGCAGATATTTTAGCAAGGCGGATGGCTGAAAGTCAAGCAATAAATCTGCAGAATTTATTGAGCCTGCAGACAGCCGATTTTATTTACCAAAACCCAGCACGTTAACTCCCACCGCCTATCTGCATTCAATACGCAGATAAAGATTAGAAGATATTTGCATTATTTTAATATTATAAGTCAAATATGTTTTTGCATATAAATATGATGAACAGCAGTTCATTTCAAGGTTAGAAGAATGTTAGAAAACATTTTGAGAAATTGCAGAAGGCAGAGAAATAGACAGAGCAGAAGAAACAGCAAGAAAACAGAGTCGCTGTGTTTTGGGAGCAACATGCATTCTACAGGCTGTTTCAGCAACTGCGTCCGTGTTTCAGCAACTGTCTGACTGTTGCTGAAACACGTGTTTCAGCAACTGTCTGTTTTTTATTTTTTTTACAGAATTTGTAAAAACAGAGTATGGAGTTTTTAGTTATTCCAGAATTGTAATTTTGAAGAAGTTTGTAATTTTTATTGTCATTTTTATGGTTAATAAAAACAGAGCTTTTCTCCATATCCTCTTTGTCCAAATTTCTCATTTCTAAGTGTTGAGTTGAGGAATTTTGCTTCCTCTGTTTTGTTTGAAATTATCAGAAATTTCCATCATGGTATCGGAGCTGGTCTAGGCACTCAGTGAGGCAAAAACAGAGTTTGTTTTTCCACTGCAGGAGCTGTAAGAAGCTTAGTGAGCAGATTTCTCCAGCAGAGAAAGTTTTTGCTTGTTTTTAAATTATACAGTCAGTATCTTTTCTTGATTTTTACAGTTAAGATGGCAGATGCTGGAACTGGTTTGACAAATTCCCAACTGCCACAGTTTAATGGGAAAAATCACAGTTATTGGTCCATAACAATGAAAGTATTGTTTGCTTCTCAGGGAATATGGGAGCTGGTTGAAACTGGTTATGCTGAACCTGCAGATGCAGCAGCGTTGGCTGCTTTGACAGCAGCACAAAGAGATCAGTTGAAGAGCGACAAGAAGAAGGATGCCAAAGCCCTCTTTTTTCTCTTCCAATCAGTGCATGAAAGTGTTTTTCCACGGATTGCAGCAGCAACAAAATCCAAGGAGGCATGGGATATTCTCAAAACTGCCTATCAAGGCATGGAGAAGGTGAAGACTGCAAAGTTGCAGATGTTGAGGAGAGACTTTGAAACACTCAACATGAAGGAATCTGATACAATAGATTCTTTCTTCACTCAGGTTATTGGGTTGATAACCCAGATTAGATCTCATGGTGAAATCCTTGAAGAAAGAAGGATTGTTGAGAAGATCTTGAGAAGTTTACCCTCAAGGTTTGAAGCTATTGTGGTAGCAATAGAAGAAACAAAGGATCTCTCACAGTTCACAGTAGATGAACTGAGTGCTTCTCTTATGTCTCATGAACACAGACTGAGTAGAGGAACAGATTCCTCTTTTGAGCAAGCATTCAAGACTCGGATGTCTTTTGGCCAAGGAAAAGGTCGAGGCAGAGCAAATAACAGAGGTCGTGGAAGAAGCCAAAACAAAGGCAGAAATAATCCTGCAAGCACAAGCGGAAGGAGCTGCAATCAGAACCAAGATGAAGGTTCAAGCAAACAGCAAGCTCATGGACAAAGGTATGACAAATCCCAAGTCCAATGTCATTATTGTAAGAAATATGGGCACTATGCCAATGAATGTAGGAAAAAACAAAATGACATGAATAGTAGGCAGAATGCTAATTTTGCAAATGAAGAAGATAAGAATCCAAAGATTGTGCTGTTAACATGTAACATTGCACAAGACAAACAAGATGATTTTTGGTTCTTAGACTCAGGTTGTAGTAATCACATGACTGGAAACATAGCAATGTTTGCCAATGTGGATGAAAATGTAAAATCTGAGGTAACTACAGGAACTGATAGTAAGATATCTGTCAAGGGTAAGGGCAGAGTCAGTATCCGAGCAAGAAATGGAGAACAGATGATTGTGCCAGAGGTATACTATGTACCTGGTCTGAAATGTAATCTTTTGAGCATTGGACAACTCATTGACAAAGGTTACAATGTGTTCTTCAAAGATGATATGTGTACAATCAGAGACATACCTCCAAGTAAGAAGATCATTGCACAGGTGCAGATGACCAGCAATAGAATGTTTCCTCTCAAACTTAGGGCAGATTTGAAGGAAGGAAGAACTATTGCAGCTGTAACACAAGAAGTCTTTCAAGAACAAGTGAAAGATGAAAATTGGTTGTGGCACTTGAGATTTTGACATCTCAATTTTGGAGGCTTGAATCTATTGCACAGAAAGGGAATGGTAAAGGGATTTCCATTGATCGAGAAGTCGGACAGCCTTTGTGAAGGCCGCATCTTGGGAAAACAACACAAATAAAGCTTTCCAGCAGGAAAGAGTATAAGGGAAAAAGCACCCTTCGAATGTTTTCACTCTGATGTGTGTGGACCGATGCAAATACCATCATTTTCTGGAAATAAATATGTTTTAACTTTCATTGATGATTACACCAGAAAGACATGGGTGTATGTGCTGAAACAAAAGAGTGAAGTGTTTGAGAAATTCCGCCACTTCAAAACTCTTGTTGAAAAGCAGTGTGGGCATTATATCAAAGTGCTCAGAACAGATAGAGGTGGAGAGTACATCTCCAAAGACTTTCTGCGTTTTTGCAGAGAGAATGGCATACAAAAGCAGTTCACCGCGAGGTACACACCTCAGCAAAACGGTGTTGCCGAAAGGAAGAATAGGACCATTTTGGACATGGTCAGGAGTATGCTGAAGGCAAAACACTTGCCGCATGAGTATTGGGAAGAAGCTGTCACTTGCGCAGTTTACATCTTGAATAGATGCCCAACTAAAGCTGTCATGAACAAAATACCAGAAGAAGCATGGAGTGGTCAAAAGCAAACTGTCACTCACATGAGAGTATTCGACTGTGTAGCATATGCACATGTACCGGATCAGCTAAGGAAGAAGCTTGACAGTAAGGGGGAGAAGTGTGTCTTTATTGGCTATTGTGATGAGTCAAAAGCATACAAACTCTATAATCCATTAACCAAGAAGTTGATAGTAAGCAGAGATGTGCAGTTCATTGAAGATGAAGCTTGGGATGGAAGTTTAGAGAAGACCGTGAATGTGAAGACAATTGTGTCTCATGAAGAAGAAGAGGAAGGGACAGCAGCAAATAACCCTTCTTTGGTGGCTCCTCCTCCACCACAGCAAGTACAACAAACCACACCACAAGCTGGAATTCGAACAACCTTGAGAAGTCAAGGAAGTGCTTCTCCAAGCACACCACAGGGATCAGAAATACCCTCAAGTTCGGATGGAACTCCAAGCACACCAAGAAGACCAAGATTCAGAAATCTGAATGAGATTTATGAACAAGGAGAGGTAAGTACTAATACTGGTCTGAATTCATTATTCGCTTTATATTGTCATGTTGATGACCCAATTCATTTTGAAGATGCTGTAAATGAAGATAAATGGATTGAGGCAATGAATGAAGAAATTGGTGCAATAGAGAAGAGTAAAACATGGGAGTTAGTGGACCTCCCTGAAGGAAAAGATGCCATTGGAGTTAAGTGGGTCTATAAGACCAAAAGCAATGCTGAAGGCAAGATTGACAGGCATAAAGCAAGACTTGTTGTTAAAGGCTACAAGCAGCAACAAGGCAAAGACTATGATGAAACCTTTGCACCAGTAGCGAGGATGGAAACAGTTAGAACAGTGTTGTCTATTGCGGCACAACACAAATGGAAGATTTATCAGATGGATGTTAAATCTGCATTCCTGAATGGAGTGTTGAAAGAAGAGGTTTATGTTGAACAACCTCCAGGCTATGAAGTTGAAGGCCAAGAGCATAAAGTCTATAGACTGAAGAAGGCTCTTTATGGGCTCAAGAAAGCTCCAAGAGCATGGTACAGCAGAATAGATGCTTATCTGATTGAGAATGGGTTTGAGAAGTGTGATGGTGAACCCACACTCTACATAAAGGAGAATGACGGTAAGATTCTTATTGTTGTTTTGTATGTAGATGATTTAATCTTTACTAGCAATGATGCTTCTCTCATTGCTGATTTTAAAGCAGTCATGAAAAGTGAATTTGAAATGACTGACTTGGGCTTCTTAAGATATTTTCTTGGAATTGAAGTAGACCAAAGTGAAAATGGTGTTTTCATTTCCCAAGGTAAATATGTAGAAGCAGTGTTGAAGAGATTTAACATGCGGAACAGCAAGACAGCTGTAACTCCAACTGTAATGGGGTTGAAATTGACCAAAGAAGACAGCAACAAGGATTTTGATCCAAAATTGTACAAGAGCATAGTTGGCAGCCTCATGTACTTGACTGCAACTAGGCCAGACATAATGCATGCAGTGAGTTTAATCTCCAGATTCATGGAAAGACCAAAAGAGACTCATTGGCAAGCAGCCAAGAGGATTCTAAGGTATGTGAATGGAACGAAGGGGTTTGGTATTTTATACTCCTCTTCTGAAAGTTTCATGTTGACAGGTTACATTGACAGTGATTGGGCTGGAAGTGTTGATGATAGGAAAAGCACATCGGGATATGTGTTTCATATGGGATCGGGAGCCATCTCATGGGCTTCCAAGAAGCAACAAATTGTGGCTTTATCAACAGCAGAGGCAGAGTACGTGGCAGCAACAGCAGCAGCATGCCAAGCAGTGTGGCTGAGAAGAGTTCTCAGAGATTTGTGTCATGGACAAGAAAAGGGCACAACCATTTACTGTGAAAATAGCTCGGCAATAGCATTGTCAAAGAATTCTGTTTTTCATAAAAGGACAAAGCATATAGACACCAAATTTCACTTCATACGTGAATTGGTTAACAATGGTGAGATTGTTTTGCAGCACTGCAGAACAGAGGATCAGCTAGCTGACATCTTGACAAAACCATTGGCAAAGAAAAGTTTTGATCATTTCAGAGAATGTCTGGGTATGGTGAAAAACCCAGCAGTTGAAATTAAGGGGGAGTGTTGGAATTTAATTCCAACTGCAACATAAAACAGCTGGACGAAAAATCTGATTGCCGCAGATATTTTAGCAAGGCAGATGGCTGAAAGTCAAAGAAATAAATTTGCAGAATTTATTGAGCCTGCAGACAGCCGATTTTATCTTCCAAAACCCAGCACGTTAACTCCCACCGCTTGCTGTACATTCAATGCGCTGATATGCATTAGAAGATATTTGCATTATTTTAATATTATAAGTCAAATATGTTTTTGCTTATAAATATGATGAACATCAGTTCATTTCAAGGTTAGAAGTTAGAAGAGAGTTTGAGAAATTGAAGAAGGCAGAGAAGAAGACAGAGCAGAGAAAACAGCAAGAAAACAGAGTCGCTGTGTTTTGGGAGCAGCATGCATTCTGTTTGTTTCGGCAAGCTGCGTCAGGTGTTTAAACAAAAAAATTTAATCGTATTCTTCGAAACACGTGTTTCGGCAATGTTGTCTGTCTGTTTATAATTTTACGGGGAATTTGTAAAAACGAGTATGAGTTTTTGAGTATTCTTTGTATTTTACGAAGAAGTTTATGAATTTTTATTGTCATTTTTTTATGGTTAATAAATTATGGCTTTCTCCATATCTCTTGAAAAAACAATATTGTTAATCCCTCTCGGTCATATTCAAACCTTTCTCATCACTTTCCTCCGGTCGGGCTCGCATTGGGCCCCCACCTCGATGCATAATTTTCTCATATTACAGAGAGCTCCATTATGTCTGGGCACTTCCTTTGGGTCAGTAGTAACCTCCTCATACCCCAAAGCCCATATACGGGTCCTTTCCAGCCCCATGCTGGCATTACTATCCTCTACTAATTGGCACCACAGAAACAATACATTTATAGATTTAGAGACTGTGTTAATAAACCTAAGAACAGTAACAGGCCCTAACTACCAATACATGCCCATTTGGGCACAAAATTTACCATATAACAAAGAAATTGACTCGACGTGGATCAACACAGACACATGAATCATTGACTCAGAAATCTGGTGGTGCAACTTTGTTAAACCATTCGACTCATTGACCGTAGCCTGAGAGAGAACCTCCATTGCAATTACCAGGAGAGCCTGAGATACATACAAGAAACCTTGTTGCTCGGTTTCCCTGTGGTGGTCTCCTCCTCTGCCTCTCCTACGCACCAGCGCTCGGATCTAGGGTGAAACGTTCTCCACAATCCACAACATCCAAGAATAAACCTTAACAAAGGTTAGCATGCATTTTTTAACTCTTACCACCTATCCTCCCGCATACCTCGCTCTCCCATCACTCTCTGGCAAGATTTTAGATCCCATCATGACATTATTTACTCCAGAAATGTGTTGGCCTTGAGTGGGCCATCTACCAACCCTGCCTCATGTCATCTCATTCACTTCCATGATCCCCATGCGGATCTCCCTCTGCGCCGATCAGCAGAAAATATACTTAATGCATTATTCATAATTATACTACATATTGATATGTTATACTACATATTATTAACTAGATTAAGATACTATATTATTGAATATTTAAATAAGGTTTATACTATTCATTCTAAATAATATCAGATTTACTGCTCAAAATCTATTACAAAATATTGATACATACATTAATAGGGTACTATATTAAAGTCATTAATAGGGTTTTCTATATGAAATATTAATATAGTTTGTTTTTTATTATTTAATATTATTGCTTTATGAATTGTATTGTAGAAATTCATTATTAATTATATTGGAATTGCTTACTGTTAGAAGAAAAAATTATTAACTATGAGAAGAGGTGTTTTACAATCTCGAATAAGGATATGTTTGTTAAAGGTGTTGTATAAATTAGTATATGAAATGTTGTCACGTTAACAATAGGTTAGATATTTTACATTCTGAAATAATAAAAATAAAATAGACTGATTAAAAACGTAATAATAACGATATAGGTTAGCATATAATATTGGGGTGAAGATTTGTGTGACAAATAAGGCATTAAGTGAACTAATATAATGGAAAGATTAAATATACCCTCTCTCTCTATATATATAGTGTATACAATGTCTAACATTCTTAATTTGAATTTCTAGCCCTACTCCTCACATGTTATTTGGCCTTAATAATGATGGTTTTGTTTTGTTGTAAAAATATATACATTTTATTCATTAATGACATGCTCTGCTTCTTGGTTAAACCAATGGCTAATCTGATGAATTGTTTGTAAACATGAGCTCTCTAGCCCATGTAGAACATGGTGGCCGGCCTCTTGTTCAAATGTGGTTCTACTGGTTTGTCGGGTGTTATTAGCTATAATACCTTCGTCGACCGTATACTTTTTAGCTCTGGATGGTTCTATTTATAACGGTTAGAGTGTTGGTTTCTCTTCTTCTACATCGGTGGAAATACAACATCTTATGGTCTATTCTCGGACACAGTGTTGCAACATCTCGGAAATACCATATAAGAGGACCCAACGCAAGATTACCTATGATGGATTGTGCCCGACATTGCAAGATGTTGATCCCCTAAAATTTGTTCAGTAATTGATTTTGTTTATTTTGGGTCATAGTAGCTATAGTCTCATGTATTGACGGGAGACACTCTGTTAGTATCTAGAATTTTCTGGTGACGCTCTTTTTTCTTCTCGTTCCCAATCAAATTAGAGCTTGAAGGTCTTATATTTGCTGGGAGTTTTCTTTTTGTGTTTAGCCAAAAACTATCCTGAACTATACATCAGAATAACAATGCATACCATGTACATATTATGATATACAATGGAATTATAAGAAACAAAATCTATGGAAATTTAACTGGATTTTGCAATAAAAAATAGTCAGTTTTTTCAATAGTTAGTTTTTTTCAGGTTGAAAATCTAGCCCATACAACTGATTGTATTCAACTATTCTGCTTGTAAATGCTTCCTACGTATTTTCTCTTTACAAGAGCAATTATTCATTCTCCATGACTACAATACTTACCATAAGATATATGAACTTAACAGATTTTCATAAACACTTCACGTGTAGTTGCTAATGCTCACATCAGTGTGAAGGTATTACTTTGATGCAATACTTTTTACTTTAAATCCTTGTATTTTTTTTTCCCGGACATGGATATGAAAGACTAGTATCATCAATTCTGAAAAAAAATTCTCATTTTCTTACAAACTAATTTAAAATTAAAAAATACAAAAGCGTGGAAGTCACTAGAGTTCAGAACTCAATCAGTTACTAAAAACATTCTGATATGGTTATCACTGTTATCATCCAGTACCGATTTGGTATTGGTATTTGTTTATTGTTTGATCCAAAATCTGTAATTGTTACAAGTATTCATATCTACCAAATCAAATAGGGGATTAGAATTAATGTTATTTCTTCTTACTTAACATAATTTCCACTTTCAATTTTTTTTTAATCTAGTCTTTTGAACATTAAGGTAATAACAAATTTTGATTGAAATAAGGATTAAAGATTAATGCTTATGTATCACCATTTATATACCTAAAACATGGAATCAACGATATTAACTCTCAAATCTATCAATGCATTTTTTGAATACACTAGTATGGACCACTCATATTTATAAATGGTGTATTATAATGTATTGGTGTTCTGATCCAGGTGGATATTTGTGGCCACCTGCCTATTCCACTTGGGGCCTTATCATTGTTTCTTTCATTTTTTCAGTTTCCTTTATTGTAGCACATTTTACTATTTTTAGCAAGTTTTCAGGTCCTAAACTTCCGGAGCCATTTTGAGGCCCCTAAACGACATTTTTTGGGAAATTTTTCTCGCGAGGCGAAAACTCACTGTTCAATGTCATCATTTGTATTCCTCGGATAGATATTTATAAGGAGGTATCATGTAGGTCAAACGAAGATGATATGCCAAAGTTATGACTCTCGGAAATTGATGTACCAATTTACCCCAACGCGGCCAATAGTTTGGCGTTTCATCTCCTAAGGTTAGGTTTTTAAATTTTTAGGATTTTCCATTGTTTCTAAATAATAAATAGGCCTTCGAGCCTCATTGTAACACATTTCGGAGGCCTGGAGTTGCCACATCTCTTCTGAGAGATACGCTACGAGCGCCCTAGCTAGTTTATTTCCATTATGTGTAAACATACTTCAGTTATGTGATATTAATGAAATGAAGTCTTATTTCTACTGCATCTCTGTTTTTATGTGTATTTATTTATTTTATTGTGTTCCAACACAATTTCGGATCATGTTCTAATTGTGAAAAAATACATCAATGCTAATAATTGTAACAAAAATATTGGTGCACCTAATGATAGAAAGTTCATTTTTCGCTTCAATGAGTTATTACTATTACCATTATTAATATCATTACCTATAAAAGAAATTATGATCTACATGATAAAATATCCACAAATTCTATTACACATATAATGTAAATGAATCCTTTTAAAATATATAAGATGTATTATTGTGTATTTATTATGGGTGTAGTAGTGCAAGTTGTTGAATTAAAAATAATGGGGTTTTCCTACTAAGTATAACTAGTAGGGGGCTAGATTCCTCCTTGATTGACTGTAAGGGTTGAAAAACTATGGAATTATATTTGTATTGTGCCTCTTGACACCAATTTAATATAAATAAAGATAAGGGAAAAGGGAAATCTTCTTCATGTTTATAGAAAAATGATCATCCACCACATTCTTTTTACCCTTCTAATATATGATAGAATAAGCATCACCTAGCATCTTACAATATGTCTCAATTTTCCGACTATGGTGATGACAATCATTGTTCCAAAATTTGCTTCAAAGTAAGGTCCTTTCCCTCGATTTAGAAGTTCTATCTAATGAGAGATAGGGACCATGTTTCAATTCCATGAATGATGGCCATCATTTCATTCTTACAGGATTAACCATCCTAAATTTTGGTCACACAATTTTTTTTTTATTGAACGCTACTAGGTAATCATCTTACATGAACATTCCCTCAATGGCTCATTACAATTTACATTAGAAAGATATATTTCTTAAGTGAAATAAGGCAATATTAAGACTATAGTAGTACACAAGCTCTCTTTAAAGGGCAATGGATTTCGCTACTATATTTTTTCCACACATCAACATTCTTCTTGAGTAGTGTGGTTAGTCATCGCAATTTTCCTATAATTGTTCATAGAATTGATATAGTAGCTAATAATTCCTAAAAAAATATATAATATTTCATAGACTAAATTTTAGTAGGATCCACTCACATCCATATCCTACTAAATTTGAATTATTCCACATTAGAAGTGCCAAAAATGCATTTGGAAGTTTGAGGAAAAACTACTTATCTTGAAGTAGTTTTAGGCCCCATGACGAATATCCATTTGTACTTCCTATGGCTTATTATAAATAAAAGTTTCGTTAAAATGTAAAACAACAAACATAGGTTTGAAGGGTTAAATAATATTGTTCACGAGGAATTAAAAAGTGATTAGGGAATTGGAAAAAACAGAAGGTGCATCACTATAAAGCATTAATTCACTTCATATGTGTATTAAACTAGATTTTATGATAGGAAAGTTGATAATATAGAATACTTAAGAGCCAGGAATCGTGAATATCGTCAAAGAGGTTACAAATAATTGGTATGAGAAATTTGTTTTGATTGTAAATTTGTTAAGTGAAAATAAAAGGTTACAGCATATGTGCCATTTTCCTTCTTTCGAAAATAAAATTAATATTGGGATGAAAAAGGGGTAATAGGAGGATGTATCATGCTAACTTCCAATATCCATTGACTGGACTTTTGAATTTCATTCAATTGTTAAAAGGATTCTAGTAAGAACAGACAAGGATACTAAAGGATTCTAGTAAGAACAGACAAGGATACTAGCTATCGAAATTTTTCGGAAACCATGAGAATTCTCTCCAAATGAAGCAGGTAAGCCATGTGGTATTTTAAATAAATATCTATGCATATTCAAATCAAATTACAAATTAGCATGTATTTTCTATAGGGGTCTCTCGATAATGTGGATGGGATTTAACTGGATATAATGTTGCAGATGTTTTTCCTCAAGATATTTTGTAAATGATGAGATTTGGTAATTTCAATGGGTTAATGCTGACTTTATTAAACTTCTTATTTAATTACATGTAAGAATACTTGAGATTTATTATGACCACACCCAATCTTTAGAACCATTTTTCTCTCAAGAGATACATAATTCCCCCTTCTCCCATAATGAATATGTTTGGTTTAATAAAATAGTTCCCCATTTCAAGTTTCGTACTCTCATAATCGACGCCACATTTCATAAAAATTAAATTGGATATCATTATTTGAAAATTGTGTACCATGTCATCATGATGCTTTTTCTGTTCTTGGAAATTCAAAAATGTTAAAATTGTGGGAGATAACACTATTGATTAAAACAATGACCTTTGTGTGCTCGATACACAACCAAATTTAATATCTAGGGAGTGAAATTTTATAATAAATCATGTTGGAAATTTTGGATTCCTTATAAGAGGGTTTCAAGGTGATTTCTTTAGGAAGAGAAGTGTAGCATCTACTAGATCTATATTTTGGATGGATTACTCTAAAATTGCGTGCATGTTAGCCTAGGTGATATTTATGAAAATATATTATTCCTTACCTATATGCCATTTCATGCATTATTCATTATTATGAAAAAATAAAATTAAGACATGGATATTCAATTTCTTTTGTTAAGATCAACTTATAGAATATCAAGGGTTAGTAAGTAGAGGGAGTGGCTTTCAATATAGAAGGGGGACATGTGAAAATAATGATGTGGTTTGTCTGATTTACAAAATTACCATAATCAATGCTTCAATAGCTCCCTTATAAGTTTCCAACCATGTATCTAGGTGAACCATCAATAATTATTTTGTAATGCCCTACTTTACACTATTGATAAAACATTCTCTAAAAAAATAACAAGGCATGCCCTCTGTGTCAATAAACAATTAATTATATGCCATAATATGGTATTTGGTTATGCGTATTTTGGGAAAGTTGATCAAAATATCCAAAAATTGGATGTCTATTTCAAATTGAGCATAAATGGTGTTTATCAATTATCTCTAGGTAGTGTATCCCACATAGTACTTCTTGTGACACTTCCACCATTTTCAATTCTCTCGAGCCAAGTAAAACACACCCAAACAAATTATACGAGTTTATGAATAATTTCTTACATGGTGAAGTATTGTATATTTCCTCAATCAACAACTAAAAAGAATGGATATCTATATCAAAGTGAGCATAAATGGTGTCTAGAAAGTGGCTCTAGGAAATGTATCCCACATATGACTTCTTGTCAGATTGCCACCATTTCCAATGCTCATGATCCAAGTACAACACACCCACCAAAATTATACTACTTTATTAATAATAAATTGGATGGAGAAGTAGTGTGTGTTATTAAATTAAGTTGTATATTTTATAGGGAGCTCTCAATAACATGGATGGGATTTAACTATATATAATGTTGAAGGTTCATTTCTTCAATATATTTTCTAAATTATATTTTATAATTTCAAGTGGTTGAGGATTAATTTATGACTCATCTTATTGAATCACATGTATAAATCATTGAGATCCATTTTTTCCATACCCAATATTCATTACCGTTTTTCTCTTAGAGACACATAATTCCCCCCTTCCCAATAGTGAATATGCTTGGTTGGAGAAAATAGTAGCCCATTTGAAGTTTTATCTTCTTACATTTGATTCCACATTTCATCAAATTTCAATTGACTCTAATTATATATAAATTGTGTACCACACCATTATAATGATGGTTTTTGTTTTGGCAATTTCACAATGACAAAATTTTGGGAGATGCCATTACCAATTAAAACAATGACCTTTGTGTACTTGATTGGAAACTAGATTTAAATTGTAGGAAGTCAAAATTAGTAATAAGTCATGGTGGGAAATTTAGAGCTCCTCATCAGAACACTTCAAGATGATTTCTTTAGGAGGAGAAAGTGTAGTCTGTACTAGTTCTAGATTTGGGATGGCTTCCTCTAAAATTTTGCGATGCATGCTAGGGTCAGTTGATATCTATGAAAATATTTTTTTTTCCTTACATATGTGTCATTTGAACCATTATTCATCATTATAATAATAAAAATGAAGTGATCGATATTCAATTTATTTTTTCAAGATCAACGTATCATGAACCTCAAGGGTTACGAAGTTGAGGGAGTGGGGGTAAATATAGAATGAGGACGTGAGAGATGAACTATGTGGGTTTTTTGGCTTATATAATTAACAAAAAATGGTCTTACATAGCTTACTTATAGGTTTGAAAGCATGTAGCTTTTTGAACCATCAATAATTTTCGCTAATGTTCTCCTTTAGACCAATGATTTTTTTTTTAAGAATAACTAGGCATGATTTCTCTGTCAATAGAAAATTACTCATAGACCATAATATTGTATTTGATTATTCCTATTTGGTGCAACTCCATCAATAACCCTAAATAATGGATGTCTATTTCAATATTATTATAAATGGTGTTAATAAATTCGGTGTAGGTGATGTATCCCACATAGACTTTTTGTCACATTGCCACCATTTCCAATTCTCCAGATCTAAATACACCATACCCACCCAAATTACAGTAGTTTATTAATAATTTCTTGGATGGAGAAGTATTGATTCATCTGGTTAACCCATCTGATTGGGGTCAAACCTTCAATATTTTTTTTATCTACTTTAGGAAATTTGTGATGTATATAGTTTTGATGGTATAAAAATGATGACTTAGTGTGATTCCCTCCCATTTTTAATGATTCACCACTACCTCACTTTACCTCTATTAGTCACTAGTTTACCTCTTTGTAAAGAACATTAGTTATCATCTTGGAAAGTTTTTCTTGCATATAAGAAAAAAAAAAAAAACATTGGTTTATAATTAGTCTACCTTACCAACTTGACTGTTTAGGTAGATAGTTTGAGGAACATTTGTTTTCATATAAAAGGCATAGTTTTCTGTGTGGGTGATTATATTCTCTATAGTCATGTTTTTGGTGGATGTGAGTGGGCCTTTATGTCCAACAAAATGGTTACCAGATAGCTATACTATTGTAATTAAATGTCATTCAAGGAGTCTTTTGAGATAAAGATCCCACAATTTTAGGCCATGTCCACCAAAATGGTCAACATAGATACACCAATGCAATTAATATCACATACATAATATTTTGATATAAGTCTTGAAAAATGATACTATTTTCCTAACTAGAGTTTTCTTCTTTCACTTCCTATAGAATATTATTGTTTTATGAGTAATATTATGGGGTGAAAATACCCAAATTCCTATTATTCAAGTATATTTTTTGTTTTTTTTTAGCTATGGGGATTTAAACCTTGAATCTCATTGTTTACATAATACCTCATATTATGGTGATCACCAATTAAACTACCCCCCATTGTATTATTCTAGGAGAATTATTATGATGATTATTTTTTCCATTTTCGATAAAAAAAAAGGATAAGTTTTGCAAGGTCCTAAGAGAAATATTATTATTATTATTATTATTATTATTATTATACTTAAGTTATGCAATAATAGTATCTGATCAAATATTTAGTAATACTAATCATGGAGGGTATAATATGTTTAAGTAGAACCTAATTTTTTTTACTTCCTAAATGGTAAATCGTTGTGTTTAGAGAGACATGGTTTTATAATTAGTCAACCTTAGTAATTTGTTTGTTTAGGTAGTCAATTTTAGAAACATTGTCTTGGATACAAAAGTCACACTTTTCCATGTGAGTGATTCTCTTCTCTAAAGTCATGTTTTTGTAATGTTTTTGGTGGATGTCATTGGATCGTTGGGTCCACCAAAATGGTTACTAGAGAAATATACTGATGCAATCAAATGTCATACAAGGTGTATTTTGAGATAAATATCCCACAATTATAGGGTAATGTCCCCCAAAATGGTCAACAAATATCTTCACCAATGTAAGCGATGTCACATGAATAATATTTGATATAAGACTTATAATTGATGGTACTATTGGATTAATCAAAATTTTCTTCTTTTACTCCCTATAGAGTACTACTCTTGCATGCATGTTATTATGGGTTGACAATTCCCAAATTCTTATTATTTTATGAGAGTTATTATTAATTTTTGTTTGTTTGCTAAGATGTGTGAGTGTTGAGATGATTGTATGCTTAGATTTTGCCTTCATAAATTGTGACTTAGGGGTATCTAAGCTATCAAAACCACCTAGGGATCACACCTAGTCTCTGCCACACCAGCCCTTAACGTGGCTGTATTTTTCTGACAAAGTTTTGAAATGGTGACCTTCACATCACAAAGTGCTTTAACAGTACACCCCATCATCGTCTATTATAGATCCCGTGGACTAGGAGAGTTTCTTTTCTTTATTTGTGTTGTTGTTGTTACTATTATTATGCATTAAAAAGGATAATTTTTGCAAGACCCAAATTCCTATTATTCTAGGAGAGTTATTATTAATTTTTTTTTGTTTGCTAAGAGGTGTGAGTGTTGAGATGATTGTACACTTAAAATTTTCCTTGATAAATTGTGACTCAGGGGTATCTAAGCTGTCAAAACCACCAAGGGATCACACCTAGTCTAGGTCGCACCAACCATTAACGCGACTAGATTTTTTGCAATGGAGTTTTGAAATGGTGACCTTCACGTCACAAAGTGATTTAATAGTACACCCCATCACCATCTATTCTAGAAGCCGCGAGAAAGGAGAGTTAATTTGTTTTTTTTGTTGTTTTTGTTGTTGTTTTTTGTTGTTGTTGTTATTATTATTATTATTATTATGCATTAAAAAGGATAATGTTTTCAAGACCCTAAGAGAAAATGCCAAAAAATATATTATTATTATGTTGAATATTGCAACAAGAAACAGTGAAGGAGGCATCCTGAAACATCATCCTTGATCCTAATTGGAAAATAATCACCTAAACTAGATGGGGCCCACACAGGTGATTTTTGGTGCAAAGTCTATTTTTAGACTATGTCTATTCTTAGACATGTCGATCATATTCTATGAGTTGCAGGATGTGGATGGTTGGTCAAGTTGGAAAAATAGATGGACTTCTATTTTTAGACATATTGGGCGGAATCTATTTTTAGATTGCCAGTCTAAAAATAGATATGTCAAATATTATTAGCTCTTAATAATATTTGGACTCTAAACATTATCTTATTCTCTTGGAGCACTTCAGTTAAGTGCACAAATGTGGCACAGCAGCTGACAGAAGGAATTACGCTATTCCTGAGGGTTTACTAGAGCTAATGCATGGAGGAATTCAGTTAGAACTCATGTAACAGAGTTTGGTGGAGTTGTAGAAGTAGTTGGTGGAGTTGTATTCAGTTTAACTCAGTTAGACTCACTTGAGCTAGTTGTATCTAGTCTAACTGATTGATACACTAGTGAGAGTGGAGTGAATTAATTAGTTAATTAATTCAAAAATAATAACTCATTAATCAACTGAAGAATACATCAGTTAACTATAGTGCATGGAAGTTTCAGTGGAGACCAGTGGAGAGATAGGTGAAAGAGCAAGTGTGACTATCAGTTGTGACTATAGTGATGCATTGATTGCATCCAACACTCAATGGAGATTCCTATGAGGATTGCGCAGTGAAAGCTTGGTGAGTTCGAGCTCATTCAGATCCATTCTTTAGCAGGGATTCCGTAGTAGGGGCAGGCTAGCAGGTGGAAAAGATCGGTGCATGGATTTGCAAGATCGAGCCTGGTTAGTGTGTAGCGATTGTATTGTACTGAGAGCTTGATATGATTAAATTTGTATGAGGATTGTTACATGATCTCTATGACATATATTATATACAGATAGTTGGGTTTTTTAGCTTCAGGCTTTCCCGTTAAACAACTGTGTTAATGTGTGTGAATTTTTATTGTTTCATGTGTGCATTGCAATTGATTTAATTTCTGCATGTGATGATCAATGGCGAAATAGATTCTGTATTTTGCATGAAGTTAAAATAGTGTGAGATTAGGAGAATCTTGGACATATTACACATACGTTATATAATTTCTACATGGTATCAGAGTAGTTAATCATTGGAGCAGATTGAAATTATTGAAGTGGTTGAGTTTTGTGCTGGTGGAATTCAAATTTGCTGCAGTGTTTTCTTGCTGTAGAAGTTGAGCATTCATTGAAATGTATTTCAATGGATTGCGATTGGAATATGCCCTTGGTGGAATCTCGAGTTATATTTCATGGAAGGACAGGATGGAGTCGGTGCTGGATGATAATGGGTTGAAGGATTTCATCGATAGCAATGTTCCTAAGCCGGTTCTAGCGATGCAGCCACACTTGACACATGGAAAAAGAAGGTAGAAAAGTGTTGAAGGATTCTCTTGGAAGGTGTGAAGGACCACATTGTGTCCAGCCTTCATGGTAAAGCCACTCCATTCTTAATGTGGAAGGCTTTGACAGACTTTTTCCCAAGCAGAAGTGACCAGAGGAAGTTGGCACTTAAAGACAAGCTCAGAAAAATGAAAATGGAGAAGAATGACACTATTCTGGTATACTTGACAAAGTTTGTCCACTACAGGGATGAGCTTGGGAGTGAAGGATTTAGTGTGGATGAAGAAGAATTGGTGAGCTTGGCTCTCCTTGGGCTTCCAAAGAGTTGGCATAGCTACGAAGACTCTGTCAATGGACGGGAGAAACTGCCAGGAGGGGAGCGACTTTGGTCGGATCTTGTGTAGGAGGAGATAAGGCAGGATACCAGGGATGGATCTTCATCAAAGAATGATGATGAAGAGGACTGCGCTTTGGCTACCAAGGCAAAGAAGAATAAGGGGAAGAAATTCTATTCTATATCTAATGCCAGTGAAGATGGCAAAGAGCGTTACATGTCCAAAGTGAAGTGTTTTCACTGTCACGAACATGGGCATTTTGCCACTAATTGTCCACATAAGAAGAAGAACAAGATGGCTGTTGGAGCTGCAGCTGGTGAGGCTCTTGCCTCGCAATTTGAGCTTGACTTCTCATTGATCACATGCATGGTGTCTAGTGCATTGGGATCGGGGTGGTACTTTGATAGTGGTGCTTCCTTTCACATGACGAGAGATGTGAACCTTTTCTGTGACTTGGTGGAGAAAGATCTCCAGTTGCATGTTGATTTGGGTGACAATGGACGATACAATGTGACCGACATTGATACCATTACCTTTCAGAGGGAGTCAGGTAAACTCATTCTTTTACAAGATGTAGTGCATGTTCCAGGTTTAAAGAAGAATTTAATCTCAGTCACAATGTTAGAGGATAAAGGCTATGATGTTGTCTTTAGTGAAGGAAAAGTTTTCCTCCGGTACAAAGCAACAGGACAAGTCAAGAAGGTTGGGATTCGAGAAAATAATCTCTACAGACTTGAAGTAGATGGGATTTATACGGAGCTTCCTACTATTGGGAAGTGTGAGAAAGCCATGCAATTGAAGCTTGAGAGGGAGCTGGATTTGCATGTGGGTAAGAGTGAACCTCAGGATGTGGAGCAGCCACAAGATGAGGATCATGAAGTGGGAGCAACCACTCATGTAGAGAAATTTCATGCCAGATGGGCAGAGTGAGTGCATGCAGCTATACCACGAGGTGAGAGGTGGGGCGACATGCATGAGTAATCCCAAGAGGATATTTCTAGGCAAGATTCATGGAGATGGTGTGGATCTCATGAATTGAACCTAGCTACGAGGTTCCCACAGAGTAGCAGTAGCATGATCAGTTGGATTGATGTAGGTATATCAAAGTGACAATGTCAGATACTGGAGCACGGTTCATATTTGAAAGCAAGTGTAGAGTGCATGGGTTCAAAGTTCAAGAACACAGTGGTTCCTGAAGACATGTGCATTAGCTAAGTAGAAGTTGAATACTTTGACGATAGATGCACTAGACTGATTGAGTTGTTTGGAGCTTATTCAGTTTCGGAAGTGTTGTAGCAAGAGATGCAGAGCGGATGCATGGTATTGTAGGGCGCTTGCAAAGGTTGCAGGGCGAATGCATGGAGTTGCATGTCGCATGCAAAGACAATCCTTTCTTCTTGAGAGGGAGTGTTGAATATTGCAACAAGAAACAGTGAAGGAGGCATCCTGAAACATCATCCTTGATCCTAGTTGGAAAATAATCACCTAAACTAGGTGGGGCCCACACAGGAGATTTTTAGTGCAAAGTCTATTTTTAGACATGTTGATCATATTCTATGAGTTGCAGGATGCTATTTGTGGATGGTTGGTCAAGTTGGAAAAATAGATGGACTTCTATTTTTAGAAATATTGGGCGGAATCTATTTTTATATTGCCAGTCTAAAAATAGATATGTCGAATATTATTAGCTCTTAATAATATTTGGACTCTAAACATTATCTTATTCTCTTGGAGCACTTCAGTTAAGTGCACAAATGTGGCACAACAACTAACAGAAGGAATTACGCTATTCCTGAGAGTTTACTGGAGCTAATTCATGGAGGAATTCAGTTAGAACTCATGTGACAGATTTTGGTGGAGTTGTAGAAGTAGTTGGTGGAGTTGTATTCAGTTTAACTCAGTTAGACTCACTTGAGCTAGTTGTATCTAGTCTAACTTATTGAGACACTCGTGAGAGTGGAGTGAATTAATTAGTTAATTAATTCAAAAATAATAACTAATTAATAAACTAAAGAATACATCAGTTAAATACAATGCATGGCAGTTTCAGTGGAGACCAGTGGAAAGATAGGTGAAAGAGCAAGTGTGACTATCAGTTGTGACTATAGTGATGCATTGATTGCATCCAACACTCAATGGAGATGCCTATGAGGATTGCGCAGTGAAATATTGGTGAATTTGAGTTCATTTAGAGCCATTCTTTAGCAGGGATTGCGTACTAGAGGCAGGCTAGCAGGTGGAAAAGATCAGTGCATGGATTTGCAAGATCGGGCCGAATTAGTGTGTAGCGATTGTATTGTACTGAGCACTTGATATGATCAGTTTTGTATGAGGATTGTTACATGATCTCTATGACATATATTATATACAGATAGTTGGGTTTTTTAGCTTCAGGATTTCCCGTTAAACAACTGCGTTAATGTGTGTGAATTTTTATTGTTTCATGTGTGCATTGCAATTGATTTAATTTCCGCATGTGATGATCAATAGCGGAATAGATTTTGTATTTTGCATGAAGTTAAAATAGTGTGAGATCAGGAGAATCTTCGACATATAACACATAAGTTATATAATTTCTACATGGTATCAGAGCAGTTGATCATTGGAGCAGATTGCAATTATTGAAGCGGTTGAGTTTTGTGCTGGTGGAATTCGAATTTGCTGCAGTGTTTTCTTGGTGTCGAAGTTGAGCATTCATTGAAATTTATTTCAACGGATTGTGATCGGAGTATGCCCTTGATGTAATCTCGAATGATATTTCATGGAAGGACAGGATGGAGGCGGTGCTGGATGATAATGGGTTGAAGGAGTTCATCAATAACAATGTTCCTAAGCTGGGTTTTAGCGATGCAGCCGCACATGACGCATGGCAAAATAAGGTAGCAAAGTGTTGAAGGATTCTCTTGGAAGGTGTGAAGGACCACATTGTGAAGGACAGACTTGTTCCCAAGCAGAAGTGACCAGAGGATGTTGGCACTTAAAGACAAGCTCAGAAAAATAAAAATGGAGAAGAATGAAACTATTCTAGTATACTTCAAAAAGTTTGTCCACTGCAGGGATGAGCTTGGGAGTTTACGATTCAGTGTGGATGAAGAATACTTGGTGAGCTTGGCTCTCCTTGGGCTTCCAAAGAGTTGGCATAGCTACGAAGACTCTGTCAATAGACGGGAGAAACTGCCAGGATGGGAGAGACTTTGGTCGGATCTTGTGCAGGAGGAGATAAGGCAGGATACCAGGGATGGATCTTCATCGAAGAATGATGATGAAGAGGATTGCGCTTTGGCTACCAAGGAAAATAAGAATAAGGGGAAGAAATTCCATTCTATATCTAAGGCCAGTGAAGATGGAAAAGAGTGTTACATGTCCAAAGTGAAGTGTTTTCACTGTCACGAACATGAGCATTTTGCCACTAATTTTCCACATAAGAAGAAGAACAAGATGGCTGCTGGAGCTGCAGCTGGTGAGGCTCTTGCCTCGCAATTTGAGCTTGACTTCTCATTGATCACATGCATGGTGTCTAGTGCATTGGGATCGGGGTGGTACTTTGATAGTGGTGCTTCCTTTCACATGACGAGAGAGTGAACTTGGAAGGGATCTGGTGGAGAAAGATCTCCAGTTGCATGTTGAGTTGGGTGACAATGGACGATACAATGCGACCAGCATTGGTACCATTACCTTTCGGAGGGAGTCAGGTAAACTAATTCTTTTACAAGATGTAGTGCATGTTCCAGGTTTAAAGAAGAATTTAATCTGAGTCACAATGTTAGAGGATAAAGGCTATGATGTTTTCTTTAGTGAAGGAAAAGTTTTCCTTCGATACAAAGCAATAGGACAAGTCAAGAAGGTTGGGATTTGAGAAAAGAATCTCTACAGACTTGAAGTAGATGGGATTTCTACAAACCTTCCTACTATTGGGAAGCGTGGGAAAGCCATGCAATTGAAGCTTGAGAGGGAGCTAGATTTGCATGCGTGTAAGAGTGAACCTCGAGATGTGGAGCAGCCACAAGATGAGCATCATGGAGTGGGAGCAACCACTCATGAAGAGAAATTTTGTGCCAGATGGGCAGAGGGAGTGCATGCAGCTATACCACCATGTGAGAGGTGGGGCGACATGCATGACTAACCCCAAGAGGAGATTTCTAGGAAGGATTCATGGAGATGGGGTGGATCTCATGAATTGAACCTGGCTACAAGGTGCCCACAGAGTAGCAGTAGCATGATCATTTGGATTTATGTAGGTATATCAAAGTGACAGTGTTAGATACTGGAGCACGATTCAAAGTTTAAAGCAAGTGCAGAGTGCATGGGTGTAGAGTTCAAGAATGCAGTGGTTCCTGAAGATATGTGTAGTAGCTAGGAAAAAGTTGAAGACTTTGATGATAGATGCACTAGACTGATTGAGTTGTTTGGAGCCTATTCAATTTCATAAGTTTTGCAGCAAGAGATGCAGAGTGGATGCATGGAGTTGCAGGGCGCTTGCAGAGGTTGTAGGGCGAATGCATGGAGTTGCATGTCGCATGCAAAGACAATCCTTTCTTTTTGAGAGGGAGTGTTGAATATTGCAACAAGAAACAGTGAAGGAGGCATCCTGAAACATCATCCTTGATCCTAGTTGGAAAATAATCACCTAAACTAGGTGGGGCCCACATAGGTGATTTTTGGTGCAAAGTCTATTTTTAGACTATGTCTATTTTTAGACATGTCGATCATATTCTATGAGTTGTAGGATGCTATTTGTGGATGGTTGGTCAAGTTGGAAAAATAGATGGACTTATATTTTTAGAAATATTGGGTGGAATCTATTTTTATATTGCCAGTCTAAAAATAGATATGTCGAATATTATTAGCTCTTAATAATATTTAGACTCTAAACATTATCTTATTCTCTTGGAGCACTTCAGTTAAGTGCACAGATGTGGCATAACAACTGACAGAAGGAATTATGCTATTCCTGAGGGTTTACTGGAGCTAATGCATGGAGGACTTCAGTTAGAACTCATGTGACAGAGTTTGGTGGAGTTGTAGAAGTAGTTGGTGGAGTTGTATTCAGTTTAACACAGTTAGACTCAGTTGAGCTAGTTGTATCTAGTCCAACTGATTGATACACTAGTGAGAGTGGAGTGAATTAATTAGTTAATTAATTCACAAATAATAACTCATTAATCAATTAAATAATACATCATTTAAATACAGTGCATGGCAGTTTCAGTGGAGACTAGTGGAGAGATAGGTGAAAGAGCAAGTGTGACTATCAGTTGCGACTATAGTGATGCATTGATTGCATCCAACACTCAATGGAGATGACTATGAGGATTGCACAGTGAAATCTTGGTGAATTCGAGTTCATTTAGAGCCATTCTTTATCAGGGATTGCACAGTAGAGGCAGGCTAGCAGGTGGAAATGTTCGATGCATGGATTTGCAAGATCGGGCCTGATTAGTGTGTAGCGATTGTATTGTACTAAGTTCTTGATATGATAATATTTGTATGTGGATTTTTACATCATATCTATGAAATATGTTATATACAGATAGTTGGGGTTCTTAGCTTCAGGCTTTCCCGTCAAACAATTGTGTTAATGTGCGTGAATTTTTGTTGTTTCATGTGTGCATTGCAATTGACTTAATTTCTGCATGTGATGATCAATGGTGGAATAGATTATGTATTTTGCATGAAGTTAAAATAGTGTGAGATCGGGAGAATCTTGGACATATAACACATAAGTTATATAATTTCTACATATTATATTATATCTCTTTAATATACTTAACGTTTGCAACAATAATATTTGATCAAATTTGTAATGATGCTAACCAAGTAGAGTAGTCCATGTTTAAAGACAAATTACCACGTTTTTCTTCTTAAATGAATTTATTATGTTTAAATATGATGTGATACATGTCTATCATTTAAAATAGATAAATGTTAAATGTGGGCATATCTTGGCATAAGAAAGAGTTGTGTTACCATTTATCATATAACTAGCAATTGCACCACATGTTGCAAAAGAAACGCTGTAAGGAAATAGCATAGGAAAGAATAGCCAAGAAGAAATAATTTTTTGTAGATAAGGAGCCATTGTGAAGGAATGAAAGGAATTTTTTGCTTCCATGGAAGCAGGTCATGGAGGTTTCAAAGATATTGATGATAAGAGTAATCAACGAGAAAATTTTGCTATATATAAACCCACATAATATAGATATTGAAATAGGCAATTGTGGGTGAAAATATATATATATACCAACATAATATGTTCACATATATAAAAAATTTGTTATAGATATTGAAATAGGAAATTGGGGTGAAAATCATTTGGTGATTAATAATCCTATGAAAGAAGCATGAAATGAGCATGTAACTCAAATAAGATATTTAAAATAAATTCAAGTACAATCTATGTAGCATATATGTAAATAAAGAAAATTTTATTAACAGAAATAGATTTTACTCCAAGTTCATCTACATATTCTAATAAATTTTATATTTTATATGAATAAGAATTGTCTTGATATACAAGAAAGTGAATGTCATTTTAATATGGAGACATTTTTGGAAGGAGATATTGTTCTTTATGTTATAGATTATTTTCTTAACTCCAAACGTGGTTTATTCTTTCTCTGTATACATAAGAAACAAAAAATACAAAGTAATTTCACAATTTTAAGTTATAGTTTCATATTTTATAATTACAAATCTAGTTTCTTATTAAATTGTTTTACACACATCTATTTATTCAAATAAATTATATTGTGAATATGTTTTCTCTTATTATTTTCTTAAACAATTATTGTACTCCCTACTAATTAAAACAACTATACAAAATGAAGAATTGAATGCCAAAGAACTGAATTTTTGATGTATAAATTATTTTTTTTATATGTTGTTGAATTTCCATTACCTATTATCTTCAAACCCCCTAGGGAGGTATTGAACAGGAGAGCCAACTTTAGGTAAATAAACATTCACGTTGTCAAATTCAAAAAATATATATATAATCCTAAAATTCTCTTACCTAATCATATTTTTAAATATATAATTGAGTTCCATTTCTTAAAAACAAAGGCAATATTAAGAACCTCCTAGAGTTATAAAAGGTAATTGACATGACAAATAAAAATTCTCCTCATGACAACATACAAATGTTAATCTTAACTGAATCATTAAAAAACTAAAAGGTGATCATATAAAGTATCACAATTTTCTTATGAGAACTAAATGCTCCTATATGAAACAATGATTTCTTTCAGTCCAAGAGCAGTAAAAACAAGTTTACTGAGAAAGCAATGAGAGAGATTTTTTTTAATAGAAGAAATTTGATATTCATTAACAAAAAAAATCGGGTAGATTATGTATGTAGTTACAAACTCTTATGTAGGTGCAAACTATTACAACTAAGTAATTAAAGGTAAATTTAGTGTTATTTAAGAAATGAGAATTATGAACATTCATCATTATTGATCAAGATAAATCATTTCCTATGAAAAAATTTAATAAACTATTTTCCTCATGAATACCGTGGGTTGTTTTATACACCTAAAATCAACCTAACTTATTAAAAGAAAAAAAAAATTAACATTATAATATATATATATATATATATATATATATATATTTACTTGTGGATCTAATGGCCTAAAACATTTCAATCGTCTAGCATTTGATCCAATGGCTCATACATGGAGATATTAGCAGTGAGGGAATGTGTTTTCAAATAAGGTCAATACCATGGGTTGTTTTTATAGTTTATTATTATTTTTGTTTTTTATTTAATTTACTTTTATTTTTATTTTTGTGTAATTTCACATAGTCAACATGTTAAACATGACATTACAACATTTCTATTATACACCTAAAATCAACCTAACTTATTATTAAAAACCTAAAACATTTCAATCGTCTAACATGTGATCCAATGGCTCACACATGGACACATTGGCAGCTACAGAAGTTGTTTTCAAATAAGAATGGCTTACCGTGTAATTAATAAAAAAAATACAAAATATGAGCAATATTTGAATAAATATAAACTACAAAATTTTAAAAATAAGAGAAAGAGCTATGTAGAACATATAAAATATCATCTCTTGCACATGTAATGAAGAGAGAGAAATTTTGATTATCATGTTCAATGAGAAACATCCAATTGAAGAAAGGTCCAATATAATAACACAACTTGGACTTAATGAGTATTAACCACCTAGTTGGACTTATTTAATTATCATGGCCCTTTACATTGAATAACCACCTACTAATTACCAAATGATCTCTCTTCTAACAAAATGACTTGATATATTAATTCACTAATTCAACACTCATGTAAAATGGCCTCATGAATTAATTCATTAATACCTAGGTACCTTGAAGTAAGGAGGTTAGGGTCATACCCTAACACGCATGAAAATAAGGTTAATGATAATATTGTCATTATGAGGTTCCATTTTGTTAAAATGACCACACAATAACTAGTAAATATTTTAGGGATATTCAACTAGTGAGTCACATAACATTTGTAAGAATGCCTCCCACATTTACCCAAATACACAAGCTCACCAGAGTAAACATGAGATGAGAGTTACTGTGCGAGACCTGATTTCCAAAATGCACTTATGGAAAATGGGGTCAAAATTTCCAAAACTGACTACAAACACCCAGAAACACATGATCACATTGATATCAGCCTAGTTTGACCCAACCCTATTTCATTTCAGTTTCGTTTCCTTAAATTTAATACAACTTTCTATTTTTTTGCAGTTTTTCGGGTCCTAAACTTCTGAGGCTATTTTAAGGGCCTAAACGTCATTTTCAAGGAAAATAGAGAAATAGAAAAGGGACAGTATAAAATTCCATTTTATTCCAGGCTCCTCGTGGAGATCTTCGAAAAAAATTATTATGATAGCCAAACACATATCATATGCCAAAGTTATGACCCCAAGAAGTTGGAGGTATGAATTACTCACTTATACAAACACTTTTTGTACATAATACATGTAGTTTATAAGTACATATATTTTCATTAATTCAATAGGCTCACTAGAGAATCATAATTGACACAATAACAAAGCTAAACATTCACTCTCAACTCAAAACTTGACCTCGACTGAATGGAACATACTAGGAATTTTGTAAAACATGTGGCAAACATCTAAACTACAGGTTATAAATGCATATCGAAATACAAGGGTCTCATACTTATTTGAAAATTAGCAAGAAGGTTTGTTTCCCTATCATAATAGTTAGAATGAAATCTCTCGGTTAATGCTTTCAATAACCATTCATTTACCAAGCAAAACATGATGAGAGACATAGCTAAAATATGTCATAAAACCATGCTTATAACGAAAATGAAACCAAAATAATAACACTATTAGAACAACCATCAAAGCCACATCATAACAAGTATATTTACTCATAAAACACAAGAGGAAAAGATATCCTATTAACATATGAAAATTCCAACTAGGTCAGGGACTTCCACGTACCACCTAACCATAGATTGGGTTGAACCAAATCTATCTTCAGCTAATCACCCTTGCACCATATTCCAAGCATCAATGTGGTATCTCATGGAAATAAGAAACAAAACCAAACTGATGCTTCCAGAGGAAAAACCATCTCATCCCTCAACTAGTGATTCCACCTCATAGTCAAACATCACTAACCATCACTAGATCGGTCTCTACCCAAGTTTTTTAGGGCTCCAGAGCGTTTTTTCCAACACGAATCGAGGACTAGTAACACAGCCCAAGTTATTACACGACTTCGAGAGCATTTGTCCAACCAAGGCTTCCAAGATCTAATAACTCAACCCATAACCAAAGGCACATGAAAACCAACCAGAAACAAAAAGTGAAACCCACAACACCATGGCTATCCAAGAAATGGAAAGGTTACGGAAACCACTATCAATCCAGGCAATCCTCCATGAAAATGATAGATCACAACCAAATAACCACATGCATATTCCATGCATGTGAAAAATAGTAAGGAAATCATAAAAATGCAACTCGATACCTGCAAGCAAAACCCGATGTAGCTCTTGATCTCGATGTCATCTTGCACCTTCCTACTTTTCCTTTGCCTTTTATCCCCAATTCCCAAGTATGTGAGTTTGCTCCAAGAGTGAACCAAGAAAACTCTAAGTGTCCAAGGGTATGAGAGAGGGAGAATAGAAGGAGAGCTCCAAAACTGAACTGACAAAAGGTTACCAATTGATCCTCAAAGAATTTTTTTATTAATGAGGCTTTTATTCTCTTCATTTTTCTTCATTTTCCTTCATTCTCCTCATCATATGTAACCTGTGACCTTTCACTTCCCTTTCCTCCTATTTTCCATTATTTTCATTAATAAATGCCAATAAATGCCACTTTTCCTTTCCAAAGCATGAGTCATTGCCTTTGCCAATTTACATAGCCATAATAAACCATATGAACACCTGCACTATGATTTTTTTTCCCAACATTAAACTTGGAATACATGTCCCATGACCATGGTTATTATTTTTCCTATATTAACTTTTATTACGTGGAATTTTCACTAGGGATGTTACAACATCACTCTCTAGTTCATCATGGGCATACAAGTTCATGAATTTAAGGATTCAAACAATAAGATTAAGAAACATCCATGCCACTTGACTTGATGAGTTTGTTACATGGTCATTATGAAAATTTAAAGCTTGGGTGATAAAAGGACATATTCCCTACTTTCCCCTCCGTGTACACAATATGAAACATAATATCCCAAGATAAATTTAATTGAAGGTTTGGCTTAACATAAAATTAGTTATCTTCAATTATTGATTCTAAGAACTCTCATGATTCATGATACAAGTTTCTTTGTAGAAGTGCCATAATAACATCACCATCCATTCTATATAATGCATGGTAGAGGTCTTGAATCAAAATCTCTTCTTTTCCACACCCTTTTGGAACTCATATTTTACCCACCCATCTAATATTTCCTTCATATTTTTCTTTTCTATTTGTTAGTGTTAATAGAGAGTTTGTTGTGTATTTTTTTGGTAGGGAGGGATGCATGGTGGGTGGGGTGTTGGTCAAATGGCCCTATGTTTAATCACTATATGGAAAAACAATCTAAGATGATGAAATAATTCCTTATCCATCATTGTATTAATTGGGTTGGAAATCATCAACTTAGAGGATGTGCTCTTAGTTAGGTCCTTTTAATCCAAATTTTCTTTTTTACCATTGTTCACCACTTAAATACATTCCTTTATTTTAATAAAAGAAAAATAATTTTGAGTCAATTAGACTGAAAAATAAAGTATACAAATAATCAACCCTAACCTTTATGGGGTATCCCTAATCGTAATAATAAATAACTTTGTGAGGAAAGTAAATTTTTAAAAATAAATTATTACTTTATAAATTAAAAATATAGTGACATTGATAAACATTTATATACATTTTAGAGTATATTTATACAAATACTTATAAGGTTTTAAAAATAAGAATTTAAAAATCATAAAATATTTTTTCAAATGGATTCGAGTACATTTAAAATAATAATGATATTGTTTAAAATCAATTTTTATTCTCCCTTATATTGAGCTATAGAGTCTCTCGATCCAAAAATTATTCTAACTACTTTATATTGAATGTTAATTTAAAACTATATTAATAGATTGTTAATTTTAATATAATCATTATTGTAATATAATTGTTAGAGTATTAGATAGATTGTTATTCTTAACATAGCCAATATTGTAATATAATTGTTAGGGATATAGGAAAAATCGTTCTGAATCAAATTAGTTAGAATGAAAAATAAATCATTAGTATTTAGGTGTATCTCTAATTTTAATAATCACTTTAATAAGGAAAGTAAGTTTTGAAAAAATGGATTATAAATTACAATGATAAAATGTATTTACATCTTAACTTAAATTAAGAAAAACTCATATATACTTTTAATGATGGCAATTTATAAATAATATAATATTTGTTAAATAAATTAATTACAGAGTTGAGTTGAAATACAGTTAAGAAAATTTTAATATAGTTTTAAAATCTATTTGTGTTTTATAGAGTGTTAAATTTATCTTCTAAATTATAAGATATTCTCAGAATTTGCAATAAAAATAAAGATATCCATTATAAAAGCCTCTTGACTCAAAAATTATTCTAGCAAAGTCAAAATTATTTAAACAACTACATTGAATAGATACTTAATTTTGATATATTATTTTTGTATAGTTTGTTAAGATTGTAATATAATTGTTAAGAATAGAGGAGAAATTATTTTGAATCAAAGAATCTAGAGTAACAAATAAAATATAAGAATCATGGTCCCAACCTTTAGGGATGTTCTTAACCTTAATAAGAACTTCAATATGGAAAGTAAGTTTTTAGAGAATAGAGATCGTTGAGTTGAGTTAGGTTGAATGGTGGATGTATGCATGAGTCTTATCCAAAACTTAGTTTACTTTTTGTGAGTTGCTGAGTTAGACTCAAAACTAGAGTGGCAGTCGCACCAACTCGATTCGATTCCATATTTGCTTAATAAAAACTCAAAAATTATTATTTTATATTAAAAAATTTATATATATATATATATATATATATATATATATATATATATATATATAAAAAGTTAAATATATTTAAAAAAATAAAATCAAATGAATTATAAAGTAGAGTTGAAACACACTGAAAGAGAATCCTAATATTGATTAAACAATCTAGTTGATGAAAGTCGTGATATTGCAACACTTTTATATTTGAATGTTGCGTCATGGCTTGCATATGAGACCATTGGGTTAAATATATGTTTATACGTTGCGTCACGCCATACGTACGAGACAATTTGGTTAAATGTATGTTTAAACGTTCCGTTGCATACAAGAACGTTGAGTTGAAGAAGTATGAAAGCTGCGTCATGGCTTGCATATGAGTCCGTTGAAGAAGACATGTATGTACAATTTAGTTGAAGGTTTTGTTCTATTTGTGCTCGGTTTGAAATACGCAATGTAATTTTGTAAATAAAACGTATGTAATTTTTCATTTTTACAAAAATGTCCATCTGAATTTTTAAAATTAAAATAAATAATATAGTGAATATTTAATTATATTTAAAATTTTGTTAAAAAAGTTAAAATAAATAATACTCAAATGCTATTTTATACGGTGAGAATTATAGCCTAAAATGAATGAAATTAATAAATAGACTCCAAACAAATAGAATTGTCGAATTTGATTTTAATAAATAAATAAATATTTCAGTATCATGGTTAAAAATAATGGTTAAATAATTAAATTAAATATATTACTATGCAATTTTACCTCGTGTCAAAAGATTGACTACTAATGAAAAAATAAATATGTTATAGCGGACATGGGAAAAAATGGACTCCAAATACAAATACAACTGTCAAATTTTTGGGGCGAAAAAGAAAATAGTTTTCCTTCTCATGCAGCCAATCAATCAATTTTTTAGTGGCCTGCGTCGGATCCCATTGTAGACGAAAATTCAGTATATTGTTAATGATGGAGCAGAAGAATTCTTCGACTGTGCTCCCGGCCTCCCACGATTTGTAATCACAATGTTATTAATGAATTGTTCAGAAAATGCTTGTTACACTTTACCAAATATTCATGTGACCCTACTTACGACTTATAGCCGCAATTTTCTTTATATCTTGTTCCGTTTTTTTTCAGAAGGAAAAAAACGCTGTATATATTAAAAATATAACAGTACATGATCATCAATACATTCTCAAACTGTTATTTAAAACAGCGAGAAAAACCCCATATACCAATACATCCAGAAATCACTTCTGAAGAGAAGTTATTCGATGTCCATGGCCAACAACATAACGGGTAGTATAAAACATACCCACGAGATCATCCTTGTATACATTGCAAAGACCAGCAGAGAGAATACAACAGCATCATATTCATGATAATAAGGAAATAAAGGATAACTTAAATGAAAGAAGACAAACAAAAAGGAGAGTTCCATAGTGTCTTCATGGCAGATAAAAGGCCTCCTTGCAAGGCAAAAGCGAAATCAGGCTCGCTTGTAATGCATCTTGCGCACAAAATATGGAGACCGGCTTGCTTGATAATAGTGCCAGGTTCATTTAAGAAGAAAAAGCAGCCCAAGACAAAACAAAAAATCTTGCACACCATAACAGGCTCGCTTGATGTAAGATGAACAGTCCTGAAAAACAAAATAGCACCCAAAACATGATGATCTTGGATTCCCAAGATTGGGGGAAGATCCGACTCCCCAACTCGACCCGGGAAACCAACGCCTTATTGCATCCAGCCGAGACCAGCCAGCCCTTCAGATCCAGGGTCGTATGGATATGATATATCCAAACGGAAAGAGAACACATCGGTCATCTAGGGCGTGCATATACCCGAGGCAGCAGAATAGAAAAAATAAAATAACTGATAAGCACCAGTATCCATCGCCAGATCAGTTGATGTGAGGGAGGAAAGTCAGGATCCGATTAGGATTGACAGCTGAGGCAAGCCGCAGCGCATAAAATAAGGCGTCCGGATCGAAAACAGAGGAAAAACTCCCAGAAATTAATCGCACACTGAAGAGATGGGGGCGCGGAAGGTGGACGGATACTGATGGGTAGGTGAGCTAAGCGCCGAGAGCATTCTGAGTCAGCGTCATCGTATGTCAGACAATCCATGAAACGAGTGTGCCATGATCAAGATTGATTGAGTAGGTGAACGGTCATTGATGAAATGGTGAACGAGGGTGTCAATAAATGAGAGCACCATCCACCAACGGACCAAAAGAACAAGTCGCCGCCGATGTTAGACGGAAATTGGATTGGGATACTCGAAAAGCCAATTCCCCTGGAAAACAATTCAAAGTAGCCGGAAAAAAAACGGCTAACCGGAAAAAGTAGAGACCCTCAGCATGGCAGAAAACTCAGTCATGGCGTCCAGGGGAAGTCCACGATCATCCTCCAAGGCAGGTCCCCACCGCATCCAAAATCTTGAGCAGAAAAACCGGCCCGAGAGAAAGATGACCCCAAATCTAAAACTAGAGAAAGAACCGACTACCTCGGCTCAAAAGCACCCAAATACCACCCTCATTCAAAAGCTTATCAACACGATTCACCACGCGGGTTCACGTCATTTTAATGTTCGGATGAATTCAAAACACCGCAGTCACAGATGTAAAACCACGGGATCATCCCATTAAGGTATCAGCAACAGACACCTCCACAAGATAAAAGAGATAAACCGCAGCAACCTGGGCTCACCCTCAGCCACCATAAGCAACAAATGCTTGTTCACATTGGGTACCAGCCAGAGGAAAATTTCGACAACCACCAAAATGATCAACAAATGTTCACCTTGGGTACCAACTAATGAATTCCTTCATTAACCACCAATAACTTGCACAATTAGTCGACAATGGGTACCAGCTTCAAAACTTGCATCAACAGCCACCAATATCAGAAACAAACATATGTTCACATGGGTACCAGCTCGGCAATACAGGCGCTCATCTTACCTCTTCAGAACCACCTACACCACTGAAATCCATACCCCTGTGCAAGAATACCATGACCTCTCTAATATATGAACTAAAACAGTCTAAGCCACCACCAGCCACAATTTCGAGTTCACATTGGGTACCAGCATAAAACATATTCATAAATAGCCACCACAAGCAACATTGATTTGTCCTCTATGGGTTCCAGCAAAAATATTCCTCAATAGCCACCAATAGCAACCGAAAATTGTACAGAATGGGAGCCAGCTAAATCTTACCTAGCAGAAACCATAGCAGGTCTCTCTGAGCCCCCCCTAGAAAGCAAAGGAACTGCTGCATCTTGCATCGTATTCCTCACCCAAACCTAGCAGGACAGAGGGTGACCGATTCGAGCTTCATCCATGACAAGCGCTATAGCGAATAAGTCACAACAGCGAAGAAAGGAAAACCATCTAAAGGAAAACCATCTCAGCTCTCCACCGGAGAGTTCATGGTCCACCCTTCTCAGAAACAAAACTCCCCCCAGCATCAATCACCGAAAAAAACTTTAACATATAAACCAAGTCCTTTATATCTTGTTCCGTACGTAACAGATATTTTCAGTACCATTCTCCAAGTTTAAAATCCTGGAGAGGGGAGTCTTCCGGGACATTGTGGCCAGGCCTGTAGCACTGCATTAATGGGATTGGCTTCTGTTATTTCAATTGAGCATAATGAATTTTGAGATAAAGCGACCTCGTCGAATTGAAATTACGTGACTGATATTACACTTTACCGATTTTCTTATATTGCAGTAAGTTATCGTTGAAAGAAATCTATGGAGTGGAAGATTAATATCCAGGAAGAGATGGATGTGACTTCCATCCTGAAGAAATTGCAAGAGCGTCTAATTAGTAGAATATTGTTGAAATATTAAAGTCACCTGCCATGCCTTAGGCAGGAAGAACAAAGTACAGAGGCAGCAGCAGCAACAACAACGCAAAGCTTTGAGTGCACAGCACTTTGTATTTAAGAAGAATTTACTGATGATGGGCCGCAGCTAAGTATGACAAAGAAATGAATTAATTTTGAAGTATGGGCGAAGTCATTTTTGACAGAGGAGCGAAGATTTCCCGTAGTTCAAGTCTACGGAGGAGCAGGTTTAATTAAAACAGTCAATTTGGGCTTTAAAGCCCTCAACAGCCAAAATGAATGAATTGCTTATAAACAGGCGGAAGTCTTTTATGAGGCGGAAGGTCAAGTGGTCCCTACCACTTAAGCGCTTTAGCGCAGATCGCAGAGCGCAATTTTCAGTTTTCAGATGTGAAGTGTCTTGTTGATGTGGATTATTTGCGATGTGCGATCGTTGCGCCATTGCACGATCGCAACATCGCAATGTCGCAAATCGCCCTCCGCCCATTCCATTGTATTGATCGCAAATATTGAAATTTGCAATATGCGATATGCGCTGTCGCAATATCGCATATCGCATATTTCAATGTTGTCATCGCTCTACGCCATCGCAAGTTAGTTTGCTGCGATGTGCGATCGTTGCGCCATCGCAAGATCACACGATCTCATTTTCATTATATATGTTCCGCTATGTGTTGATCGCAAATGTTGAAAGTTGCGATGTGCGCCGTTGCACCATCGCAATATCGCAATATCGCATTTCCATTGTTCGTTTCCGCCATGTGTTATCGCAGATATTTGCGATGCGATCCTATCGCACATCGCAACTATCGCAAATCGTACTTTTGCCGTTCCGCCATATCGCATATCGCAATACTGTCAATTGCGATGGCCGACTACGATGTGGTCCCTACTCGTACGTCGCGCCAATATCAAAGTTTTATGTTTTGCAAAGATTTTCCTTTGTAATTGTTTTTATTGTTGTTCTATGTATTCTGTTCCGCCGCGCCATATAAAAGGAGAAAAGGCCCGAGAGCCAAGGTAATGTAATGAATGTATTGTATTATTGTAAACGCTGTGTGAGCCCGCAGGCAAAGAAAACACAGTAAGAAGAACTGAGCACTGCTTGTGCGTTCTTGAGAGACAGAGAGAAGTTTTATTTTGTGGAGCACTGCGTCTGTAGCAGTCCCTATTCATATTTTGTGAATCCCTCACCGTTGAGGAAGAAATTTGAAATAGTTTTTTTTTGTACTGATTAATGAAATAGAAAGAATATTTCATGCCATCTCTATCTGCGATTAAAATTTCTGTTTTTAAACATCTCTGTGTTGTAGAGGGGAGTTTATATTCTCTCCACTGTTTGTTTGGAATTCCCAATAATTCCAACATGGTATCGGAGCAAGTTTAGGTTCTTTGAATGTATCAAAGAAGCTGAAGAAGAAGAAGACTTGTTGCAGCGTTTTCTCCAGCAGCGTGAAAAGCTCGACAGAAGTCACAGTCAGGTATTTCTCAAAGATAACAGAATTGTTATTCTTGTCTTAAAAGAGTTTGTTCTTTCATAGAAAGGAAAGACAGTTTGTTTAGGTGAAGAGTTCAGTTTAAGAGAAATGGCTGGACCAAGCACTGGTATGTGTCTTGGAAATGTTCAACTTCCACAGTTTAATGGAAATAACTATGATTATTGGGCCATTACCATGAAAGCCCTGTTTGTTTCAAAAGACTTATGGGAATTAGTAGAAGATGGTTTTACAGAACTAGCTGATGAGCAGGCTTTTAATGCCTTAACTCAAGCAGAGAAGGATGTGTTGAAGAATAATAGGAAGAAAGACTCTAAAGCTCTCTTCTTATTGTATCAAGCTGTAAATGAGAGTGTGTTTCCGAGGATAGCAGCAGCTAAGAAATCCAATGAGGCATGGGAAACTCTGAAAGTAGCCTATCAAGGTATGGAGAAAGTTAAGATAACAAAACTTCAGTTGCTGAGAAGAGATTTTGAAACTCTTTGCATGAAAGAGTCAGACAATGTAGACACATTTTTTACACATGTGATTGGGATTGTAAATCAGATAAGATCCCATGGAGAAACTCTTGAAGAAAGAAGGATAGTGGAGAAACTTTTGGGATGCTTACCCTCAAAGTATGATGTTATTGTTACCACTATAGAAGAGACCAAAGATCTCTCACAGTTCACAGTTGATGAACTTCATGCCTCGTTGATAACTCATGAACAGAGATTGAGCAGAGATGAACACTCATCTCTTGAGCACGCCTTCAAGACCCAAATGCCTTCAGGAAGAGGAAGAGGTCAAGGCAAAGGAAGAGGAAGAGGCAGAAGCCAGAGCAGAGGTGGAAGGAACAACCCTTCACATTCACATGGAAGGAGCAACAGTCAAAGTCAGAGCCACGGCCAATGCAACAGCCAGCAAGGTGGACATCAACACCAACATGCTCATGGACAAAGGTATGACAAATCCAATTTCCAATGTCATTATTGCAGGAAATATGGGCACTATGCCAATGAATGTAGAAAGAAGAAAAATGACATGAAAAAATGGCAGAATGCTAATGTAGCAAAAGAGGAAAACAACCCAAGTAATGTGTTGTTAGCCTGTAATGTAGCACAAGATAGAGAAGATGATGTTTGGTTCTTAGATTCTGGATGTAGTAATCATATGACTGGCAACAAAGCAGTGTTTGCCAATCTAGATGAAGAAATAAAATCTGAAGTGACCACAGGAACTGATACTAAGCTCTCTGTCAAAGGAAAAGGCAGAGTTAGTATTCGAGCAAGGAATGGGGAGCAAAAATTTGTTCCTGATGTGTATTATGTTCCAGGTCTGAAATGTAATCTTTTGAGCATTGGGAAGCTCATAAATAAAGGTTACAATGTAATTTTCAAATATGATGTGTGCACCATAAAAGATATTCCTCCAAGCAAGAAAATCATTGCTGAAATCCAAATGAACAGCAATAGAATGTTTCCGCTCAAGCTCAACATTGACTTGAAAGGAAAAGGAAAGAATGTAGCAGCTGTAACACAAGAAGCCTTCCAGAAGGAAGAGAAAGATGTAAATTGGTTATGGCACTTGAGATTTGGACATCTCAATTTCGGAGGATTAAATTTGTTGCACAGAAACGGAATGGTAAGAGGTTTACCATTGATAGAGAAGCCTGATAGCCTATGTGAAGGCTGCATCTTGGGAAAGCAACACAGAGAAAACTTTCCTTCAGGGAAAATCATAAGGGAAAAATCACCCTTAGAAATAATTCATTCAGATTTATGTGGGTCGATGCAAACAACATCTGTTTCAGACAGCAATTACATGCTGACCTTCATAGATGATTTCACAAGAAAAGTGTGGGTTTATTTTCTGAAATATAAGAGTGAAGTTTTTCAGAAATTTTTCCACTTTAAAGCTCTTGTAGAGAAACAAAGTGGGCAGTATATAAAAGTCCTCAGAACTGACAGAGGAGGAGAATACATCTCAAAGAAATTTCTGCGATTCTGCAGAGAGAACAGCATACACAAGCAATTTACCACAAGGTACACACCGCAACAGAATGGAGTTGCTGAAAGAAAGAATCGAACCATAATGGAAATGGTGAGAAGTATGCTAAAGGAAAAGCATTTGCCGAATGAGTATTGGGCAGAAGCAGCAAATTGTGCTGCGTATATTTTGAATAGATGCCCTACAAAAGCTGTGATGAACAAAGTTCCAGAAGAAGCGTGGAGTGGCAGAAAACAGGGAGTCACCCACATGAGAGTTTTTGGATGTGTAGCATATGTACACATTCCAGACAAGTTGAGAAAGAAGTTGGATAGTAAGGGGGAGAAGTGCATTTTCCTTGGATATTGTGAGGATTCCAAAGGATATAGATTGTATAACCCATCCAAAAAGAATTTTTTGATAAGCAGAGATGTGCAATTCATTGAAGAGGAAGTATGGGATGGAAGCATAGAGAAAACAGTCAATGTTAAAAGCTGTTTGTCTCATGATGAAGATGAGGAAGATGTAGTTGAAATTAACAACTCATCCGTAGCACAACCTCCACCAGCACAATGACAGCAAGGGACGCCTCAAGCAGCAACGAGAACACCCTTGAGAAGAAGCGAGAGTGCATCTCCAAGCACACCACATGGAGCAGAAATGAGTGCTTCATCAAGCACAACTACACCAAGTGAAAGAGGAACAAAGTTCAGAAGTCTCAGAGAAATCTATGAGCAAGGAGCAGCAGATGAAGGTATGAATTCCTTATTTGCTTTGTACTATCAAGTTGATGATCCTATTCATTTTGAAGATGCTATTAAAGATAGAAAATGGATAGAAGCTATGGATGAGGAAATTAAAGCCATAGAGAAGAACAAAACATGAGAGCTGGTTGATCTCCCAGAATGTAAATAAGTCATTGGTGTAAAATGGGTCTATAAGACCAAAAGCAATGCTGAAGGAAAAATAGAAAGACACAAGGCCAGACTTGTTGTAAAGGGATACAAGCAGAAGCAAGGAATTGATTATGAAGAAACTTTTGCACCAGTTGCAAGAATGGAGACAGTAAGAGCAGTGCAATCCATAGCAGCACAAAACAAATGGAAAGTATATCAGATGGATGTAAAATCTGCATTTTTAAATGGAGTTTTGATGGAAGAGGTATATGTGGAACAACCTCTCGGATATGAGAAGAAAGGCCAAGAGCATAATGTCTGCAAATTGAAGAAAGCTCTTTATGGGCTGAAGCAAGCACCAAGAGCATGGTACAGTAGGATAGATTCCTATCTACTGGAAAATGAATTTGAAAAGTGTGACAGAGAACCCACCCTCTACATCAAAGAAAAGGATGGTAAGATTTTCATTGTTGTTTTGTATGTTGATGACTTAATATTTACAGGTAATGATGATTACCTTGTTGAAAATTTTAAAACAGTCATGAAAGATGAATTTGAAATGACTGACATGGGTTTGTTGAGATACTTCTTAGGAATAGAAGTAGAGAAAAATGAGAAAGGGATTTTTATTTCTCAAGCAAAGTATGTAAATCAAGTTTTAGAAAGATTTAATATGCAGGAGTGCAAAGCTGCAATTACTCCCACAGTAATGGGATTGAATTTAAGAAAAGATGACAATAGCAAGGATTTTGATCCAAGTTTGTATAAACGCATAGTTGGAAGCCTCATGTATTTGACTGCAACTAGGCCGGACATTATGCATGTTGTTAGTTTACTTTCCAGATTTATGGATAAGCCAAAAGCAGCACATTGGCAAGCAGCAAAGAGAATTATGAGGTATGTGAAAGGAACTAAAAGATTTGGTATTTTGTATACAGCTTCAGAAAATTTAGAATTAGTTGGATACACTGACAGTGATTGGGCTGGAAGTGTAGATGATCGGAAGAGCACTTTATGTTTTTCATATGGGTTCAGGAGCCATTTCATGGGCTTCTAAAAAAGAGCCTATTGTAGCATTGTCTACAGCAGAGGCAGAATATGTGGCAGCTACAACAACAGCGTGTCAAGCAGTTTGGATGAGAAGAATGTTGAGAATTTTGTGCCAAGAACAGGGAAAGGGAACTGTGATTTATTGTGACAATAGCTCAGCTATTGCATTATCAAAGAATTCTGTGTTTCACAAGAGAACGAAGCACATAGACACAAAGTTTCACTATATCAGAGAATTGGTGAACAATGGAGAAGTTGTTTTACAGCATTGTAAAACAGAAGAGAAATATGCAGATATTTTGACAAAGCCATTGGGGCAAAAAACATTTGAATTTTTGAGAAAATGTTTGGGTATGATGGATAACCCAGCAGCTAACTTTAAGGGGGAGTGTTGAAATATTAAAGTCACCTGGCGTGCCTTGGGCAGGAAGAACAAAGTATAGAGGCAGCAGCAGCAGCAGCAGCGCAAAGCTTTGAGTGCACAACACTCTGTATTTAAGAAGAATTTACTAATGATGGGCCGCAGCCAAGTATGACAGAGAAAGGAATTAATTTTGAAGTATGGGCGAAGTCATTTTTGACAGAGGAGCAAAGATTTCCCGTAGTTCAAGTCTACGGAGGAGCAGGTTTAATTAAAACATTAAAGTCGGGCTTTAAAGCCCTCAACAACCAAAATGAATGAATTGCTTATAAACAGGCGGAAGTCTTTTATGAGGCGGAAGGTCAAGTGGTCCCTACCACTTAAGCGCTTTAGCGCAGATCGCAGAGCGCAATTTTCAGTTTTCAGATGTGAAGTGTCTTGTTGATGTGGATTATTTGCAATGTGCGATCGTTGTGCCATCGCACGATCGCAACATCGCAATGTCGCAAATCGCCCTCCACCCATTCCATTGTATTGATCGCAAATATTGAAATTTGCGATATGCGATATGCGCCGTCGCAATATCGCATATCGCATATTTGAATGTTGCCATCGCTCTCCGCCATCGCAAGTTAGTTTGCTGCGATGTGCGATCGTCGCGCCATCACAAGATCGCACAATCGCATTTTCATTATATGTGTTCTGCTATGTGTTGATCGCAAATGTTGAAAGTTGCGATGTGCGCCCGTCGCACCATCGCAATATCGCAATCTCGCATTTCCATTGTTTGTTTCCGCCATGTGTTATCGCAAATATTTGCGATGCGATCCCATCGCACATCGCAAATATCGCAAATCGAACTTTTGTCGTTCCGCCATATCGCATATCGCAATACTGTCAATTGCGATGTCCGACTACGATGTGGTCCCCACTCGTACGTCGCGCCAATATCAAATTTTTATTTTTTGCAAAGATTTTCCTTTGTAATTGTTTTTATTGTTGTTTTACGTATTCTATTCTGCCGCGCCATATAAAAGGAGAAAAGGCCCGAGAGCCAAGGTAATGTAATGAATGTATTGTATTATTGTAAATGCTGTGTGAGCCTGCGGGCAAAGAAAACACAGTAAGAAGAACTGAGCACTGCTTGTGCATTCTTGAGAGACAGAGAGAAGTTTTATTTTGTGGAGCACTGCGTCTGTAGCAGTCCCTATTCATATTTTGTGAATCCCTCACCGTTGAGGTAGAAATTCGAAATAGTTTTTTTTGTACTGATTAATGAAATAGAAAGAATATTTCATGCCATCTCTGTCTGCGATTAAAATTTCTGTTTTTAAACATCTCTGTGTTGTAGAGGGGAGTTTATATTCTCTCCACTGTTTGTTTGGAATTCCCAATAATTCCAACAAATATCACAGGATTTCAAGCAATTGAAAATATCTGTTCTTTCTGTGTGCACGAGGATTTGGCCAGTGGGTGCAGAGGATCCTCGAAAAGTTATCCATTCCATAAAAGTTGGGCTTGCACTATCTCTGGTGTCTCTTTTCTACTTCATGAGGCCAATATTTCGCACCTTTGGTGGGAATGCCATATGGGCCGTCGCTGCTGTCGTGTTAGTCTTTGAATTAACTGTAGGTAATTATATAGAAAACACTTTCCTCTTTGTTTATCAGATTTTGAAATATTTTAGATTTTATAATATTTTTGAAATTTGTAATCACTTAACTATAGTATTAAAATCCCCAAAATCCCATGTACTTAATTTTCTATATTAAAATCTCCATGATACTGCTGAGATACGGTGCTCTCGGAAGTTTTTAATTTCCTCACAGAATTTACTAAGCAAGTGTCGGAATAGTCCTTAATGGTGATTCTAGAAATGAAGTTAGGAATGAACAATAGGGATTATCTATTATGTGTGATACTATAAATGAAGTTAGGAATGAACAATAGTGATGGACATAATCACTATTAAGTGTGTTTGCTTAAAAATGACTAACGGAATTTGACATAACTGTTATGGTCAACTATGATAGATGAGAAAGTAAGAAGCAAAAGTACAGTTAGCAATAAATTCCGAAACAGAAAAATCCATGAAGTTAGACCATCCCCGATGTTACACTTCAAATTGCAAATATATTCCTTTTGGTCTTCTTCTTTTTTATCTTTTACATTTTTCATCTTCAGTCTTCTTCCACTATTATCTTTTTTTAATTCATTCTCTTTGTTGTTGCATCTCGTTATCATCATCTCTTATTATAAGCAATTAGAACAAACAACAATATTTATAAAGATCGGTGTATTTAGACCTATTGAATTTCAATATGGCAGTTTCATGACTATGTCCTATCACTAGACTAGTCATTTTGCTACAACTATACGGAATTAATATTTTGTGCCATTAATATAATGCAGGTGCAACGTTGACCAAAGGTCTGAACATATCTTGTGCCATGTTCTTGGCTGGATTCTTAGGAGTCGGAGTGAGCTATGTTGCACAAATTACAGGGAAAAATTGTGAACTTTTTATATTGGGTGTCTCCATTTTCGTCATAGGTTAATATAATCTCATTCTTAAATACTCAAGGGTTCAATTCTGCATGGTATATTCGGTTCTTTACTTTTCAGGATTCTAATATATTCGATTATGCATGGTACATTTGGGTGACACAGGTGCATGGTCTACATATTCACGTTTCTTTTCAATTATGATCAAGAAAAGATATGATTATGTGGTGGTCATTTTCATTCTCACATGCAATCTTATCGCCATTTCTACTTATCGTGCTAAAAATATTTTTAAAATGGCTCATCGGTTGTGCGCTCTCTTTTTCTATTAATGTGATCCTTTTTCCTGTATGGGCTGGAGATGATCTTCACAATTCCATTTTATGTCATATGGAAGTATTAGCGGAGTCTCTAGAAGGTAAGGCGTGGCCAGAAACACCAATAAATGGGATGTTTATTATTTTCATGAAAATTGATTATCATAAATATTTTTTTATTTTATTTTATCGTTTACTTGAAAATAACAGAACATCAATTTTCTTATTATATTTCAAAATATTTCCTAAATCTATAATACAAATAAGGATGGTTGCTATGCCTTTGACATTATCTCTCTTATGTGAGCATATTTCAAAATGATTGTTTGTTTTTTTAGCGCTTGTTAAAATATATAATTACTTCCTCATGCATAAGTTAGAGAAATAGTTAAGTGGAATGAGTTGAGTTGAGTTACAGTTAGATTTGGTGAGTGAGTTAGAGTGTGAGTTAAGCGAGTTGATCAAGTTCAGTTATGTGTGAGAGTGTGTGCATGTCAATTAGATTAAATACCCTTCATGGGTTCATTGTTTTAAGTGAGAAAGTAAAAGAGTTTTATGATTCAGAGTTTTATATTAATTGAAGAGCCGCATCTCATTATTCATGTGTGAAATATTTGCGTTATTTATGTGATTGAATCCTCAGCCTTTCCAGCAGATTGGTATCAGAGCGAGGTCATAGAAAACGGAAGAAAAACAGATTAGCAATCATCCGTGGGTGAAAAGGAAATTTTTTTTCCGTGTTTTTATGCCATAACGTAGCTGTTAATTATAGACAGAGCGTTATAACGTAGGTACCCAATGTAGAGAACTGCGTTAAAAACGAAAAACTTCTGATGCGTTAAAAACGAAAAACTTCCAACACGCACCCATCTTGAAGTTCCGGTGCGTTAAGGTGCTAACGCAGCACATAGTGTCGAGGAGAGCGTTAACACGCGGACGTATTGAAGCTTGGACGCGTTATTCGACCAAAAAGAAGTCAACGGAGTACTCTTCGTTTAAAGCCATATTCAAAGGCTTTTATGACTTCGTTTTAAATAAAGGTTATAAAGCTTTTTCATAGTCTTTGTTTAAAAAAAAAAAAAGAGTCTCTCATAAAGCACGTGAGGAGATACGTGAGGAGATTTGGTTTGAAAAGGAGTTTTTTTTTAAAAGGGCTTCATAAGCATATTATAAGGAAGCTTTAAAAGGTGGAGCTTTTATAAAAAAGTTTTTTTTATATAAAGATTTTCTTAAAGAAATTTTTATATAAATAATAAAATAATAAAACCTAGGGTTTTATTATAAGGATTTTTTTTTTTGAAGCTTTGCAAAGCATATCAAAAAATTTTAGGGTTCCAGCAGTGAACTTTTGAAGAAAGATGGCTACAAGCAGCTTCTAGCCACAACTTCCTTCTTTCAATGGGAAAGATTACGATAAGTGGGCCATTAAGATGGAGACCATGCTAAAAGCGCATGATGTCTGGGATCATGTCAAGTATGGGTTTGCAGAACCTCAAGATGATGCAGAAGAACGAGCTCTCAGTAATGCAGAGAGGGAACAGTGGAAGAAAGATAAGCGAAAGAATGCAGAAGCATTGCTTTTAATCCAGCAGGAAGTAGATCGAGCCATGTTCCAGAAGATCATGATAACCTCGTCAGCAAAGGAGGCATGGGACACCTTGGTGACAAGCTATCAAGGTATGTCAAAAGTTAATATTGTTAAATTGCAGAATACTACGAGAGATTTCGAAATTCTGCAGATGAAGGAGACAGAGGACATTGATTCCTTCATGAATAGGGTCATGTCTATCGTCAATCAGTTAAAAATATATGGCGAAGATATTAAAGATCGAACAGTGATCGAGAAGGTTCTTCGATCCCTATCTACCAAATTTGATGTTGTGCTAACAGCCATAGAAGAAGCAAAGGACTTGGAAAAACTCGCAATTGATGAGTTGATGGGATCCCTTCTATCACATGAAGCAAGGATAGACAGAAATAAGGATTCCACTTTGGAAATTGCCTTCCAAAGTCAAGTCTATATTTCAAGAGGTCGAGCCAGAGGTCGATCGAGAGGCAGAGGATGAGGCAGCAACTATGGCGGTCACAGAGATGGTCGAGATGATCATGAGCATCAACATGGAAGTAGCAGCAGCAGAAGCTTTCATAACAATAAAAGGTCTGACAAATCTAAGGTAAAGTGCTATTACTGCAATAGATTTGGTCATTATGCTCGTGATTGTAGGAAGAAGATTGCAGATCAAGGCAATCAGAGAGCTAATGTTAATACAGAAAATACTGACTCTATGTTTCTAAAATGCAACACCATGCATGCACCGTCTGATAAGGTATGGCTATTAGACAGTGGTTGCAGTAACCACATGACAGGCAACAAGGATTTGGTTGCTAATTTGGATGTCACAGTGCAGACAGAGGTAAAGTTGGGAACGGACAAGACTGTGGCTGTAGATGGCAAAGGAGTGGTCAACATTGTGACCAAACAGGGGGAGCCAAAGACCATATTAGAGGTATACTATGTCCCTCGACTCAAACACAATCTGATTAGTGTTGGTCAACTGATGCGGAAAGGATACAAAGTTATCTTTCTGGGGAAACCGTGTGTTATTTACGACAAATCCCCAAGCAAGCAGCTGATTTCAAAAGTGCAGATGACGAGGAACAGACTCTTTCCTCTCATTATGAACTACAATGATCAGGTTAGTTATTTTACAACTGCATGTTCTGATGCATACTAGTTATGACACTTTTGGTTTGGACACTTGCATTTTTCCGGTTTAAGATTGTTGCAGCAGAAACAGATGATCAGATTTTTACCTCCCATCAAAGAACCTGCTAGCACGTGTGAGTGTTGCATCTTGGGAAAGAAACACCGTGAAAGTTTTTCGAAAGGAGTTTCTTACAGAGCAAAGAAACCACTTGAATTGGTGCATACCGAATTGTGTGGACCTATGAGGACACAGTCGATTGGTGGAAGTTGTTACTTCCTCACCTTTATTGATGATTATAGTAGGAAGACTTGGGTTTAATTTTTGAAGCAGAAGTCTGAAACTTTTGCAAAGTTCAAAGAGTTCAAAGCTTTGGTGGAGAACCAAAGTGATCAAGAGATCAAGGTATTGAGATCAGATCGTGGTGGAGAATACGATTCGAAAGCATTCCATGAGTACTACAAACAACATGGAATCAGAAGACAGTTTACGACCAGATACACACCACAACAAAATGGTGTAGCAGAGAGGAAGAATCGAACAATCATGAACATGACAAGAAGCATGTTGAAAGCAAGACACTTGTCTAACGAGTATTGGGCAGAAGCAGTTGCATGTGCTGTTTATGTGATAAAAAGAGTTCCAGAAGGAGCATGGTCAGGTATGTATTGCAGTGTATCTCATTTCATAGTTTTTGGATGTGTATCCTATGCACATGTGCCTAAGGAAATAAGAGGAAAATTAGATGATCAAAGTGAAAAATGTATATTTACTGGTTATAGTGAGCAGTCAAAAGCTTACAAATTGTATAACCCTGTCACAAAGAAGACAATCATTAGAAGAGATGTTGTGTTCAAAGAAAAAGAGTTATGGAATGGGACTGTAGACACACTAACTGATGCTCAAACACCATTGATGGAGGATGCTCTTGTAGAAGAAGAGGAGCAACAAGAACCAAAAGAGCAGACGCCAAACAAAGTCACACCAGCAAGGACTTCCAAATTTTCAGAGCAGCATGGATCTTCCAGCAGATCCACAGATCAGAATTCTCCAAGGAGCGAATCAGGTAAGAAAAATATGAGAAGTTTGAAAGATATTTATAATGATTTGGATGTTAGTTCAAATTTTGCATTGTTGGCATTCCAACCTTATTCACTTGAAGAAGCAATCAGAGATGACAATTGGGCGCAAGCCATGGATGAAGAGATGAATTCAATTGAAAAGAATGATACATGGGATTTGGTTGATTTACCAAATGATAAAAATCTCATTGGTGTGAAGTGGGTGTACAAGACTAAAGTGAATGAGAAATGTGAGATTGACAGATTTAAGGTAATACTTGTAGCAAAAGGATTCTCACAGCAACCGGGAATAGACTTCGGGGAAACGTTTTCTCCAGTCGCCAGATTGGATACTGTAATAGCAGTTCTAGCGACAACATCTCAGAACAAGTGGAAAGTATATCAGATGGATGTCAAATCAGCCTTCCTGAATGGAATTTTAGAAGAACAAATTTATGTGCAGCAACCTCCAGGTTATGAAGTTGAAGGACAAGAAGATAAAGTTTACAGATTAAAGAAAGCACTCTGTGGACTGAAGCAAGCACCTAGAGCATGGTATAGCATAATTGACAGTTATATGATCAAGAATGGATTTTGCAGAAACAGCATTGAGCCTACCTTATACACAAAGGTAAATGAGCATGGACAGATTTTGATAGTTTTCTTATATGTTGATGATATAATTTTTACAGGTGATCTTGAAATAGATGAATTTAAAGCAGCTATGATGAAAGAATTTGAGATGACAGATCTAGGTCTCATGAAATATTTTCTTGGAATTGAAGTTGAACAATCTGAAAAAGGAATTTTTATTTGCCAAAATAAGTATGCAACAGATTTGCTGAAAAGATTCAGGATGGATAATTCCAAACCTGTACCTACACCAGTTGCAACAAGTACAAAGTTAAGTAAGGATTATGAAGAGGCAGATCTCAATCCAACTCTATTCAAAAGATTGGTTGGAAACCTCATGTATCTCACAGCGACAAGACCAGATATTATGCAGGGAGTGAGTTTGATTTCTAGATTCATGGAGACTCCAAAAGACACACATTAGAGTGTTGGAAAAATAATTCTGAGATACATAGCAGGAACCAGAGATTATGGCATAATGTATGCAAGTACAAAAAAGAAAGAATTGATTGGATATACAGATAGTGATTTTGCAGGAACTTTGGATGATTGGAAGAGCACATCCAGTTATGTTTACCATCTCGGTTCAGGAGTGATAGCATGGGCATCTAAGAAACAGACTATTGTTACACTATCATCAGCAGAATCAGAATATGTAGCAGCAACTTCAGCAGCATGTCAAGCAGTATGGTTAAGAAGATTATTGGATGGACTCAAGTAGAAACAGAAAGGATCAACAACGATATACTGTGACAACACATCAGCGATTGCACTATCCAAGAATAGTGTGTTTCATCAAAAGAGAAAGCATATTGATACTAGATATCATTTTATTCGAGAACTTGTGAGCAATGGAGAAGTTCACTTGAAGCCTTGTAGAACAAGTGATCAATTGGCTGATATATTTACGAAGCCATTAGCAGTAGATTTGTTTGAGTTTCACAAAAGAAACTTGGGAGTTGTAAGCCTAGCTGAGACATAAACCAGCAGGCATGTTTGAGTTGTCATGAGTTATATTTTAGTTTAGCGGTCGTAATTAAGGGGGAGTGTTAAAATATATAATTACTTCCTCATGCAGATGTTAGATAAATAGTTAAGTGGAATGAGTTGAGTTGAGTTACAGTTAGATTTGGTGAGTGAGTTAGAGTGTGAGCTAAGCGAGTTGATCAAGTTCAGTTATGTGTGAGACTGTGTGCATGTCAATTAGATTAAATACCCTTCATGGGTTTATTGCTTTAAGTGATAAAGTAAGAAAGTTTTATGATTCAGAGTTTTAGATTAATTGAAGAGCCGCAGCTCATTATTCATGTGTGAAATCTTTGCGTTATTTATGTGATTGAATCATCTGCCTTTCCAACAGTGCCATGCTCCCCAAAAGCAGCGAATGTTGTAAAAATAATAGTTGGTATATGAAAATGGTTATAGTTTTTAACACAAAATTTGGTTGTATACCAGCAGAATGTGTCACAATATACTTAGGGGATCCAAAAGATGGCCACAAATCAGGCTATGATGTTGGAATTTTTTAGAATTCTTGAACAAACTTAGAGATAATGATACTCTCCTTCTAACAGAGAGAAATTAAACAAAAATTTGCTTCACATATAGACAAAGTTTCACACTTGAAAACTTCTATTTCATTCACTGTAAAAACTATTACAAACAAGAACTTTCTCTCATAGAAGGATTACAAAATGTGGACTGTTACAAACGCAGTGCATAAAAAAAAACTAACACTTTGTCTTAGTTACAAACAAAATATGATGTTCTTTCTTCAACAGCAGCCTTCGGGCTCTCTCATTATGTGTGACGCAGCACATACTAACAAAACTATATAAGAAATAAACTTAAAACTAAAACTATATATCACTCTTTCGGGCCCACCTAACAGTAGCATGCATATAACATATGTTAAAACATATATATATATATATGGTCTATTACATATATGGACTATTAAAAACTGAATGCACGATAAACAATAAAACATATAACATAACATTAATAAAACCTAACATAACATAAACCTTCACAAACACTTCAACGAACTCTTTCGCCCTGGTGGAGCCCGCTGGATTTCAAAACTGTTAAACCAAAATGCAATAAAAAAGTTCACATTACAAAATGGGCCTCGTGATGTCATCAATTGGACGTGTGATGAAATATCAAATCGCGTTCATAAATGCTCATCGGGTCCAGAAATGAGGCTTTCGGATGGGCTAAAAATAAACCCGAAAACTTATACATTTCACCTTATAAAAAGGTTCGGGTCCGGATTGAGGTTCTCGACCCGAGCTCAAATAAAAGTCCAATCCAATAATATTCATCCGCGTGTCCTTCTAACTTGGTGAGTGGGACCGCCGACCTTCACGTTTTTTGTGGGATGGCAGTGGGGACCACTGTTGCCATGGTCCAACCCATTCAAAACAAAAGAACTTCCCGCATTCTAAAAACAAAATGCTTTGTCTTCCAGTTTAACGCTCTGTTTTCTATTGTACAAGGACTGCAGGGTTTTTAAATAAAACGACTATTCAATGCAAATGGAAAGCGGCTCTGTGTCATAGCCCCTCCAGACAAAAATAGAAGACGGCCCAAGACTGCACAGCAGTTGAAGTTAACACTTCAACACTCCCCCTTAAGTTCAACTGCTAGGTTATCAGTCATACCCATGCATTTTCTCAAATATTCAAAATTCTTCTACCCCAATGACTTGGTCAGAATGTCTGCAAATTATTCCTGAGTCTTGGAATGTTTTAAAATGATTTTTCCATTGTTCACTAGGTCCCTGATGTAGTGAAACTTAGCATCTATGTGCTTTTTCCTTTTATGAAACATAGAATTTTTAGACAATGCTATGGCTGAGCTATTGTCACAATAAATTATTGTGCCTTTAACTTGTTCTTGACATAAACTTCTCAGCATCCTTCTCATCCACACTGCTTGACATGTTGTTGCTGTAGCTGCCACATACTCTGCCTCTGTTGTAGATAATGCTACAATAGGCTGTTTCTTAGAAGCCCATGAAATGGCTCCTGAACCCATGTGAAAAACATAACCAGAAGTACTTTTCTGGTCATCTACACTTCCAGCCCAATCACTATTAGTGTATCTGATTAATTCTGAATTTTCTGAAGTAGTATATAAAATTCCATACCTTTTACTTTCTTTAACATTCCTCAGAATTATTTTTGCTGCTTGCCAATGTGCTTCTTTTGGCCTCTCCATGAATATGGAAATCAAACTAACAGCATGCATAATATCCAGCCTAGTTACAGTCAAATACATGAGGCTGCCAACTATGCTCTTGTACAAGCTAGGATCAAAATTCTTACTGTTGTCCTCTTTGCTGAGTTTTAATCCCATTACTGTGGGTGTTATTGCTGCCTTGCAATCCTGCATGTTAAATCTTTCCAAAACTTCATTCACATACTTTTCTTGAGAAATAAAAATTTTATTTTCATTTTGCTTTACTTCTATTCCTAAGAAGTATTTCAGCAAACCCATATCAGTCATTTCAAATTCATCTTTCTTGACCTTTTTAAAATTTTCAACAAGGTAATCATCATTACCTGTAAAGATCACGTCATCAACATATAACACAACAATAAACATCTTACCATCTTTCTCTTTGATGTATAAGGTGGGTTCTCCCTCACATTTTTCAAATCCATTTTCCAGTAGAGAGGAATCTATCCTGCTGTACCATGCTCTTGGTGCTTGTTTCAGCCCATAAAGAGCTTTCTTCAATCTGCACACTTTGTGCTCTTGGCCTTTCTTCTCATAGCCTAGAGGTTGTTCAATATAAACCTCTTCCATTAACACTCCATTCAGGAATGTTGATTTCACATCCATTTGGTAAACTTTCCACTTGTTTTGTGCTACTATGGACAAAACTGCTCTCACGGTTTCCATTCTTGCAACTGGTGTGAAAGTTTCCTCATAGCCTCTCCCATGTTGCTGCTTATACCCTTTAACAACAAGTCTGGCCTTGTGTCTCTCAATCTTACCTTTAGCATTACTCTTGGTCTTGTAGACCCATTTAACTCCAATAACTTCTTTACCTTTTGGGAGTTCAACCAAATCCCATGTTTTGTTTCTTTCTATGGTATTAATGGGTCAAATCGCGAATTTGGGAAACAGTTTTTGGCGGATGGTTAGAATTCGGGAGAAATTTTTAATTTCTCGGCCGAGAAAAAAGTCAACTAAATTTCTCGGCCGAGAGTGTTCAAAATTCTCGTCCGAGAGATTTTAAATATTTCGGACGAGATTTCGGTCGGGTTTAACATGAGTTAAAATTCTCTCGGATGAGAGTTATACATTTTCTCGTCCGAGAGTTGTGGTCATAAAACTCTAAGGAAAACGTTTCGGACGAGAGTATGAAAAACTCTCGGACGAGAGTTTTTAAACTCTCGTCCGAGAGTTTTTCGTACTCTCGTCCGAGAGTTGAACTTTTCGGAAAAGAGTTGGAGAAACTCTCGGACGAGAGTTTAAAAACTCTCGTCCGAGAGTTTTTCCAACTCTCGTCCGAGAGTCTTTATTATTGTGATTATTATCAATAGATTTTTTTAATAATTCATTGTTAAAACTTAAATAAATAAATTATATATATATATATATATATATATATATATATATATATATATATATACCAATTTAGGATTTAAGAATTATTTTTTATTTTTTATTTTTAATGTAATTTTTTGATCAGTTTTAAATCTCTTTTAATGTTCTTAAAATGAATTTACTATGAAAACATTTGATGATATTTGGACACAATATGCTTAAATTACAACCCAATACCAAAAAATATGGTTAATGTTTAAGAGACAAGTTGAAATACTCACTTTATATTAAAAATGACATTCAAAATAGAAATCTTCACTTGCTGAGTGAGAGTTGGATGGAGTTTCTGTCTCTATCGAATTGTCTGAAGACCAGGACCATGTCATCCCATAGAGAGAAAGTCGTGGGACAAGTGTTGAGGATGTGATTGAGAGTTTCTAGACCATTCTCGCAGAGCATATATCGTGAAGGGCCTACGAAGCCTCGTTTCTACAGATTGTCCCATGTGAGTGCCTTGTTATGCATGACCAGCCAGGAGAATAGTGTGATTTTTGGGCATGTTCCTCTGTTCCAAAGGGCTTTCCATTTGTGATCTGGTTGCGGATCCGAGGAGGCAGCCAAGATCTAATATGCTTCTTTGAGGTTGAACATTCCTTTGGGATTTATTCCCCATCTCAAGATGTCCTCTTTATTAGACTTTAGGATTCTTCTTTTGTCCAAGCCTTGTAGAAGATGGTCTACATTCATTGGGCCTGCTTGGGTATGCCATTGTTCTCTAGATAACCATTTTTTCCATGTGGTTGCCTCGCTCACAGGTTTCCAATAGTCTGCTACCGTAACCTTGCCTTCCTCCTGCATAGCTCTTTTAAGAGTGTTCCAGTCTGGGTGTGCCAAGGGTGGGCGCTGCTGCCAGGAATCTTCCCAGAATAGGGCAGTGCTGCCTTGGTGCACTTCCCAGAAGCTATGCTGCTGAATAATATGTCGATTTTCCCATGCTTTATTCCATATGGGGGATCCTTGAGTGGTGCCTATAAGCCTGATGAGGTCTTTGTCCCTTATTTTATTTGTATACTTCGCTTTCCACAAGGTTCCCCAGAGGGAGTTAGGATTTTCTACCCATCTCCACCAGATTTTTGCTACTACGGCTTTGCTTAATATCTTGGGGTCTCTTAGGCCCAAACCTCCCTCCATTTTTGGTCTGCAGATGTCTTTCCACTTAAGGAGGGCCCATTTGGATTCCTTAGAGGCTTCATTCTAGATAAAGGATTGTTGGATGCTTCGGATGGATTTATAAACCATCTTAGGGGCTGCAAGTGCTGAAAACATATATGATGGCATGGTTTGAAGGAAGGACTTGACCAATATCAGTATGCTGGCCATGTTTAAGGCCCGGTGGGTCTAGCTTCTTAACCTGGCTCTCATTTTGTTGAGGAGGGCTTCCCAGTTGGCCGATTTGTAGGCATATTCCGAGAGTGTTATACCAAGGTATTTGGTTGGAAGGGAGTTCTTTTGAATATTTAGAATTCTGTTGAGATTTCTCTGCACAGGAATGGATGTGTTGAAGAAAAATAGTTTGGATTTTGTGAGATTGATTTCCATACCTGAGGCCTCCGAGAAAGTCTTTAGCACTTTGCTGATGGTTCGAGCTTCCTGCACTGTGGGGGCACCCATGAGCATTGTATCATCTACGAATTGTTGATGCATTACTGTGGGTCCTTGGTGTACCGGTTTGATGCCTTTGAGTTGATTCTGTTGTTTTTCCTTGGCTAAGGATCTTCCTAGCCCTTTTTCCATAATGACAAAGAGAAACGGAGACAGGGGATCTCCTTGCCTTATACCTCTGGACAGAATGAAGGGTTGAAGGGGTCCTCCATTCACCAGCATTGAAAAGAAAGCACCTGAGACTAGTTCCATTATCCAATTTGTCCATTGCTGACTAAATCCAAAAGCCTGGAGGATTGCTCTCATATAGTGCCAGTTGATTTTATCAAAGGTCTTTGAAAGGTCAAGCTGGATAAGCATACCTGGAGTCCTTTTTGTTTTGAGATAATGCAACACTTCCTGAGTGAGGATTATGCTGTCGGTGGTCTTCCTACCTTCAACGTAGCCAGTTTGTTCCTGAGAAATGATTGAGAGGAGGACAGATTTAAGTCTATTAGCCATCAGTTTGGAAAGGATTTTTTAAAGGACATTACAAAGGGCTATGGGACGAAACTTATCGGGGGAGTCAGCCTGGTCTGATTTGGGAATTAAGGTGAGGAATGTGGCATTGATGGCAGGCAACACTTTCTTCATTCTATGAAATTTCCTTACTAAGTTGAGAAGGTCAGCCTTAATAATGGGCCAGCAAGCTTTAAAGAATTCGATTATAAAGCTGTCTAGTTTGGGAGCCTTGTTCGAGGCCATGTTGAAGATTGTTTCTTCAATCTCCTGCTTAGTGAATTCTCTTAGAAGGAGGGATTTTTGCTCCTCTGTAACTAAGTTGGGAATGGCAGCGATAATTTCATTGATGGCTTGGGTTCTATCTTGAATGGGATCGCTGAGAAGAGAAGTGAAAAAAGAGTTGAGTTCAGATCCTATATGCTCCCTTGTATAAACTTGATTGCCATTAGCTTTTTTGAGGGAGAGGATGCGATTATGTGCTCTATGCTGGATGGTTGACTTATGGAAGAAACTAGTGTTGCGTTCTCCCTGTTTTAACCATTGCACCCTCGACTTCTGCCTCCACAGTAGCTCTTCTTGTTTTAACCGTTCTTCCCATTGCCTTTGCAGATTTGATTCTTGAGCTATTCTTTCATCATTGGGCCCTTCTTTGATCAAATATTGCTGGAGGTTCGCCATTTTTTCCTCGAGTTATTTTTTGGCTTGAAATATGTCCCCAAAGGTGTTTTTGTTCCAGCGTTTGAGGTTGATTTTTATTTTTTTGAGCTTCTGCTGGAATATGTACATGATATTGTAGCTCCTTATGGTGGCTTGAGTCCACCAGCATTGTATGTTTTGCATGAATGATGGGTGTTATGTCCAGAAGGATTCAAATTTGAATTGTCTGTTGTGGGGCTTATCCAAATTGGTGAAGTGAATCTGCACTGGCCAGTGATCAGATCCTCTAATAGGCAGAATGCTGGCCTCCATGTCGATATTTTGCAACAGAATGGATTCTGACATGAGGAATGTATTGAGCCTTGATCTTATCTACCTGTTTCCTCCTTGATTATTATTCCAGGTATGTAGACCATTGACTATGGGGATGTCAATGAGTTTGAATTCAACAATAAAGGTGTTGAATGCTTCCGAGTCCTTATCCAATCTTCGTAAGCCTCCCTTTTTTTCTGCTAGATTGGTGATCATGTTGTATTCTCCGCCTAAAATCCAGTGGTTTGCCCCATGGTGTTGTCTGACTTCGTCCAGGTCTAGCAGCATCTTTAGCTTTTCCTAGATTCGTTGGGGTCCATACACGTTGGTGTTGCAGATCGATTACCCTGAGTCTGGCATGTTGAAAATGATCGATAACGAGTGCTTCGTGGACAGAGCATTCTGGAAGAAGAATTTTCTTTTGTTCCAGAAAATGAGTAACCCTCCTGCTTGCCCGATAGCATCTATGCTTATGCAGTGATGACTGTTGGAAATGAGTTTTTTGAGTGTCTCTGTGCCTTTGGGAGAACATTTGGATTCTTGACGAAGTATGATGTCTGGGTGTAGCGAGAATAAGCGGTTTTTCAAGATCCTTCTTTTGGTGGTGCCATTGAACCCCCTGATGTTCCAGGTTGTGATTTTCATTGAGCTACCTTTGGAGCAGATAGGACCAAGGCCATGATTTTTCCTTCATTGATTAGGCATCTGCCTGGTTCTTGTATTTGGTGTCTTGTGGATTTGCGCCCTCTTTTTTTTCCTGGTCCTTGTGGCTTGTATTGATCCAAATCCAGGTTGGCTTGAATGCCCGTTTGGCTTCTATTTCCCCATTGCCTTTTGGCTGCATTTTGGTTGATGTATTCCAGCTATAGGTATTCCATTTCTATCTTCTCCAAGTGTTCTTGGGGAATGACATCGACTCCCAGTTTGGACCATTGCTCATTGACCTTTTAGAGATCTATATCGCCTAGGATCTCCTCCAGAGGATTGTTTGAAGTGGTTGAGGATGGCTGGTCTGTTTGCATTTCTGTGCATTGAGGGGTTTGCAGTGAGGTGTGGTTGGTATTAATCTGAATGGGAGAGGATTCTGGTTTGTGTTGCGGTGCCTAGGCGTGGATTGAATCCAAGTTTGTGCTTGGGGCGTTGGTTGTAATAAAAGATTGACTTAATAATGACAGATCTTGATCAGTGGGGGCCTGGGAGACTATAGGGTGCTCCAATGAGTCATGATTGCTCAGAACTTCAAAGTTGTTTTGCTATGTCAAGGAAGTATTGGTGGGGGTTGTGTTGGTGGAGGGTTTCGGAGGATTTTTTCCTTTCTCCCCTTTGTTCTCTCTTGAGATGGAGGTGAAACCAGGTGTCGACAGGCTTGCATAATGGAATACATTTCTTTGTCATAGGTGGGATACTTGCGAGCTGTCTCAGACAATGTCTCACTGTGATATGCCACTGGATGTCCCTGTTGAGTAAGAACTGCCCCAATAGCATAGTCAGAGGCATCTGTCTCGATCTCAAATGGTTGTGGCAAGTCCGGTAATGTGAGCATTGGGGCAGAACAGAGGCGATTTTTCAATTCTGTGAACGCTTTCTGTTGAGTTTCCGACCAAAAGAATTTTTCTCTCGGTCCTCCCTTGGTGACTTGACTCAAGGGCCAAGTGATATGAGAGAATCCCAACATGAATCTACGGTAGAAATTAGCAAGACCCAGAAAGCTGCGAAGCTCTGTTATAGTGGTTGGGGCTGGCCAATCCCAAATGACTTGGATCTTGGCTGGATCCACATGCACCCCCCTTTCATTAATAATGTATCCCAGATATTGAACCTGGGTCATGCCAAACATGCACTTCTCCAAATTGGCACACAACTTGTGTTGCCGCAGTGTTTGGAGGACTTGTCGGATGTGGTGAAGGTGCTCTTCCCAAGTCTCGCTAAAGATCAGAATGTCATCTAAGTACACCACTAAAAATGAGTTGGTGAATGGCCGCAAGATGTCATCCATCATCCTCATAAAGGTTGCGGGAGCATTCGTCAATCCGAAAGGCATGACCAGCCATTCAAAAAGGCCTTCCTTGGCTTTGAAGGCAGTCTTCCACACATCAGAGGGTTCAATTGGTACCTAGTGATACCCAGACTTCAGGCGATCTTGCTAAAATATTTTGCACCTTTGAGTTGGTCCAGAAGGTCATCAATCTGTGGGATTGGGTACCTATTCTGGACAGTGATCTTGTTCAGCACCCGATAGTCAATACAAAGTCTCCACGTCCCATGCTTCTTCTGTACCAACACGATCGGGCTCCCACAGGGCGGTGAACTTGGTCTGATGTGACCTTTCTGCAATAGCTCCTGAATCTGCCTCTTAATTTCATCATTCTCCAGAACAGAGTGCCGATAGATCAGTCCATTGGGTAGCGGCGCACCTAGGGTCAGATCAATCGGGTGTTTGACCTGACAGTGCAGGGGAACCCTTGTGGGTGAGCTGAAGATGTCCCTGTACTCCTCCACAACCTTATCCATTTGTTTTTGTCATGCAGAGGAGCCCTGTCTGGAGGTCGTGGCCATAGTATTCTTCCTACCCTGGGGCTGGATCATCAGGAAAACGAATTTCCTAGTTTGGGAAATGAGCTTACTGCATTGTTTTGCAGTAACCAAAGAGGTAGTCGCGGGAGGTGGTACCTCTGGTATCCTGTACAACTTATTTCCCAAAGTAACAATAACAGCACGAGGTCGAGACTCATACACAGCGTGACGCTTCCACAAGTATGTTTTTCCTAATAATACATCAGAAACATCAATAGGAGCAACATCACATAATACGTCATCTGTGAAGGGCTTGATGCTATGGGGAAGGCGGCACTGTTGGCTGACGCGGAGATCTCGTCCTTGGTGAAGCCACCCGATGGTGTATGGATGTGGGTGAGTTGTGGTCGACAAGCCCAACTGCTTCATGGCGTCTGCTGAAATGAGGTTCTTTTGGCTCCCATTTTCGACAATGAACTATACAGGGGAGCCCTTTACCCACATCGAGGAGTGGAAGAGACGTTCCTCCTCCTATGGATCTTCCGGTTCCTCCTTCTGGATCTTTGTAGTGGCAACAGTGGCATTGGGCTCCGCATCAATAATCTATTTCCCTTTTTCCTTCCCCTTTTCAGGTTCTGATTCGAAGTCGGAGCATGCATCTGTCTCAGAAGCCCTCATCTCAGCCACTAGTGACTGCTTGGCCCAACACTCACTTGTGTTGTGAGTGGAGATCTTATGGAACTCACACCATTTTCCCGTGTCCTTCTTCAGCGTTGCGGTGTTGTTCTTTTCTTGTGGCTTTGACGGGTTGTCTTTAGCCGTCGTGCCTTGGTTCTATCCTTTGTTCTGTGGTTTGGAAGCACCTTTCCCTTGCTTTTGATTCGCAGATCCAAAGTCTCGCTTCTTCTGTTTGAATTTCTGCTCAATCTTGGCAGCATACCGGTATGTCGTACCAAGCAAGGAGATGTCGAGGAACTCCGGCTCCTCCTGAATGTATACGGCATCTGTCATTGCGATACTTTAGCACCAAATGTTTCTCTGAATCTTTGATACCTAATTTTTTGCGCAGGGTATGGAACAGATTCGTCAGCTCATACACATCTTGATCCCTTTATTGTCGCAGTGTGGTCCATTGTATGTACTTGTCCACATAGCTCTCCACGGGACAGTACTATTCCTTGACGGCGTCTCGGAAAGAATTCCAAGTTGGTATGGTCGAGAACAGAGAGGGTTCTGTCTGGTCCTTGTTCTCACAGTAGGTTTCCCACCAGTCCTTAACATGGGGGGTAGCTTTGAGGAGTGCAAAAATAATATTCTCCCGGTCTGAAAAGTCATGAATAGAGAAATATCCTTCTAACAGATTCAACCATCTATCTACGGCATCTGCGTCTATTTGACCCTAAAATATGGGAATGTCAAAATTTACTTGTACCTTAAAAGGAGTCACACCTCCAGAGTGGCTGCTGGATGCAGATGCACCGCCGGTGGGCAGTCGTTGAAGGATCTGAGCAAAGTTATCCATCATCGCGTTCCTTTGTTTTTCGAGGGCCTCCTCGAGCAATATTTCGATATGATCTCCTACTCCTTCATCTTTCTTTTCATCCCACAATGACGTTCGTCGAGGTTTGCGAGGCTGATCTTGCAAAGGTTCCACCAGATCAAGCCCTAGCTCCTTATACCTCGACCTCGTTGGGGACATGCAACGAAGGATCGAGAAAAAGCAGACCGCTATGATACCACTGATCCAAATTTATGTATGAATGCAACAGAATAAACATATAACCATAAATACAGAGATGCAGCGGAAATAACACTTCATTTCATTAATATCAAAGAACTGAAATTTGCTTACAGACAGAATGGAAATAAAACTAGCTAAGGCGCTGGTAGCTATCTCTAAGAAGAGATGTGGCGGCTACAGGCCTCTGAATTGAGTTAAAATGAGGCTCGAGGACCTATTTATTATTGAGAAACAATGGAGAACCCTAAACATCCAAAAACCTAACCCTAGGAGATGAAGCGCCAAAACTATGGGCCCCGTTTGGGTAAATTGGTGTTTCAACTTCCCAGGGACGTAACTTTGGCATACTATCTCCGTTTGACGCACATGATACATCATTAGAAAGCTCTGATGACAACAAAAACTGGAGAGGGAATGGTAGGAACAATAGGTTGTAAGGGAAAAGGAAGGCTTCCTCTGATTGTAGTAGAAATGGGCAATCTTTCAAGAGGTCAAGAAATTCAAGGTACAATGAGTCTAATTTTGTTGATAATAAGAGAAATGAATTTATTCTTATACTTTTCCTCTCTGTTGCATCTCCACTGATCTAGGTGGATATTTGTGGCCACCCGCCTATTCCACTTGGGGCCCCACCATTGTCTCTTTCATTTTTTTCACAACCTACTATTTTTAGTAGCTTTTGGGGTCCTAAATTTCCGGAGCTATTTTGAAGTCCCAGATGGAGATAGTATGCCGAAGTTACGTCCCCAGGAAGTTGAAACACCAATTTACCCAAATGGGGCCCATATTTTTGGAGCTTCATCTCCTAGGGTTAGGTTTTTGGACGTTTAGAGTTCTCCATTGTTTCTCCATAATAAATAGGCCTCGAGCCTCATTGTAACATAGTTCAGAGGTCTGTAGCCGCCACATATCTTGTCAGAGATTTGCTACCAGCACCCTAGCTATTTTATTTCGATCATGTTTGTAAGCATATTTCTGTGATTTGATATTAATGAAATGAAGCCTTATTTCTGCTGTATTTCTATGTTTATGGTTATTTTTGTATTCTGTTGTGTTCTTGCATAAATCTGAATCAGTCGTATCAGAGCAGTTTGCTTTTTCTTGATCCTTGTTTGCATGTCCCCAACGAGGTCGGGGTATAAGAAATTAGGGCTTGATCTGGTGGAACCTTTGCAAGATCAACCTCGCAAACCCTGACGAACGCCCATGGGGGATGAAAAGAAATATGCGAGAGCAGGAGATCCTATCAAAATATTGCTTGAGGAGGCCCTCGAAAAATAAAGGAACGCGATGATGGATAAATTTTCCCAGATCCTTCAACGACTACCCACCGACGGCGCATCTGCATCCAACAGCCACTCTGGAGGCGCGACTCCCTTTAAGGTACAAGTAAACTTTGAAATTCCAATATTTGAGGGTCAAATAGATGCAGATGTTGTAGATAGATGGTTGAATCTATTAAAAATATTGTGGTCAAGAAATCCCAATAAACTTCACCATCTTTAAATTCAAAAAATAGATGCAAAAAATGATGAATAAAATGTAGTGATTTATCAGGTGTTTTTCACGATTGTAAAATTCTCTTGCACAAAATCTTATCATCAAAGTCGTCAAAAGTGCAAAACAATTTTGTGACAACATGTTCGAAAGAGTGGATATAGGCATCGGTCCATGTGTAACACCATTTCCTTATGCGCCCTTCGAACGTGAGAAAAAACAACCAGCAAACAACATCCTCAAGCGGGATGTCGCGCTCTATGAAAAATTGAAGAAAATGATCAGTGTGCTAAAGGATGGTTGTTTCACCCTAAACATTAAAGTTAAATAGTGACAAGTCCTCAATGATATCCGCCTGCACCTGAAATTTAAATTTTCTAGAAATAAATGTTTTGTGTATGATTTGGGAAGAATTCATAAAAATGAGTGTGAAAATTTGAAACACACATGAAGGGCTCAACTTGTCATCTAGCCCTCCTTCTAGTGCCAAAAATGTTGGTGGTGTTGGACCCGGCAATATTCAGGTGATCTCCCCTACATGAATTCCCAACTAGAACTTTAACAAGACCACAAGTTATCCTTGATAAAAAATGGAAATATTTGCAACAAATTTTAATATCCACGCTTAATTGTAACCTCCATAGAGTGCACTATTAAAAATAGATAAAAATAGTAAAGTGCATAATGATATTCACCAATATGTATTATGGGATAATGTATTCAGCTACTCTCTACAACAAATAGAATTGACAACTAGTCCCACTACTTTGTAAAACAAAACCAAATTTGATATAAAAATAACTTGACATAAATATTTCTAGCAAAATTTGACACATATTTATGATGGAGTACAAACTTTATTTTGGGCAGACACATTTAAATTTAAACTCTTTGACTTTTACAAACTTAAAAACAATTTAGCTAATAAAAGTTAAAAATCATAGAACTATCAATAATAGCCATAAAATAGTAAAGTTACCTTATATGACAAATGGTCTTGATAGCTTCTTCCCAATACTTTGTAAAACCTAATGAAATTTAATTTACTAATAAATTTACACACTCTTTTCTCACAATATTATAAAGAAAATCTTATAGAGTATTATAGAGAAAAGCAAAGCTTGCAGAATATCGTTGAGTATTATAAAGAAAATCTAGAAACACAAAAAACTTGCAGTATTTCCAAATTCAAATAGGAAACTAGAAAGATTGAATCAGTTTAGAAGCTTGGAGAATTGTGCAACTTTTGTATCTCTACACTAATTCTATTGCCCAATCTCAACTTAAAAATAGCAATTTATCTAAGGCAATAGAAGCTCGGAGAAAACTCCAACTTGTTAAATGAAAATTTCAAAGATAAAAAGCCACAAATCTCACCATTTTATTTATCATTTCAAACATCATTTTCTGTCTCACTATACTAGCTATTTCAAATATATGTAGTCTTATTTCACTAGAAATCACCACTTCTCACTATTTGCATCTGAAACACGCTACAAAGATCAAATTGCTATCCATATTTTTCATCGTCCCAATGTCTATCCTTTGATTAATAGAAAACAAAGTTGCATAAGAAACATCAAATCTAGAGACATGATTTTCATACACTTTCAATATGAAACAAATGCATTTATGTGAAACCGAAAACCAAGTGCATTTATGCGCAAAACATATTATGAAAAACCACCTCTAAAACCAACAATACTATTATGCCATTAATTTACATTTGAAAGTAATATCAGTATACGTTGGTCCCAGATATCATAACCTTCACACACACACAACCATCTTCGCAAAATTCAACCGCACAACTACTTCCACACTTCATAACACCCTTATTTATTGACATTCAAAGACGATATTAATTAATGATTATACATTTTAAAATTCATTCGTAGATAAAAAATTTAAGTCTGTCGAGTCTTGGCGAAACAGTAATGAGACGGGCTGTTATAGCACTCATCATAGGTTCAATTCCCTTCCCCAATCGGAGTGATGTATGTGGACATGTTGATGAAGATAGAGTAAAAAAAGAAAGTGAAAAAAAGGAAAAAAATGAAAGGTATTACCAAACTTACCAAAAAAAAAAAAAAGGATCTGTATATTTATTCGAACATACACAACTACCTTTGCACAACTTCATCCATACAACTCCTTTTGCATTCAAGAATTCCCATTCCCTTTGATTAGTTATTGACATTCAAACCTATACACACGATAACTCTAAGCAGCTAACTTTGTAGAACAACCTTCATAAAACTACTTCCATAATTGCAAACAAAGTTCCTAACTAATAATTAAAAATACAAAGCCTTCCTCACATTCATTTTATCGTACAACTTTTTTTCTTCACACACATTGAAAACACAATTAATTTAGCACCTCTTTCAATGCAAAAGAGCTAGGTTCCCTCACACATAATTTTTCCACTGCATAGTAAACATTTTTCACAACGACCCTAGCACTCATTACGCAAAGGACCCCAAATTTTCCACACATACAATCTACTCTGCACAAGGAAACATAATAGTACTAATTTGAAATTTTTTTAAATCTAGTTTCAGTTCACAATTCTCCATTTTTTTCACAGACATTGACTATTTGTATTACTTGTGTGAAAAATAAATTACAGACAATGCTCTGAATAAAAATAAATAAGGATAAGAAATCTAACTTTTACAGAGAATAAGAGGAAATATTTGCAAAATTAAAATACCATCTTCTACATCTACTATGCACTCTGCTCCCACTTCAATATCATTAATATATGTCCCCTAAGAAAAATAAATTTTGTTGATGCAATATTAGACATTTTCTATCATATTAGTAAGGCCATCTATGAAACCAAAAATTACCTATTTTTTTAATTTAGGAAAAACATGAGAGATAGACTGTTTGAATGATTTTTTCTAATAAAATTTTATTTTATTATTGTTCAAGCCTTAGGATATGAAAAAAAAAATCAAATATATTGAAAAATAGGGAAAGGAAAGAAGTGCATTATCTAATTGATTTTGAAACAATCATGAGTAATGTCACACTTTAAAAAATGACTAGTTTTGAGTATTTGTCTCGACAACTTGGATTTTTAGTATGAATCTAGAAACTTGAGCCATTTTAATTAAGTATTTACTCCCCTATATGGTTACTCTTCCAATAATTATGGAGAGTTAGTGCATTCCACCTACATCACAAGCTTCTATCATTGGTCATTATTGAGTCAATGCTTCCCAAGTCACTTTTTTGTCATGCTTATGTTTAAGGGATTTCTAGCTTGTGTTGTCCCTTTCTCATATCTCCTTGACTTATCATGTTATCCTTTCCAGTTGTTAAATCACTTTTAGTATCTACAATAACCTATATCTTTTACTCTAAAGGTATACATTTTTCTTACTAGTGAGTAAACTCTTATCTACTATAACAAATTGATCTCAGAATTTTACCTAGAGAAGTACCCAAGGTCTATTTTCATCATTGATAGGTGATCTTACTCTCAGCAATTGATATTTCCACACTAGTTGTTCACTAAGTGGCTTCCCAAGTCTTCAAATTAAATACCTTTATTCACACTTTGATTTTCATGCCATACCCTAGATTCCATTTTATAGACCGAGAGTTTTCTAAACTCTCAGCTGAGAGTTTAGAAAACTCTCGACCGAGAGTTTTCTAGACTCTCAACCGAGAGTTTAGAAAACCTTCGGTCGAGATTTTTCTAAACTCTCGGTCGAGAGTTTAGAAAACTCTCGGTCGAGAGTTTTATTGGGAAAACTCTCGGGTGCAAACTCTCGTCCGAGATTTTTTAAACTTTTAGCCAAGAGTTTGCCTGCGCGGTTAAATCTAACTTTAGGCGGGTTAAACTAGTTTTAAATTTCTCGGTCGAAAGTTTTAGAAATTTCTCATCCGAGACATTATCTCAGCCGAGAGTTTCTGGTCAACGAAAAACTCAGACAATTCTACAGTTTTAAGAAACCTGCAACTTTGGAGGGACAAAACACCTACAAAAACAAAAAAAATTATGTCGGACCAAGTACCATTAGATTCATCTCTAAATCTATTTTTTGATGATGTGAGATTTATGGAGTTTCATTAAAAAATTCAATTTTTTATTTATTTTTTACTAAACTGTGTCACTATGGAATTTCATTGTTCGAAAAATTGCACTGAATGAAAATTCAATAAATTTCAAATGAGGACACCAAAAAATTCAAAAAAATCATACTGCACTTCCTCTCCTTGTCTACTTCAAAAGGGTACTCTCATTTTTCTTATTGACGATCACATTGAAAATAAAATCAAAGGATCATAAAATGTACTGAAACATCACTGTTTTTTTGTCTTCGTCGATTTCAAAAAATAATAAAAAATAGTGATTTAATCTGAAAATTACCGAAAAATAGTCTGTGCGCTAGTGCAACATATGCATATTATGATGCTATGGTTTTTTTCCAAAAAATGAATAACCTTCCCTAAAAACCGTAAAGGATCATAAAGTGACTATTTATGTTTGCCTGAAAATTTCAAGTATATGCAGTTAGTAAACAAGAAATTTACCCCTCTATATGTCAATATTTATTTTTAAAAAAAATATGGGTATGGAGGTAAGACAATTCTCTACAATTCATGTTTTTATGTCAAAGCATAATTTGCAATAAAAATATGAGTTTAGTGGAGTTGAAGTTGAACAACATAGAAAATTACAATTTTCAACGTCAACAAAGGGCAAAAAGTGTTTCCCAACTTCACATTTTCACCCTTAATCTCTTCATCCATAGCTTCTATCCATTTCTTATCTTTAATGGCTTCTTCAAAATTAATAGGATCATCAACATGAAAATACAAAGCAAATAAAGAGTTCATACCTTCATTTGCTACCTCTTGCTCATAAATTTCATTTAAATTTTTGAACTTTGTTCCTCTTTCATTTGGTGTACAAGTGCTTGAAGAAGCACTCAAATCTCCTCCTTGTGGTGTGCTTGGAGAATCACTCTCATTATTTCTCAAGGGTGTTCTTACTCCAGCTTGTGGTGTTCCTTGTTTCCCTTGTGTTGGTGCTGCTATTGAGGGATGTATTTCAGCCATCTCTTCCTCATTTTCATCATGAGACAAACATTTTTTAACATTCACTGTTTTCTCAATGCTTCCATCCCAAACTTCTTCTTCAATGAACTGAACACTTTTCTCACAATAAACTTTTTGGTGGATGGGTTGTACAACCTGTAAGCTTTGGATTCCTCACTGTATCCAATAAAAATACATTTCTCCCCCTTGTTGTCCAACTTCTTCCTTAGCTGATCTAGAATGTGTGCATAAGCCACACAACCAAAAAGTTTCATGTGGGAGACTCCTTGTTCTGTGCCACTCCATGCTTCTTCCGAAACTCTGTTCTTGACTGCTTTTGTTGGGAATCTATTCAAAATATACGTTGCACAATGTACAGCTTCAACCCAACAATCATTTGGCAAATGTTTTGCCTTTAGCATACTCCTTACCATATCCATGATTATCCTATTTTTTCTTTTGGCAACTCCATTTTGCTGCGGAGTGTACCTTGCTGTAAATTACTTGTGCATGCCATTTTCTAAAAATGCAGAAATTCTTTAGAGATGTACTCACCTCCTCTATCAGTCCTAAGGACGTTGATATGTTGCCCACTTTGGTTCTCCACAAGTGCTTTGAAATTGCAGAATTTTTCAAACACTTCACTCTTATTTTTCAAAAAATAAACCCAAGTTTTTCCTGTAAAATTATCAATAAAAGTTAGCATATAGTGGCTTCTTCCAAGTGATGGTGTTTGCATTGGTCCACATAAATCTGAGTGGACAATTTCTAAGGTGCCTTTGCCCTTATGCTTTTCCTGGATGGAAAACTTTCTTTGTGTTGTTTACCCAAGATACAACCTTCACATAGGTTGTCCGATTTCACAATCAATGGCAATCCTCTTACCATTCCTTTCCTATGTAACAAATTAACACCTCCAAAGTTGAGATGTCCAAATCTCAAGTGCCATAACCAATTCTCATCTTTTGCTTCTCTTTGGAAAGCCTCTTGTGTCACTGCTGTCATGTCTTCTTCATTCTTCAAATCTGCCCTCATCCTGAGAGGGAACATTCTATTCCTTGTCATCATTACTTCAGCAATACATTGTTTGCTTGGAGGTTTATCCATGATGGTGCATACATCATCTTCAAAGAAAACACTTTAGCCCTTTTGAATGAGTTGTCCAATGCTTAACAAGTTACATTTCATACCTGGCACATAATATACATCAGGTATGCTCTTCTTTTCTCCTTTCTTTGTCAAGACATTTACTATGCCTTTTCCTGTGACAAAAATATTACTATCTGTTCCCAATGTGACTTGAGACTTCACATTTTCATCTAACATAGAAAACATAACAATGTTTCTAGTCATATGGTTACTACAACATGAGTCTAGAAACCATAAATCTTCACTCTTTTCCTCAGCCATATTACATGCTAAAAACAATTTATCTTGGCTGATATTTTTTCTAGTGAAATTTGCACTGGGTCTATTACCCATATCATTCTGCTTCTTCTTGCATTCATTTGCATAATGCCCATATTTTTTACAATAGTGACACTGGACATTGGATTTATCATACCTTTGTCCATGAGCATGTTGTTGTCCACTTTGCTAGCTATTGCTTTGACCTTGGTTCTGATTTTGATTGCTGCCCCTTCCTTGAGCATTTGCTAGGCTGTTCCTTCCTCCTCTGTTTTGGCTTCTGCCTCTTCCTCTCTTGTTTCCTCTGCCTTGACCTCTTCCTCTTCCAAAGGACATTTGGGTCTTGAAGGCATGCTACAAAGATGAGTTTTCATTTCTACCCGATCTCTGTTCATGTGTCATCAGTGATGCATGAAGCTCATCAACTGAAAATTTTGAGAGATCCTTTGTCTCTTCTATGGTGATGACTATAACATCAAACCTTGAGGGTAAGCTCCTCAAAATTTTCTCCAAAATCCTTATTTCTTCAAGTGTCTCTCCATGAGACCTTATATGTGTGACCATTCAAATCACATGTGTGAAGAATGAGTCTATGTTATCAGAATCCTTAATGCAGAGAGTCTCAAAATCTCTCCTCAACAATTGTAGTTTTGATGTCTTCACTTTCTCCATGCCTTGATAGGCTGTCTTGAGAGTTTCCCATGCTTATTTGGATCTCCTAGCTACTGCTATCCTTGGAAACACACTCTCATTTGCTTCTTGATACAAATAGAAGAGGGCCTTAGAGTCCTTCTTCTTATTGCTCTTCAACAATTCCTTCTCTGCCTGTGTTAAGGAATTAAATTCCTTTTCATCTATTGGCTCTTCAAAACCATCCTCAACAAGTTCCCATACATATTGAGAGGCACACACGGATCTCATGGTGATTTCCCAATAATCATAGTTTTTCCCATTCAATTGTGGGAGCTTAGCATTACCAATACTCATGCTTGTGTTGGCTCCTACCATGCTTGCACTCTGAACTATGCTTCAAACACTTGACTATGAATTTATAAATAAACTGACTGTCTTCAAACAGTAACACAAAAAAATATTTCTTGAGAATACCTTGGATTATTTTGATTGAGCCTTCACTCTGCTGGAGAAGCCTCTGCAACAAAATAAATCCTTCCTTTAGCTCGTTTGACACCTTCAAAGAGCCTGGACTGGCTCCGATACGATGTTGGAATTTCTGAGAATTCCCGAACAAACTCAGAGAGAATGATACTCACCTTCTAACACAGATAAATTAAACAAAAATTTGCTTCACAGGTAGACATAGTTTCACACTTGAAAAATTTTATTTCATTCACTGTACAAACTATTACAAACAAGAACTTCCTCTCACAGAGGGATTACAAAATGTGGACTGCTACAAACGTAGTGCATAAAAAAAAACTAACACCCTGTCTCAGTTACAAACAAAATACTCTATTCTTTCTTCAACAACGGCCTTCGGGCTCTCTCATTATGTGTGACACAGCACATAATAACAAAATTATATAAGAAATCAACTTAAAACTAAAACTATATATCGCCCTTTCAGACCCACCTAACAGTAGCACACATATAACATATGTTAAAACATATATATATGGTCTATTACATATATGAACTACTACAAACTCAATGTGCGATAAACAATAAAACATATAACATAACGTTAATAATACCTAACCTAACATAAACCTTCGTAAACTCTTCAACGAACTCTTTCGCCCTGGTGGAGCCTGACGGATTTCAAAACTGTTAAACTAAAATGCAATAAAAAAGTTCGCGCTACAAAATGGGCCTCGTGACGTCATCAATTGGATGCATGATGAAATATCAAATCGCGTTCATAAATGTTCATCGGGTCGAGAAATGAAGTTTTCGGATGGGCTAAAAAAAAAACCCGAAAAATTATACATTTTGGCTTATAAAAAGGTTCGGGTCCGGTTTGAGGTTCTTGGTCCGGGCTCAAATAAAATTCCGATCCAATAATATTCCTCCGCGTGTCTTGCTGACTTGGTGAGTGGGACCACCGGTCTTCACGTTCTTTGTGGGGTGGCAGTGCCGACCACTGCTGCCATGGTCCAACCCATTCAAAACAAAAGAACTTCCCGCATTCTAACAACAAAATGCTCTGTCTTCTAGTTTAATGCTCTGTTTTCTATTGTACAGGGACTGCAGGGTTTTTAAATAAAAAGAATTTTCAATGCAAATGGAAAGTGGCTCTGCATCATAGTCCCTCCAGACAAAAATAGAAGGCAGCCCAAGACCGCACAGCAATTGAAGTTAACACTTCAACATATGATGAGGTTCGAAGAGTCTGTAAATTTCTGCTGAACTCGAAAGCCATAGAAGAGACATTGGTAAATACCATACTACATAAGTGTGTACCATCATTTCCTATTATTTAAACTTGGGAATCCTTTTACTAGGAAATTTATGTGAATTTCACAGGCGAGTTTTGAGCCAGTTGGGAGCCCCCACATGGAATTTTCTTCTTCAGATATCGATGGAATCTTTATGAAAAGGTTGGAAACATGACTCGACATTGCGCATACTCTGTGGAGGCTCTAAATGGATTTTTAAAATCTAAGATTCAGGTATTGTTCGAAATTTCGATGCAATACTATTGCATTTTCGTACAATTATTAATTTCTTATCACACAATCATTGATGTTTATATTATTTGTTCAGGCTCCTTTGGCCGTAAGAGAAAATTTGGAAATGTCATTCATTGACATTAGCAGAGAATCCGCAAACATTCTGCGTGAACTAGCTGAGAGAATAAGGACGACCAGAAGAAGTAAAAGTCCCCATTTAATGATGGATCGGTTAAGAAAAATAGTGGGGAATCTGAAAATTTCCCTGAGAGCTCAGCCAGAGATTTTCATCGATACTACGATTTGGCAAATTCTAGACGAGGAGCCCTTGAAATTTCCACAAAATTTCTTGGAAGGGTTAACTACAACAGAAAATATATAGGCCTCCTCAATACCAAAGCCAGCAAAAGAGGTTTCTCTGATAAATAGAACGTCAACTGGAATTACTATGGAGGAGGAAGAGATGCAAGCAGATGTGTCAAGAGATCGAGCTGGAAAAATTTGTGAAATGAGAGAAATTAAGCAAATAATTTGGCTATATATGGAGACCCTTCCTCTTGTTAACTTTTTTTCTTTGCTAATAGAATTAGTGGAAAAATTAGAAAGTGTGATCATGGAATTAGAAGAGCGTGAAGATGCCATCTTTAGAAACACTGATCAATAGGAATTTGAATCCCTACCATCAACATCATTGAGACATGCAACTAGGTTTTTAACTTCAAGTAAACAAATAGTACCAGCTGCTTAATCCCCATCATTATCACCAGTTAAAACTATGCTCACTACAACTAGTACGACTGGTTAACAGCCTCACTAGTTCGTCACTCATGGGAAAACTGACAAAAATCAAGACCGTGGTCGAATGAACAAATAATACATGAAAGATGCATGGGCAAATGAAATTTCAAAGCAGAGGTTTCGACTTATAGCGCAAGTCATATAATTCTTCATTCTGGTCGTCGGTTGCTAGCTCTGCAGGACACTCCATATAATCCACCTTGGAATAACGCAAGTAAAGAGCTGACAGTGCAGAAAGTCGGTGGGAAGCCTGAAATTATTGCTTAATTTATCTGTTCATCAATGTCGATTTAGTATTGTTAAAAACCTTAACATACCAATGGCGTCCAGGACCATTAATTATAAGATATATTTAAATGAGTGTTTTCCTTGCATTTTTTATCCATTGGAAGGGTAATGAAGTGGTTTTCAACCTTTAGAAAGGAAAATAGAATTAGAGGTCTGGAAATACTATGATTTTTTTTAAATATTTACATTAAGAAAAATCTCACATAATAGTGATAAGAGTTTTTAGTGATGAGCACCTTTTTCTTTGGCATTTTAAATTAGTAATTCTACCCATTCTATAGGCATATAATGTAAAATAGCATTTTTTTAATAATATTGTTTAACTATATATATATATATATATATTAAGTTTGGCAGGACTACATCTTTATCATGTCTAATATATCATTTTGATTGGGGTTGGGAATTGAACCACTGGCTTCACATGAAGGAGTGCCTTAACAAAGCACCCCACCCTATGAGTATCTGTCCAATGCTATAATTAAAAAAAAGTAAATCATTTATTTCTTTAGTTATTATCTTATTGTACTTTCCATATACACAAGTCAATACTTTATGAATCATAAAATATATAAACATATATGACGTATCTCATGGTTGTTTACTCAGAAAAAAAAAATTTATAACCATCACAAAATTCACATGAAATACAGATGGTATGCTTTATATTAGCACCTAGAGGAAATTCCATATAAGGGTATAATAAAATGCCAACAACCTTCAATCAAATTTGGTGAATGGTTCCATGTGACATTTATAGCATTCTTCACTACTTTAGAGCATTTTTTTTCAGAGAAGAAAAAACATTGAGTTCATATTAAGATGTGCAAACTAGCACATGATTCTGAATTTTTTAGCAATGATTCACAAATCCTTTCTAGCATAATCTTATGTTCTTGGCCAACCAAGTGAGGGTAGCGAAGACACTCCATCGCATTCGGCATTAAAAGGAAAACCACTTTCCAAAGGAACAAGGAGAGCTTCATTACCATCCAACGTAGTATGTACATGAGAAAAAGTGTTGATTTAAACAAATATATAATTTAACCAAAATTACTGAAGTAAACTAGATGTTAAAGGTATATTTTACCTACAAAAAGTACAAAAATAAAAAAAGAGAGTGATAAACCAAAAATTGGGCCCTCGAAGAAGTAGGATCATGGGCGTTGTAAAATGTTGTCTTCGAGGCACTATCCATCCTTCAAATGCTCACAATGAACAAGTCCAAAGTGCTCCTTAAGACCTTTCTTTGAAAAGGAATCAACCTTAGTGTTGACCTCCATGAAGATATGTTGTAATTGAGGAGCCCGAGACTGCTGAAGAAGGTAATTTAGGCGGTTGATCCAACAAAGATGTGAAAGAGGTTGGATATTTAAAAATCCATTAACACCATTAGTGACAACTTTAGAGTCCCCAAAAATGTGATGCAACTAGATCTGCAAGTTGTATGCAACCGAAAGAAGACACCATAAAACCAGGATTTCCATTTTACTGTTCATACCATAGTAAAGGTGTCTGATTTCTTATTGTTTTAAACATGGCTTCGACATGTCAGTTTTCAGTTCCTATGCCATTATTTAGTGGGAAGAATTATGATTTTTGGAGTCATAAAATGCATTCATTCTTATAAGGTTTAGGGTGTTGGGAAATTTTAGAATTGGGGTTCACGGAACCTTACGCAAATATAATTAATGGAATGAGTGCCGCTCAAAGAAAACATTTTCATGAGCTTAAACAAAAAGAAGGTAGAGAAAAGTCATGCATTTTAAATTCCTTATATGACTCTATTTTTCCTAAAATCACTGCTGCTAAGACTGCTAAATCAATATGGGATATACATAAGGTTTCTTATGAAGGAAATGATAAATTAAAAATTGTAAAATTACAGACTCTCAGAACAGAATTTGAAACACTTAAGATGACTGAATCAGTAACCGTTGATCATTTTATGACTAAATTTATGGGTTTTGTTAATCATCTTCAGATGAATGGTGAAGAACTATAAGATCAAATAATTGTTGAAAAATTTCTTAGATGTTTGCCTAAAAAAATTGACATGATAGTTACTATTTTTTAGTCGAGAGAATTAACAAAATTTTCTGTGCAAGAATTAACTAGTTCTTTGTTGTCTCATGAAGCAAGAATTAATTTACATTTCAGTACTTTAGATCACTCTTTCAAATCTAAGGCTTCTATGGATAGAGGTAGAGGCAGGGATTTTCATGGAAAAAGAGGAAAAGGAAGAGGAAAGTTTCACTCTGATGATAGATCACAGGTAACTCAAAGACATTCAGAGTAGTCTCAAACTGATCATGGTCATAGGTGGATAGATAAATAAAAAATTCAATGTCACTACTGCAAAAAATATGACTATTATAAGTCTTAATGTCAAAAATTACAGTATTTTTTAAGTAAAAATAAAGCCAATGTCACAAACAATGAATGTGAAACATCAGATGCTTTATTTTTTGGCATGCCAAGTGTCTGTGGAAGTACCTAATAAAGATGTTTGGTTGGTATAAAACAGATGTAGTAATCATATGACTAGTCATAGTGATTTGTTTTCACATCTTGATCCATCTTTCTGTTCCTCTATTGGTTTGGGCGATGATCGTCAGGTTAAAGCTTCAAGAAAGGGTGTTATACCTGTTTTAACCAAAAAAAATGTTGTGAAGAATATCTATGATAATTATTATGCACCCAATTTCAAGCATAATTTGTTGAGTGTTGGTCATTTAGATGCACATGGTTATAATGTTACCTTTCACAACATTTCTTGAATGATTTTTAGTCAACATAAGTCTCTTGATGCAAATATTCCTATGACAAATAACAGGTTGTATAAATTACAATTTAAAAGTGAGAAGTTGTATGCACATAATGTTTCAACTCCAACATAATCTGACCTGTGGCATTTGTGATGTCATCATTTACCTATCAAAAGTATGAATTTGTTGCAAATACAGTCTATGGTGAAAGGTTTTCTTGCTTTGTATGATCATATCTCTTCATGTACAAGTTGTATAATGGATAAACATAAGTGATATAGTTTTTCTTTAGCCTCTAATAGAGCCAAAGAACAACTAGAGTTAGTGCATATATATTTGTGCGGTCCAATGCAAGAAAAATAAGTTGGTGTAAGACTCTATTTTATTACTTTTATTGATGATTTTAGTAGAAAAATTTCATTGTATTTCATCAAATACAAATATGAAACATTTTCCAAGTTCAAGGAGCTCAAAGCCAAGGCTGAAACACAAAGTTGCGAGTTTTTTAAAGTTTTGAGGTCTGATAAAGGAGTTGAGTATGAATCTAACGAATTCATTTATTTTTGCAAACAACATGGTATTGAAAAACAAACGAGAACTAGTTATACTCTGCAGCATAATGGAGTCATAGAATTAAAGAATCAAACAATTATGAATATGGCTGGAAATTTGCTCAAAACACGAAATTTATCTAATGATTTATGGGCCGATGCAGTTTCATGTTTAGTATATATTTTGAATAGATCGCCAACTTCTACTATTCAAATGTTTGTTCCTGAAGAAGCATGGAGTGGACAAAAGGTAACTGTTTCACACTTTCGCGTATTTGGTTGTATTTCTTTCGCTCATGTTTTAGAAAAACTGGGAAAAAATCTTGATGATAGGAGCGAAAAGTATATCTTTATAGGGTATAGTGATCAATATAAAGCATACAGATTGTTTAATCCTATAACTAAGAAGTTTTTCGTAAGTCGAGATGTGAAATTTATGGAAGATAAATCTTGGAATGAAATGGAGAATAATACTTGTCCTAATCCTTTTATTTTGTTAGACAAATATCAAGCTTCTACAACTAGCACTACAAGATTACAGGTTCAAGACAAAACAAATAGTAGTTCATCAAGTAGTAGCAGTTCATCATCTTTTGAGTCTAATTCTGATAATCCTAAAATGAGAAAGTTAAGTGATATTTATGCAAAAGATGATGTTTATGATATTGCAAATTTTTCATTTTTTTCGTTTCAACCTACTTGTTTTGAGGAGGCTATAAAGGAAAAATAATGGGTAGATGCAATGAATAATGAAATCGATGCTATTGAAAGAAATAAAACTAGGGATTTGGTTGATTTACTTGATGATAAAAATTCTATAGGTGTCAAATGGGTTTTCAAGACAAAGTTAAATCAGAGAGGTGAAGTTGATAAGCACAAAGCAAGATTAGTTTCCAAAGGTTTTTCACATCAACCTAGCATAGATTATGGTGAAAAATTTGCACATGTAGCAACAATTGATACTGCTCAATTTGTATTAGCTATTGCAACATGAAACAAGTGGCCTATTTACCAAATGAATGTAAAGTATTCTTTTTTTATTGGTGTTTTAAATGAAGAAGTGTATGTTGATCTGCCACCCAGTTTCGAAATAAAAAATAAAAAACATAAGTTATGCAGGTTGAAGAAAGCATTGTATGGATTGAAGCAAGCTCCAGGAGCTTGGTACAAACGAATAGACCATTACTTCCTGAATAATGGCTTCAGAAGGAGCGACCATGAGCCCACTTTGTATATCAAGAATGATCATCAAGGTAATATTTTGATACTATGTCTTTATGTTGATGACATAATTTATACAGGTAACATGGAGTTACATGAATTTAAAGCTGCAATGAAAAATGAATTTTAAATGAAACATCTTGTATTAATGAGATACTTCTTAGGTATCGAAGTCAAAAAAACACACGATGGTATATTTATGAGTCAAGAGAAGTATGCTACTACAATTTTGAAAATGTTTAAGATGGAAAGGTGTAAACTGATGGATACTTCTATTGAAGTTGGTATAAAGTTAAGTAAAGATGATGCAGTTACTATTGTTAATTAGAATTTGTATAAGAAACTTACTGGTAGTATTATGTATCTTACTGCTACTAGACTTGATATAGCACTTGCATCTAGTTATATTTCCAGGTTTATGGCATCTCCTAAAGATTTTCATTGGAAAGCTAGAAAAAGGGTGTTAAGATACATTTGAGGTACATGTACTTATGGTTTATCGTATGCAGCCTCTATAAACAGTACGGTTGTTGGTTATATAGATAGTGATTATGGAGGTTGTATTTATGATCAGAAAAGTGCTTCTGACTATGTTTTTCTATTTGGCAGAAACTTGATCTCATGGTCATCCAAAAAGCAACCCATATTTGTGTTATCTTGAACAGAGGTGGAGTATGTTGCATTGAATTCAGCATCATGTCAAAGAGTATGGTTGAAGAGACTTATATCCGACTTTGATTATACATAAAATGAACCTCTTTCAATATTTTGTGATAACACTTTTAGTATTTCCTTGTTGATCAACAATGCCTTTCATAAAAAAAGGAAACATATCAACACTCGTTTTCACTTCATTCGTGAAATGGTCAAAAAGGGTGATATTGTTCTCAAATTTTGTGATTCCAAGAATCAATTAGAAGATATTTTCACCAAACCACTAGCAAAAGTTAATTTTGAATTTCAATGTCAAAATTTAGGAATAAAATAATGTAACCCTAAAAATTAAGGGGGAGTGTTAAAGATTAGAGTTGGTTTAGAATTAATTCAGGTTTTAGTTTAGAGTTAGTTCTAGTCAGTTTAACTATTTTTTAACTGACATCTATGCATATATACATCTCATAATAAAACCATCACTGTGTGTGATTTTAGCAAATTAGTTCTTTGTATTCTTCTCTCTTCTTTTCTAAATCTGTCAGAAGAAATCCATATTGCTCCATCGAAATATGAAGAGCTAGGACATATGAGATCCTGCGTGGAATCACCTTTGATATAATTTTTTATATCACATTGCAAAGTGATATAGGCCTAAAATCCTTGAAATTATTTAGGTTGGAGGATTTTGGTATAAGTACAGGGAAAGTAGACTTCATGTACATGGAATCCTTGTGAGAAGCATGGATTTCTCAACCACCTACAAGTTGTCCTTTGCCATAATGTCGAAAAATGGAGGTACATTTCAGCTGATCATCCATCGGGGTCGAGACTTTTATCTCGAGAAAATTACTTGAATACCACCAGCATTTCCTCCCTGGTGACATGTTGTGCGATGATATTGTTTTTGGCCTCCCCAAACATTTTGGATAGTGTTGAAGGGACCAAAGATGATCAGAGAAGTCCGCAATGCCGAACCTCCTATAAAACTTTGAGAAGTATTTGTGTGCCTCCCTTTGTATGTCTAACGTCGACTGCATCAGGGAACCATCTTGAGCCTCAATCTGAAAAATTGCATTCCTATTTCTCTTGTTATTACCGTAATTCCAAAATAAATTAGTATTCTGGACCCTCTCCCTCATCCAGATGGCCCTAATATTTAATTTCATTTTATCTATTGAATTCTCAGTATTTGTTCTTACGATTTACCAAGTCATTAAGCTTACCAAGGGTCTAAGGATCTGAATTGCTTCTCTGCATTTGACTGTAAATTTCATCAGATTCCTTTGTAATTTTTTGGATATCTTTAATAATTTGTTCCTTCTTAGGTCTTTCCCATTTTATTTTATTTTACTTCAAGTTTTGAAGCTTGTGCATGAAAGAGAAGGAGGCAAACATTCCATGGGATGACTCATTTAACTTCCATAATTGCTCGACCAAAGATTGATAGTCCAGATCCTCCAAAAAAACTCTATTAAATTTGAAGGGGATTCTCTTTTGTACAATATTCATCCTCCATTTGAGACATATAGCATGGTGATTAGACAAATAATACTTAATAACTGACAATTTCAGATTCCCAAGAGTCTCAAGGACACATTTGTGCACCAAGGCCCTATTGATTCTTTTAGCAATGAAGGCATATCTAGTCCTATGATTGGTCCAAGTGGGGGTTAGAGGCAAAGGACTAATATCAACGAGGTGATGATCAACAAATATATGATAGAGGCAATCATACATAGGGTCAGGGCGGCTGTGTGAACCACAGTATTCTGCAGAGGACAAGTTGGCATTAAAATCACCCATTATCAGAAGGTTACGGATGTTAAGAATACCAGAGGCATTGAATTGGCTCTAAAAAGCATGAATATTATGGTAGTGAGCGTATAGGTTAATAATATGGAATAATTTAGAGGGACCCCTGATCTTTCCCAAGAGGATAATACCAACAAAGAAACCATAAGCATGAAATTTAGAGAAATGAGGATTCCCAATAGAGATAAGACCACCAGATAATTCGTTTGAGTCAACCCAAAAAATGCGCTAGTTAGGGCGAATTGAAAGGAAATATTGGATGGCTATAGCTGTAGGACACATAGTTTCTTAAAAGAACTCAATAAAAGGAGAGGAGACTAAGAAAATATTTGTAAGATTCATAAATATAGTGTGATCTCCTAGACCATGGATTCTTAGAGAAATGACACGATTCATGTCTCCTTTGGGTCGGGCATGTACGGTCTAAGTTCCTAGATGTCAAAGGAAGATATGATGGGGATATCACGAAGACCATTAGAATTAGCCAAGGGATGAAAACATAATTTATTCCTACCACAAAAATGTCGATTGCTGTTCCTGCCCTTTTTCTGGACCTTGATATTCTAGGAAGAGGTGGGAGGAATTATTGGAGACCTCACATGATAGTGACCTTCATGAACTGTAAGGGAGGCTTGATACAAAGCAGGGTTCATGAGCATAAAGTCATAATCACTCCCAGCAGAGTTCTAGGGAGAGTTAGGAGGTAGAAAATTATCATGAGCATGTTTAGTGGGCGGAGATGTCGGTTCAAGTGGGGCCATGGAAGGAGACCGAGCAGCATGGGAGAAAGGTAGAGTGCAATTATTAGGTGAAGTGTTGGGGAGATCAACAGAAACCAGAAAATGGGGGAATCCTCTCTTCTTACATAGTTATGAGGAGGGAGTGATCAGATTCAGAGCATCTCCCATCATGGTCGTAGTCCTATCAATGGAGGCATAATACAATTCCATTTTTGTTCGATGTGGGGATGATAGGTATGAAAATGAAGAGAAATGGAAAGTATAAAGGATGTAAGTAGCAAGGGGAATACATCTTAGCCACAACTGCAGTTGAATATCATTCAGTTATTCCTTGATTTTAAAGAGAATAACTGCCCGACTAAGTGCCCGTCAATTGAAATTCTTATGTCCCCCGAGACACTGCCGCATCAAGTGGCCCATTTACTGATATAGAAGGCACCGGAAGGGCAACCCACAATAATAAAACCTTTGGCGGTGTCTGAGACAACCCCATTCCAAGTCGATGTTTCCAGGCAGCCCAACAGAGAAATTTACTTCCACCAAGATCCAATCAATGCTCCTTTACCTTGCCCCCATACACCAAGGATCAATATATATAAGCTTCTCGATGGAATTTCCAATTTCAGTGAGTGTCAGCTTTGTCCATAATATGGGAGTCCTTGTAGTTTGACCTAGACACAAATTTTCAAATGGATTTGTGTGATAGAATTAAACCTGTCGTACCATTTTAATTCAGCCCTAAAAATTTCCTTTGCAAATTCAACTGAAATGAAGATATGTGTGAAAACAAAAAAATTGTTTTCGGCTATTTATAGAGTTGAGAATTCAAATGGGAGTCCAGGTAGTTTAATCAAGACAAAATTGTTCAAGGGGATTTGTGTGATAGGATTAAACTTGACGTACCATTTTAATTCAGCCCTAGAAATTTCCTTTGCAAATTTAGCTCAAATGAAGAAATGTGTGAAAAAATGTTTTCGTTTTTCTCTATTTATATAGTTGAGAAACTATTTTTTTGGAGGGCTTTACCAAATTTTTCCGGGCAATGAAATTTGCGACAGAAATTTTAGTCGAATTTTTATCAAAGGTTGAGCGGAACATTTTTTCGTTAAAAATAACAAGACAGAGCGGAAAAAAAGGTTCGGCTGAACTACTACAAAAGTTCGTCTGAACTATAAAGTTTGCAACTACGCTGTAACTTAGCTCTGAACACATTTATTCAACGTTGGAATCGTTAAACTCAATCAAATTTTATGAATTAACTTTCGGAACCAAGAATATTATTTGCATAATTCAATCTAATTTGAGGAGATATTACTTTTATGAAATTCCACAGATATTTACCAATTTTAATTAATTTTGCAATAAAATGGGTGCAAAAAATTTCTGAAGGTCATTATGATTCAGTGAAATCCGAATTTTGTATCTCCCAAAATACAGTGTAACAAAAATTGAAAATTTTATGGTGTATTACATTGGTCTATCGTCTGTAATGGGTTGTTTTTATATTTTTAGTTTATAACTAATATGTTAAGAAACATGAAAGGGACCAAAAAATATTCAAAATATGAATTTTTTTCATATTGGTTCAGTTCAAAAAATTCTAGTAATTATGATATGTATTAGTTGGTTTTGTAAATATAACGATACCGAAGTAGAATTTGTCTAGATTTTTATAACGCATTTTTTTTTCTCAAAAACACCAAGTTTTCAAATAATACACCAATGTAGCTCAACATGACTTTTTATGAATCCCCTGATTGTTAAAGAATGCACACCCAAAGAATTGTTAAGTCGACATATCAAATGTGAATAAAACAAATTCCAAAAAAGAAGTAATAGAAAGCTAATGAAATTTCTAACAAGTTCTACTTTTATCGTAAAATAAAATTCTAAACAGAGAAATTGTTTTGGCTTGCAGAATGTTGAAGAACTTCTAAAAATGATATTTTTTTCTCAACGAAGGGCAAAAGGTGTAACCCAACTTCACATTTTCACCCGTTATCATAACAAATCATGTGTTCATCTATTTTATTTGGGAACCATGGGTTTTGATCTTAAATAATTTCTATTCCACATGGGAGATTATATTCACTATATTCATGTTTCTCACTATATTCACTATATCCCTATTACTCTTGCTTAAATATTACTATGGGGTTAACATTTACAAATTCTTAATACCGAACGAGATTTTTTTTCTCCATTATCTATTACAAAGGCTAAGTTTTTCAAGGTCCTAAGGAAAAATGAGATTAAGCTAAGATACCTCTATATAATAGTTAATAATTTTCAATAATAGTACTTAGGACTTAGTATAATATTTCAAGATGCTAAGAAAGGACAATAGCTTATCCCCTTAATTTTACTACATGATTCATTGGTAAGAAAAAGTGATCTCATTGAGTTCTATCCAATTGTACTACAATAAAAAATGGTTAATATGTTTATTTAAGGTTACCTTGAAATGCACCTAGGGTGATTCATATAAACCTAACTGATGTAGAAGATCAAATCGATATAAAACATTTCTCTAATCTAGTCTTATTAATGAAGTATGAATATAGTTATTGAAAGGTGTCCAACCATGTGACTCCACTTGTATTTCCTATATGTATTCTTCATAGCTACAATCTTACCTAGTAAATGATAATTCATTGTTTTTAAATATGTTGGGGCTCATTTGTAGCCTTAAAATAAAGACTCTAAAATTTTGACATGTGCCAGCAAAATTTTGATACCATTTATAGTGTACTTAATTAAAAAAATTTACTATATGAGCAATATTTTAGGAAATAAACAATATAAAATGTTAGAATAGGAGAAAGGATTATATAGAACCTATAAAGTATTAGCCCTTGTATTGATAATTATGAAATATAATGATGCTCAACATTAACTTTCAGGGAGAACCTCAAATATAGAAAATCTCAAATATAATATCAAAACTTTGTAGAACATTGCATAGCCTTCTCCTAGTATAACGAGTTTGAAATTAACAAAACCCTAGCCACTTGAATTTTCATAATAATAAGTACTAACCACCTAGTGGACCTTAATTAATTGAAAATCCCCTTTACATTGAACAACCACTTACTAACTACCTAATGGGATGTATTCAAACAAAATGGCCTCCTATATCAATTCACTAATTCAAGACCCAACAATTCTAACAATAAATCACCAATTCCTACGTACCCTAAAGTAGGGAGGTTAAGGTGGGGCCCTAATAGACATGTGGGCGAGGTTGAGGCTAATCTTATTATCGTGAGGCTCAACAATACTAAGCTCACAACACTATAACTAGTTAACTGCCAAGGGATATTTAACTGTCTAGTCTCATAGCATATATTTATTCCATGCTTCATTACGGGCATTCAAGTTGAGAAGGTTGGGGACTCAGTCATCAAAATTATGAAGTTCCCCTGCTATTCTACTTAATTAGTCTATTATATGGTCAATTATGCACACTGAAAGCTCGAGTGAGAGATGGATGTATACCCCCACTTTCATCTCCTCATGTATAGTATGGAGCACAATATCCCAATCCAAATGTAATTCAAGGTTTTTCTTAACATAAAAATAGTATTTCACTTCCTATAGACACAAAGTATGTAATGATATGAATTTATGCAGGAATGCAACATAATACACATATAACCATAAATACAAAGATGCAACGGAAATAACACTTCATTTCATTAATATGAAAGAACTGAAATTTTCTTACAAACATAATGGAAATAAACTAGCTAGGGCATTGGTTGTTTATCTGTAAGAAGAGATGTGGCGGCTACAAGACTCTGAAATATGTTACAATGAGGCTCAAGAGCATATTTATTATTTAGAAACATTGGAAAACCCTAAACATCAAAAACCCTAACCCTACGAGATGAAGCGCCAAAACTATGGGCCCTTTTTGGGTAAATTAGTGTTTCAATTTCCTGGGGACGTAACTTTGGCATACGATCTCTGTTTTATGTGTACCATACCTCATTAGAGAGATATATTGGAGGACTAAAATTTTTGATGTGAACAGCATCAATCCAAAGACTTTTGTTGCTCCTAGGTTTCCCAAAAAAATGTCGTTTAGGGCCTCAAAATGGCTCCAGAAGTTTAGGACCTGAAAATTTGCTAAAAATAGTAGGTTGTGCCAGAACTAAAACACTCAAAGAGACAATGGTGGGGCCCCAATTGGAATAGGAAATTTTTCACCAATATCCACCTAGATCATTCCTCCCCCTTTAGGAAGCAATGGTCCCCATTGCATTGAGTTCCTCCATGAGATGAGGAAACTTCTGCTGAACTTGGTCCCTGGTGAACCACTTGCCCTGGTGCAAGAGTTAGCCAGCTTTGAAAACCTGATATAGTTGGATCTAGTGTTGGAGACTGTTCTTGATTTTCATGCCCATGATACAATTTGTGGTGGCTTGTTTCATGCAGTCTTGGTTTAAATCTGTTGGTGTGAGTTGTTCTACAATGTCATATGTGTCCAATAGAGGTGTGAAGTAGGGACGAAGGCAGTCCACATTGAATATTGGGTGCAGAACAAGGAATGGTGGAATACTAAGCTTGAAGGAATTGTTCCCTAAAACCATAGTGATGGTGTACGACCCATATCTGAGCGGGCAAAGCTTGCGATGGGGTCCAATGAGGATCTCCTTCTGCAAATGTAGCCACACTTTGTTTCCCACCCAGAATTTGTGTGGCACCCGATGTTGGTCATGTCATTGGTTGTAATCAGCATTGGCTTTGTCCAATCTGTCATGAACCTATTGGCAGATGTGTTGAATGTGCTCGATGAAGTTGTTCACTTTTTCAGCTTCAGAATTGACATGATACGAATCGACCTCAGTAGCCGCAAATGGCATGGCTATGTCAATGGGACATGGTGGTTGGAATCCCAACCCCACCTGAAAGGGGTTGTGTCTAGGGCCGAGTTATAACTATGTTGTACATAGGGGAGGCTCTCATCCCATGTGCATGGATGCTTTGAATTGTACATGCGCAGAATGTGTACAGTAATCCTGTTGACGATCTCTATCTGGCCATCAGTTTGGGGATGGAAAGTTGTGGACTTGGTGAGCTTGGTGTCTAGCATTGACCAGAGGCTCAACCAAAATGTGCTAAGGAACCTGTTGTCCCGATATGAGATTACATTGTGGGATCCCAATGTGCACCCACACTCATTCAAAGAACATTTTAGCAGTGGCTTCTACTGTTATATTCTTATTGCAAGCTACCATAATGCCCATCTGCGATAATACGTCAATTACCATGAAAACACAATCATTTCCATGCTTAGTAGAAGGAAGGTGCGACATGTTATCCCTGGATATGGATTCCCAAGGTCGACTAGGGGTAGGTAGGGGAGTATAGAGGCCTTGCTTCTTGATGGTCGGTTTGGAAATGGCATAAGTAGTGCAGGATCTCATGTAATTCCTGACATCCTATCGAAGGTTCAACCAATAGAAATACTTCTGCAGTACTGCCACTATTTTCTCCACCCTGAAATTCCCAGCGACTCTACTATAGTGTGATTCCCATATCATCTTGGTAGGCTAGCTTGAATGAACACAAAGGTGTCCTAGGTGACATAACAGTGCATCTTGCAGGTGAAAAATTGAAACTTGCATACCCCCAAGAGTGCCTTGTATGTGTTGTCGAATTTTGGATCGCTCTTGTAGAGAAGCGACCAATAAGAAGTCTCATTCCCATAAGAGTTGAGAACGGTTGTTTGCACCATGATTAGTGGTAGGTTAAGGCAATCTGCAACATTATTGGTGCTACCGTTCTTATACTTAATGTTCAAATGAAACTATTACAGATTTTTGGACCAATTCTGATGACGATCGTTCTGCAACTTCCCTTGTGTCTGTATGAACTTCAGTGGTTGGTGGTCTGTGTGGATGATTTTTTCCTTCCCCAAAATGTAATGCTTCCATCGTCAACAAACCTGCACAATGGAATACATTTCTTTATCATAAGTGGGATACTTGTGGACTGTTTCGGACAATATCTCACTCTGATATGAAACTGGATGCCCCTGTTGAGTATGAACTACCCCAATAGCATAGTTAGAGGCATCTGTCTCATTCTAAAATGGTTGTTGCAATTCTGGTAATGTGAGCACTCGGGTAGAATAGAGGCGACGTTTCAATTCTACAAACGCCTTCTGTTGAGATTCCGACCAAATGAATTTTTCTTTTGCTCCTCCCTTGGTGACTTGACTCAAGGGCCAAGCGATATGATAGAATCCCAACATGAACCTGCGTTAGAAATTAGAAAGACCAAGAAAGCTGCAAAGCTCTGTTAGAGTGGTTGGGGTTGGCCAATCCCAAATGACTTGGCTCTTGGTTGGATCCATATGCACATCCCATTCATCAATAATGTATCCCAGATATTGATCCTGGGTCATGCCAAAAGTGCACTTCTCCAAATTTCCACACAACTTGTGTTGCCGCAGTGTTTGGATGACTTGTCAGATGTGATGGAGGTGCTCTTCCCAAGTTCGGTTGAAGATCAGAATGTCATCCAAGTACACCACTACAAATGAGTTGGTGAATGGCTGCAAGATGTCGTTCATCAACCTCATGAAGGTTGTGGGAGTATTCGTCAACCTGAAAGGCATGACCAACCATTCGAAAAGGCCCTCTTTGGCTTTGAAGGCACTCTTCCACACATTCAAGAGTTTGATTGGTACCTGGTGATACCCAGACTTCAATTCGATCTTGCAAAAATATTTCACCCCTTTGAGTTGGTCTAGAAGGTCATCAATCCGTGGGATCAGGTACCTATTCTGGACAATGATCTTGTTCATCGTCCAATAGTTAATACACTGTCTCTGAGTCCCGTCCTTCTTTTGTACCAACACGATCAAGCTCCCACAAGGTGATTAACTCGGCTGCATGTGACCTTTCTACACCAACTCCTGAATTTTCCTCTTTATTTCATCGTTCTCCAGAACAGAGCACCGATATATCATTCCATTGGGTAGTGGCACACCTGGGGTTAAATCAATGGGGTGCTTGACTTGACAACGTAGAGGCACCCCTGTGGGTGAGGTGAAGATGTTTCCGTACTCCTCCATAACCTTGTCCATTTGTTGTTGTCATGTAGAGGTACCCTGTCTGGAGGTCATGGCCACAATCTTCTTCTTGCCCTGGGGGCAGATCATTAGGAAAAAAAATTTCGTAGTTTTTGAAATGAGATTACTGCATGATTTTTTGATAACCAAAGAGATAGCGGTAGGTGGTGGTACCTCTGTTATCCTGTACAAATTATTTCCAAAAGTAACAATAACGATGCAAGGCAGGGACTCATACACATCATGTCGCTTCCAAAAGTATGGTTGGCCTAATAATACATCACAAACATCAAGAGGAGAAATGTAACATATTACCTCATCTGTGTAGGGCTTGATGTTGTAGAGAAGGCAACGCTGTTGGCTGGCGCGGAGATCGCATCCTTGGTGAAACCACGCGATGGCGTATGGTTGTGGGTGTGTTGTGGTCGGAAAGCCAAACCGCTTCATGACCTCTACTGAAATGAGGTTCTTTTGGCTCCCATTATCAACAATGAACTGTAGTGGGGAACCCTTTACCCACATATGGGAGTGTAAGAGGCACTCCTCCTCCTCTGGATCTTACGATTCCTCCTTCTGGATCTTCGCAGTGGCAACAATGGCGTTGGGCTCTGCATTAATAATCTGTTTCCCTTTGTCATTCCCCTTGTTAGGTTCTGATTCAAAGTCAAAGCATGCATTTGATTCAAAATCCCCCATCTCAGCCACCAGCGACTTCTTCGCCCGACACTCACTTGTGTTGTGAGTGGAGCTCTTATGGAACTCACACCACTTTCCTGTGTCCTTGTTTAGCTTCGCGGTTTTTTTTCTTTACTTGGGGCTTTGGTAGGCTGTCTTTGGCCACCATACCTTGGATTTTTCCTTTATTCTATGGTTTAGGGGCACCTTTCCCTTGCTTTTTATTTCCCAGATCCGAATTCTCGCTTCTTCTGTTTGAATTTTTGTTCAATCTTGGCAACATATCAGTATGTCGTAGCAACCGAGGAGATGTCAAGGAACTCCATTTCCTCCTAAATATATCTGTGTAGACAACTGTGATACTTTAGCACCAAATTTTTCTCCGAATCTTTGATACCCAGCTTTGTGTGCAAGGTATGGAACAGATTCTCCAGCTCATACACATCTGGACCCCTTTGTTGTCACAACATGGTCCATTGTATGTACTTGTCCTCATAGGTCCCCACATGATAGTATTTTTCCTTGATGGCGTCTTTGAAAGAATTCCAAGTGGGTACTGCTGAGAATAGAGAGGGTTTTGTCTTGTCCTTTTTCTCATAGTACGTTTCCCACCAGTCCTTGACATGGGGGGTAGCTTTGAGGAGTGAAAAAATGATCTTCTCCTTGTCGGAAAAGTCATGAACCGAGAAATATCATTATAATAGATTCAACCATCTATCTACGACATTTGCATCTATTTGGCCATTTCATATGGAAATGTCAAAGTTTACTTGTACCTTAAAGGGAGTTGCACCTTCAGAGTGGTTGTTGGATGCAGATGCGCTGCGGGTGGGCAGTCGTTGAAAGATATGGGCAAAGTTATCCATCATCTTGTTCCTTTATTTTTCAAGGGCCTGCTCGAGAAATATTTTGATAGGATCTCCTACTCCCTCATCTTTATTTTCATCCCCCATGGACATTCATCTGGATTTGCGAGGCTGATCTTCCAAAGGTTCAACCAGATCGATCCCTAAATCCTTATACCTCGACCTCGTTGGGAACATGCAAAGAAGGATTCAGAAAAAGCATACCACTATGATACCACTAATCTGGATCTATGTAGAAACACAACATAATACACATATAACCATAATACAAAGATGCAGCAGAAGTAACACTTCATTTCATTAATATCAAAGAACTAAAATTTTCTTAGAGACATAATGGAAATAAAATAGCTAGGGTGTTGGTAGCTTATCTCTGAGAAGAGAAGTGGCAGCTAATTTTGAAATAAATAAGAGAATTCCAGAAACTACAGTATTCTTAATGATGTTCTAATAACTTTATTTACAAACATTTCATAAAAACATCCATCTCCTCAAAATCCTTGCTATGTAAATATGGTAGGTGTTTTTACTAACAAATATCTTCTTTTCCACATTATTTATGAGCTTAAATGTTATCCACCCATCTAGGATATTTTTCTTAGCTCCTATCTGCTCTTCTTGAAGGGGTCAAAATGTTTAAGAAGTGCAAGAAATTTTTTATGCATGGTTGTAGTAGTTTTCTCATACATCATTTAACTAGAGTTAGGTGTGATCTTAGTTGGGGATTTGGAGGCCACATTGCCTTATTACCATTTTTCACCACTTGAGTCTATTAACTACTTTTAAAAAAGGCTAAACCCATTTGAACCAAACAAGCTAGGGTAAAACATACTGAGGTATAAGAATAAATAACCTTAGCCTTTACTAGGCCATTGTCAATCATAATAAGAACTTCAATGAGGAAAGTAATTTTTTAAAAAGTACATTACAATTTTATGTATTTATGAATAAAACGTTTTGTAGAATTACTAAAAACCTACTCATTTATCTCTTGAAACAAGTTCACTCAAATAAATACATGTTTTTGAGAATGAGAATTATAAAATAATGAAGATAATACATCTAAAGAAAATCTTAATATTATATGTGAAAGACCAATTATTCTACTAAAAAAATTGGAATTAAACAAACTCATCAAGGTAACACACCATCACCTCTTTAAAAAAAAATGCCTATCAATTTAAACAAATAAAAAACTAAAAAAAACCTTTATGAAATTTTCGACGATCATGCAAATCCAATAGTATTTTTCCCCAACCTTATTAACTCATACCTTATGATATACTCTAGTGTGACTCTACTAAGAAGGCACCCTAGAGGAATTTGACAACTCAACCTATCAGATATAATAATCTAGTCATTAAAATAAATTTCAGCAAAAATCTAATCAATCTCTACCTTGTGAATCTCAATCTCTACCTTGTGAATCTCAAACTCTCATTGTAGACTTTCGATACAAACATGTAAAAGATATTTAGTGACATCATTTTAACGATTCACATTGGATTCCATGGACAATCCTTATAGCATTTTCGAAATAAAACCAAGTAATATGGTGAACATTATTCCCCGTTAAGCCTTAGATAATGATAAGACCATGGAAATAAATTACTCTGAAATTCCACTTGTAGACATCAATCTTTTAAATATGTTGATTCTATTCAGGATATTTAAATTTGAGATGCACACATCTATTACAAATACATATCTGAACGCTGCGTCATGGTTTGCATATGAGACCATTGGGTTGAAAGAAGTCGAGGAATATGTTCTTATGTTGCGTCATGGCTTGCATACGAGACCATTCGAATAAGTAAAAATATGTACAAGTCAATTTAAGGTCTTAGTGTATTCCATTCAAATGATATTTGATCTTTATTGGGTTTGAAACACAAAAGGATTGTGAAGAAAATTTATACAAATTTCCATTTCCTAGAAAATACCCGTTATTTCCGTAATGCTTTCAACCACTTCACGCATGGAAAAAAATGGAACCAAATTCCCAATAGCAAACCCAACCATTCAAAAAACTTGGACTATTTATTTACGCTAAGTCAAAAAGCCAATCTTTACCCTACTCCACGGATTAAAAAAAGAACACCAAGCCGAAAAAGAGTATTTGATACCTTTCTGAAGTTACCCCGAAAAATAAAGTTTTTCGTCACATTCCGTACTCTTTTTCCTTCCTTGTATAATATATTTTAAATAAGTATTTGTTTAGCCGATTGTTGACGGAATTTCAGACTTTCTTTATCGTAATGATGGAGTGGAAGACTTATTGGAATTTACTCCTGCCGCCCAGGATTAATTTACAAACTACAAAAGCATAATCGCTTTTCGCAATTTCCTAAATATTCATGCCTGCCTACCTGCTCACAGTCGTAACGCCCTTTTCAGCTTCTTAGGTAGGGAATGTTAAAATATATAATTACTTCTTCATGTAGAAGTTAGACAAATAGTTAAGTGGAGTTAGTTGAGTTGAGTTATATATTCGTGGGCGAGCAAAGCCAGTAAAAAAAATTTACACGAAAAAAAAAAAATTTACCCGCGGTCCGCACGTCTTTAGTGCGGAACCTGTGGAGATCCGCAAGAAGAAGGGTCCGCAACTGCTCCCAGCATCAACTGCGTACTCTCGGGTTTAAAACACAGTTTTACCTTCAACGGGGTGCGGAACCCATCCGGTTTAAAACGCAATTTCCTTTCATCGGGGGTGTGAAACGTGTTCAATAAACAGTACACGGGCGGCGGCGGCGGCGCGAAAGCAAATAAAACAAGCATGAGTTTGTTTTTAAAGGTAGGTACATGCATGAGAATACGTGCATGCGCTTTTTTGACTTATTAAAAAGTCTTTCTATAAAGCAAAGCAAGAAAATACGAGGATGAGCTTTTTCGACTTCTTAAAGAGACTTCGTTAGGCAATCAAAAAAGACAATGCGTATGGTATTCATAAGTTTTTTTTAAGACTTTTTTTATATAATCCTTTTTATAACGATTGTTATATTTATATCACAAAAAAAAATAAAAGGTATTTTTTATATAAAGTTTTTTATAAAAATACAAAGGGATAATTTTTATATAAAATCTAGGGTTTGGGTTTTATTGAGAGATTAAAAAAAAAAAAAAAAAAGTTTAGCAAAGCTTTCATAAAAGAGAGAAATTTAGGGTTTTTTTTGTCAGAGATAATTTTTTTTTGACACGATGACCACATCAAGTTTTCAGCCACAACTTTCATCTTTCAATGGGAAAGATTACGATATGTGGGCTATTAAAATGGACACTATGCTCAAAGCACATGATGTCTGGGTTTGCAGAACCTAAAGATGATGCAGAAGAACGAGCCCTCAGTAATGTAGAGAGGGAACAGTGGAAGAAAGATAAGCGAAAGAATGCACAAGCATTGCTTCTAATCCAACAGGGAGTAGATCGAGTCGTGTTCCAGAAGATCATGATAACCTCGTCAGCAAAGGAGGCATGGGACACCTTGGCGACCAGCTATCAAGGTATGGCCAAAGTTAATATTGTTAAACTGCAGAATACTAGGAGAGATTTCGAAATTATGTAGATGAAGGAGACAAAGGACATTGATTCCTTCATGAATAGGGTCATGTCTGTCGTCAATCAGTTAAAAATCTATGGCAAAGATATTAAAGATCGAACAGTGATCGAGAAGGTTCTTTGATCCTTGTCTACCAAATTTGATGTTGTGGTAGTAGCCATAAAAGAAGCCAAGGACTTGGAAACACTCACAATTGATGAGTTAATGGGATCCCTTCTATCGCATGAAGCAAGGATAGACAGAAATAAGGATTCCACTTTGGAAACTGCCTTCCAAAGTCAAGTCTATATTTCAAAAGGTCGAGGTAGAGGTCGATTGAGAGGCAGAGGACGAGGCAACAACTATGGCGGTCACAGAGATGGCTGAGATGATCATGAGCATCAACGTGGAAGCAGTAGCAGTAGAAGCTTTCATAATAATCAAAGGTCTGACAAATCAAAGGTAAAGTGCTATTACTGCAGTAGATTTGGTCATTATGCTCGTGATTGTAAAAAGAATATTGCAGATCAAGGCAATCAGAGAGCTAATGTTAGTACAGAAAATACTAACTCTATGTTTCTAGCATGCAACACCATGCATGCACCTTCTGATAAGGTCTGGCTATTAGACAGTGGTTGCAGTAACCACATGACAAGCAACAAGGATTTGGTTGCTAATTTGGATGCCTCAGTGCAGACAGAGGCAAAGCTTGGGACTGACAAGACTGTGGCTGTAGATGGTAAAGGAGTGGTCAACATTGTGACCAAAAAGGGGGAGCCAAAGACCATATCAAAGGTATACTATGTCCCTAGACTCAAACACAATTTGATTAGTGTTGGCCAACTGATGCAGAAAGGATACAAAGTTATCTTTCAGGGGCAACAATGTGTTATTTACGACAAATCCCCAAGCAAGCAGCTGATTGCAAAGGTGAAGATGACGAGGAACAGACTCTTTCCTCTCATTATGAACTACAATGATCAGGTTAGTTCTTTTACAAATGCATGTTCTGATGCATACTGGTTATGGCACTTTCGGTTTGGACACTTGCATTTTTCCGGTTTAAAATTATTGCAGCTGGAACAGATGGTGAGAGGTCTACCTCCCATCAAAGATCCTGCTAGCACGTGTGAGTGTTGCGTCTTGGGAAAGCAACACCGTGAAAGTTTTCTGAAAGGAGTTTCTTACAAAGCAAAGAAACCACTTAAATTGGTGCATACCGACTTGTGTGGACCTATGAGGACACAGTCGATTGGTGGAAGCTGTTACTTCCTCACCTTTATTGATGATTATAGTAGGAAGACTTGGGTATACTTTTTGAAGTAGAAGTCTGAAACTTTTTCAAAGTTCAAAGAGTTCAAAGCTTTGGTGGAGAACCAAAGTGATCGACAGATCAAGGTATTGAGATCGGATCGTGGTGGAGAATACGATTCGAAGGCATTCCATGAGTATTGCAAACAACATGGAATCAGAAGACAATTTACGACCAGATACACACCACAACAGAATGGTGTAGCAGAGAGGAAGAATCGAATAATCATGAACATGACAAGGAGCATGTTGAAATCAAGACACCTGTCTAACAAGTATTGGGTAGAAGCAGTTGCATGTGCTGTTTATGTGATAAACAGATCTCCTACAAAGAGCGTGATGAACAGAGTTTCAGGAGCAGCATGGTCAGGTATGTCTTGCAGTGTATCTCATTTCAGAGTTTTTGGATGTGTAGCCTATGCACATGTGTCTAAGCAAATAAGAGACAAATTAGATGATCAAAGTGAAAAATGTATATTTACTAGTTATAGTGAGCAATCAAAAGCTTACAAACTGTATAACCTTGTCACAAAGAAGACAATCATTAGCAAAGATGTTGTGTTCAAAGAACAAGAGTCATGGAATGGAACTATAGACACACTAACCGATGCTCAAACACCATTGATGGAGGATGATCTTGTAGAAGAAGAGGAACAACAAGAACCAAGAGAGCAGACACCAAACAGAGTCACACCAGCGAGGACTCCAAGATTTTCAAAGAAGCATGGATCTTCAAGCAGATCCACAAATCAGAATTCTCCAAGAAGCGAATCAGGTAATGAATCAAATTCTGGTAAGAAAAAGATGAGAAGTTTGAAAGATATTTATGATGATTTGGATGTTAGTTCAAATTTTGCATTGTTGGCATTCCAACCTTCTTCATTTAAAAAAGCAATCAGAGATGACAATTGGGTGCAAGCCATGGATGAAGAGATGAACTCAATTGAAAAGAATGATACATGGGATTTGGTTGATTTATCAAATGATAAAAATCTCATTGGTGTGAAGTGGGTGTACAAGACTAAAGTGAATGAGAAAGGTGAGATTGAAAGATTCAAAGCAATACTTGTAGCCAAAGGATTCTCGCAGCAACCGAGAATAGACTTTGGGGAAACATTTTCTCCGGTAGCCAGATTGGATACTGTAAGAGCAGTCCTAGCGACAGCAGCTCAGAACAAGTGGAAAGTGTATCAGATGGATGTCAAATCAGCCTTCTTGAATGGAATTCTAGAAGAAGAGATTCATGTGCAGCAGCCTCCAGGTTATGAAGTTGAAGGACAAGAAGATAAAGTTTACAGATTGAAGAAAGCGCTCTATGGAATGAAGCAAGCACCTAGAGCATGGTATAGCAGAATCGACAGTTATATGATCAAGAATGGATTTTGCAGAAGCAGCATTGAGCCTACCTTATATACAAAGGTAAATGAGCATGGACAGATTTTGATAGTTTTCTTATATGTTGATGATATGATTTTTACAGGTGATCTTGAAATAGATGAATTTAAAGCAGCCATGATGAAAGAATTTGAGATGACAGATCTGGGTTTCATGAAATATTTTCTTGGCATTGAAGTTGAGCAATCTGAAAAAGACATCTTTATTTGTCAAAATAAGTATGCAACAGATTTGCTGAAAAGATTCAGGATGGATAATTCCAAACCAGTTGCAACAGGTACAAAGTTAAGTAAGGATGATGAAGGGGCAGATATCAATCCAACTCTATTCAAAAGATTGGTTGGCGGCCTCATGTATCTCACAGTTACAAGACCAGATATTATGCAGGGAGTGAGTCTGATTTCTAGATTCATGGAAACTCCAAAAAACACACATTGGAGTGTTGGAAAAAGAATTCCGAGATACATAGCAGGAACCAGAGATTATGGGACAATGTATGCAAGTACAAAAAAGAAAGAATTGATTGGATATATAGATAGTGATTTTGTAGGAAGTTTGGATGATCGGAAGAGCACATCTGGTTATGTGTTCCATCTCGGTTCAGGTGTGATAGCATGGGCATCTAAAAAGTAGCCTATTGTGACATTATCATCAGTAGAAGCAGAATATGTTGCAGCGACTTCAGCAGCATGTCAAGCAGTATGGTTAAGAAGAGTATTGGATGGACTCAAGCAGAAACAGAAAGGATCAACAGCGATATACTGTGACAACACATCAGCAATAGCACTATCCAAGAATAGTGTGTTTCATCAAAAGAGGAAGCATATTGATACTAGATATCATTTTATTCGAGAACTTGTGAGCAATGGAGAAGTTCACTTGAAGCCTTGCAGAACGAGTGATCAATTGGCTGATATCTTTACAAAGCCATTAGCAGTGGATTTGTTTGAGTTTCACAAAAGAAACTTGGGTGTTGTAAGCCTAGTTGAGACATACACCAGCAGGCATGTTTGAGTTTTCATAAGTTATGTTTTAGTTTAGAGGTCGTAATTAAGGGAGAGTGTTAAAATATATAATTACTTCCTCATGCAGAAGTTAGACAAATAGTTAAGTGGAGTTAGTTGAGTTGAGTTACAGTTAGATTTGATGAGCAAGTTAGACAGTGAGTTAAGCGAGTTGATTAAGTTCAGTTATGTGTGAGAGTGTGTGCATGTCAATTAGATTAAATACCCTTCACGGGTTCATTGTTTCAAGAGAGTTTTATGATTCAGAGTTTTATGATTAATTGAAGAGCCGCAGTTCATTGTTCGTGTGTGAAATATTCGTGTTATTTGTGTGACAGAATCCTCTATCTCTCCAACAGGTAAGAAGTCTTTTACACTAGCGGGACATTGTAGCCAGGCCTGTAACACTGCATTAAGGGGTTTGGCTTCTCTCATTACATTAGGTATATAGACCATGAATTATGAGACCGAGCGATATCGGCAAACTTAAATCAATTATAGGTTCATGCAATGGCATAGAGCTTAACAAAGGCTGAAACCTGATTTATAAGTTTGATCAAATCGTGCTAACTTTCATATATTGCAGGTTTTATAAAGCGATATTTCTTAGTTTGAAGTTTGGATCTGAAATTTGCGTAGAAATCAATTGTTATTATGGGTGACACGATCATTCCTTCAATGTCTATGGAGTGGACGATTAATGTCCAAGAAAGCATGGATGTGAGTAGCCTCCAAAAGAAATTACACGAGCGTTTGGTTAGCAGAATATTAGAAGCAGTCAAGCGCTGGAAAAGATCTGTTATTTCTGTGTGGAAGAGGATTTCGCAAGTGGGCGCGAATGATCCTCGAAGAGTTATCCATTCCATCAAAGTTGGCCTCGCACTGTCTGTCGTCTGTCTTTTCTACTTCGTGAGGCCAATCTTCGACTCCTTCGCCGAAAATGCCATGTGGATTGTCATGACTGTCGTGATGGTCTTTGAATTCACTGTAGGTAATTACTCATTAAAATCCCTCATCATTTTGGGTCATTAAAACCCCATGAAGCCACATATGGACGAAGGTTTTATTTCACAACAAAGCTTAAAAAAAAATCTTTATAATTTGAAGATATAAAAATTGGATATCACGATTTCATCAGTATATCGTATCACTAGATTTGTTATTAGGCTTTAACAATAATAAATTGATGTCTTATGTTATAACGCAGGTGCTACGCTGAGCAAAGGCCTAAACAGATCCTTTGCTACGTTGTTCGCGGGATTCCTAGGAGTGGGGATGAGATATGTTGTAGAACATACAGATAGAAATTGTGAACGAGTTATACTGGGTGTCTCTATTTTTGCTTTAGGTCAATACATTTTCATTCCTGAAAACCTTGAAAATTCAGTTTTGCATGGTATATTTGATTACTTTTCCGTAATTCTAATGTATTTGCTCCATTTGATGGTGCAAGTGCAGCATCCACATATTCACGCTTCTTTCCACTGATCAAGAAAAGATACGATTATGGTGTCATCATTTTCATTCTCACCTTCAATCTCCTAGCCAGCTCTGGCTATAGCGACGAAAATATTTTTAAAATGGCACATCAAAGGATGTCTACAATAGCCATAGGTTGTGCACTCTGCTTTTCTATTAATGTGATTGTTTTCCCTGTATGGGCTGGAGATGATCTTCACAATTCCATTTTATGGAACATGGAAGGACTGGCAGAATCTGTGGAAGGTAAGTTACAGCAACAACCAACAATAAAATGGATGCCCAAAATTAGCATGTATATTGAAGCTTGATTATGGAAATATGTGGCCCTATATCCATCTATTGCTCAATATTTTTGGGGTTTTTAAATATTAATATTTGCTTTTTATTCTGTAAAAAAAGTTTTATTGGTAAACAGTTGTGGTTGGCCACTTGCCATTAGAGTTGAAGGTAGATTTTGGAAATATTGATTGTAAATTTTGGAAATATTTATTTTTTATTCTTAGTCATGATTTGGCAATATTTCCAAAATCTGTAATCGAAATAAGAATGTTACATTGAGAAAATCTTCTATGTACCTATTTCAAATCAGCGGTGGTTGTATCATTAGTTTTATGCTCACCCAAAAGTTGCTAATTCTGTAAAAATAAACATTCAGTTACACCAAAATTGTTTGTATAATTGCAGAATGGATGACAACATACTTCGTGGACCCAAATGGTGGTCAGGGAACAGCGAATGATGAAGTTCCAAGAGCCTTTAAATTTGTTCTTAACCCGAAAGCCACCGAAGAGTCATTGGTAAATAACATCAAGCATTAATTGTTGGAAATATGATGCAGAGTGTTGTCCTTGATGGCAACCCACTGAATGAAGATGAAGACATGTGACTGTTGACATGTGTTGTCCTTGATGGAAATCCACTTGATGAAGTTATGCTTGACTTGATGGCCTTGGTAAATGATGTAAATCTGATGTTTGTTGACAATATGATGCTAAGTGTTGTCCTTGAAAGGCAACCCACTTGATGAAGATGATGACAACTTACTTGATGAAGTTGTGCTTGTTAGAATATGTCCTTGATAAAGAAAATATGATGTATCTGATTAATAAGCAGTGGCAATGAAGAAAGGTGAAAGTGCTAATTCATTATGATGAAAAAGTATGTTTTCTTGGTATACGGCGAATTGGCCTAGGGGAAGTCAGCGTATGCCTTGTGAAAAAGAACGTCTTGCGTCGGCTTTGAAGGAACAGCACTCAAAGTGCAAAACAGAGGAGTAACCACCATGGTATTCACCCATTGTATTGGGTAATGATCCGACTAATTGACCCCGTCCAGGTAGTTTTGGGCTTATGGTATTGTTTTGGTCCATGGTATTGAAAAAGGGGCTCATGGTATTGAAAAAGGATAAACCTATATAAGGAGAAGAAATTCATTGTGCAAATCATATGTGTGGGTGCAAGATGTCTGAGCTTGAATGAATACTTCTCTCTGAAGTATATCTGAATGGAAAGGGTTACACTTGAATGATAAATCTGAATGTATGATGCACCAATGATGAAGAAGGGGATCTAGATCTGAATTTCTCTTGTATTTGCTAGATATGATTATGGAAGGCTTAGATCTGTGATGAGGCGAGCATCTAGGCGAACATCTGTCTGAAGCAAAAGGGTAGATCTGAACTGAATATCTGATCTGATGAAGTATGCTGCTCTGTAATGATTGAAGATCTATATGCTACTTCGCCGCGGAGGAAGCGCGTATATACGCAGCTTCAGCGAAGAGAAAGCGCGTATGCGCAATAAAATATACACTGAGGTATACGCTGGTTTGTGTGGACGGAAGCGCGTATATACGCGACATCAGTGAAGTGAAAGCGCGTATACAAACTAGGGTTTGCTGAAGCAAGGGGTATGAAATATCTGATCTGTTCTGCTGTGTTTCTGCTATCTGATCTGTGTTGATATGTATCTGTTGATGATGTATGTTTGTGCTTAAAAGTATGGAAAGGGTTCAGTCTGGAAATATGATGATTTGTGGCCTGCAAGTTGTGTTCTATTGAAGTGGTTGGATCCAGTGTGAAAATTGATGAAACGTGGTCCAAGGTGGTGCTGAGGGTTGTAGCCTTCAGTCAGGGGGTCGTAGCTCCCTTCCAGGTGAGGCTGGTAAACGAGATCGGGGGTCGGAGCTCCCTTCCAGGTGAGGCTGGTAAACGAGATCGGGGGGTCGTAGCTCCCTTCCAGGAGAGGCTGGTAAACGAGTCAGGGGGTTGGAGCTCCCTTCCAGGAGAGGCTGGTAAACGAGCGCAGGTGGGTGCCTGCGTGCTGGTCAAGTCTGCGCCAGCACATATGTTGTAAGATGTTTTCTCTGTAATAAAATATTGAAGGCTGAGCAACTGCAGCGGTGGTTTTCTCCCGATTTGGGTTTCCACCTAAAAATCCTGGTGTTCATGTGTGATGCTTTGTGTGATGGTTTATTCTGTTCTTACTGCACATGTTTACTGCTCATTGAATATCTGATGAATAAATGATGGAAGGGTTTAAGTGAAGATTTAATGACATAAATAGATATCTGTGTATACGCGAGTTTCGTAAAGGGTATCCGCGTATATACGCAAGTCTGGTTCAGGAAAGTAGCGTATGCATTTTAGAAGCAAGAAAAAGTGAAAGTTTTGAATATGCAGTAAATATTGATTCACCCCCCCCTCTCAGTATTTTTCCCAACAATTGGTATCAGAGCAGGTCCTTGTGGAGAAGCTTGATCGCTTAAAGGAGATCCGTCGCAATGGGAAGTCAAGAAGGAATAATGTCTATAAAGCCACCTATATTCAATGGAAGCAATCTGATATTCTGGAAGGTACGTACAAAAACATATCTGCAAAGTCTTGGTGCAGATGTATGGGCAATCGTGGAAGAAGGTTATCAATACCCGGCAAGTATTCCTACTGATGCAGCTGAAAGAAAGAATTATGAAATCAATGCCAAAGCAGTGAATGTCTTATTGGGAAGCATGTCTGAATCAGAATTTGCTAAAGTGATGCAGCTACATTCGGCAAAAGACATATGGGACAAAATCATTCTAAGCTATGAAGGAGACACAAAGGTAAAAAGTGCAAAACTCCAGACTCTTAGAATTGAATATGAAAATTTGAAGATGCATAGTGATGAAAGTGTTGCCAGTTTCTTTCTTCGTCTAGATGATATTGTAAATCGGATGAGAAATTTGGGTGAAACCATGGCTGATACTACTCCGGTGGAAAAGGTCTTGAGATCTTTGACTTCAAAATTTGACTCTAAAGTTTCTGCTATTGAAGAAAGGCAAGATCTGCAAACTCTTTCTGTTGTTCAATTACATGGTACTCTGACTGCTTTTGAAATGAGACAAGGAGGTCCTTCTCAAGTAAGAGAAGCTGCTTTTAAGGCATCTACAAAAGGAAAGGAAAAGGAAGTTGTCAAAGAATCCAGTTATATATCCGATGAAGAAGAAGCGAATTTCGTGAGAAAGCTCCAACTAGGTACTGGAAGATTCAAAGGTAAGCTTCCCTTCAAATGTTTTGAGTGTGGAAAAGTTGGTCATTATGCTGCTAAATGTCCTTATAGAAAAAAGCATGGTAAAGAGAAACAATTTGAGAAGAGAAAGAGTTATTATGCAAAAGAAGATGATGATGAAGTGTCCAGTGAAGATGAAGAAGATTCTGACCAAGATCTAAAAGTGCTCATGGCTAAGAAGCAAAAGAAGAAGGTTACTCGAGGAAAGGAGATACCTCATAAATCATGTATAGCAAAAATTGAAGAAGATGAAACGGATTCTGACGAAGATCTACAAGCACTCATGGCAAAGAAGAAAAAGGAGAAGGCCACTTGTAATACTCTTCTTTGTGCAAACAATAGTAAAGATAGTGAAAGTAAAGTTGTGGATCTAGAAGAAGCTCTCAAGATTAAAGAGGAAGAACTACAAAGTTCATACAATAAGCAAGAAACTATCTATAAAGAGATGATCTCACAAATGAAAGATCAAATAGAAATGCTGAATGAACAGGTGGATAAGTATCAAAGGTTTCATACCTATGCATCCAATCGAATTAAAGATCTAGAAGAAGATCTTGAAAAATCAAGCAAGAAGAATGAAGGACTTGAAGCTGCTATCATCTTTCTGCAAGCAGAGCTAGAAGCATCAAGTAAGGAGAATGAGGAACCTCTACAATCCTTTGAAAAGGAAGGCCTTGAAGCAGAAATTATCTCTCTCGAAGAAGATCTGGAAAAATCAAATAAGAAGAATGAAGAGTTGGAACAAACATGTGAAGAAAACGAAAATTGGCTGAAAGAAGAGATCCTAAATCTGAAGGATCAAGTTGAAGATGGAAGAAGAAAAGAAGAAAGCATGACAAAGCAATGTCAAGCCTTGGAGGTTGAGGTAAACATTCTCAAAGGTAAATTAGAAGAAAAGGTTAAACTTTTGAGGTTTCAAGATAGTACTAAGATTTTGGACAATATTCTGAGTAATCAAAGGTCTCCTGCTATCAAACTTGGTCTTGGTTTCCATGAAACTGTTAAAGGAGAATCTAGCTCACAAAGAAGTGCTAAAAAAAAAAAAAAATTGAGCGGAATGTAATGCAAACTTTGATGTGTTAGAGAAGAAGAAACAAAAGATCAAACCAACAATCACCAGATTCTCAAAGGAATTCATTCAAGAATGTTGAATGTTTTAAATGTCATAATTATGGGCATGTTGCAGCAAATTGCAGAAGCAGAACAATTCCGCCACAAATAAACAGGTACTATGGAAGCTTCAAGGGATATTGTTTCTCATGTAACAAGTATGGACATAAAGCAACTGAGTGTAAAAGAAGGAAGATCAGAAATACTCATTATAACTCTTATTACTCTGGACACATAAGATGTTATTCTTGTAACAAGTATGGACATGTAGAAAAGGAATGCAGGCTGAATAGATATGATAAATTGGATAACTTCCAGCACACAAATAGAAAGTTTAAACAAGTCTGGAAAAAGATGGACGGATGGAATAAGAATCAATCTAGAGAAGAAAATGATACTTTTGTGGATTCTCTAGAAGACAATGATTTTCTTGAAGAAAACACTCAATTGAAAGACCGACCAGAAACATAGGGAATTCTGACCCTACTGCAGTCATCCGCTTCTGAAGCTGACTTTTCTTATTGACTGCAGGAATGATGTGAGATACATTATGAGATCTAGTAATGTATCGTCACAAGGGGAGAAGCTCATGATGACTCCTCATGGTTGATTTGATTATCACCCATGTTTACTTGATAGCGCATAATACGATGTGGGAAGGGCAAGTCTGAGGAGGTACCAGCTCGAAGGAAGAAATGAAGGAAGATGGAAATTTTCTATGCTTCACTTTCCATACGCAGGTTCCATTAACTAAAGTCGCGTATACACGCGAGTTCCAGTAGACGCAGTCGCGTATGCATTGATGATAAGAAAATTTATCTGATAGCTGAAGATCTGAAGCAGAGGTCCAGGGGGAGCATCAGTCTGACTGCTGATGATTGCAATGTTAGCATCATTCTAGTTATACTCTTGATAATGAAATGATGCATGGGTTCTTGTGTTGAAGATTATGGATGAAGCCTGGTTGCTTTATGATGAAGAGGATTCATTGTTGAGATGAAAGTCTTATAGTTCAGAGATGAGGACAGATCATGCAGAGATTGTTGTTGATGACTTGCTGTTGAAGGTGTCTCAGATTGCACAAGTTAAGGAAGAAGCACTGGCGTAGGGGGAGTAGCAGGTTGAATTCTAATGGTTGCATTGTTGGAAATATGACTGCTAATTCTTTGGTCTCGGTGATACTCATGCTCAAATGATGATGATTTGGTACATGGATTATTATGATGAGATTTTGAGCCCTGGTTGCTGATAAGTATCTTTGTGTGGATGAGTTGGATATCGTTTGTTTCAGATCATATAGAGTTTGGTTGCTATGGTTGAGATCTTTTGCTTACATATGTTACTTCATGTTACATCTTGAAGATCATGGTGATTTTGGACCACATGGATGATTGCTTGACACATATCTGAAGATGCTGTTCTGGTATGATAATCTTTTGGAAAGAATGTATTGATGCTGCAAAGGATCTGAAGGCTTGGGCTTATGCTACAACAATTGGATGACGCTTGAAGATACAACTACACTATTCTGTTATATCTGTAGTCCAGGGAAGCAGTCAAACATCTCAGAAAGAAGCTGAACATTGTCTTTTCCTCATAGAAAATCAGATCTGATTGAATTTTAGAAGATGGCTTGGGATACGCGGGTTTCCTGAAACACAGTCGCGTATGTACGCGAGTTAATGCACAGAAAACCGCGTATGCATGATTGCTGACATTTTTTGCTTGGAGTCAGCTCACTTCAGCACAGCTGCAGTGCTGTTTGGTATCTCTGGTGGTGTTCCAGTTCTCATAATTCTGTTTCTAATGTTTTGATGAAGATGCCTTGATGATTTGTTGGTGGAAGTTTTCGGGATGCACAAACTAAGGGGGAGCCTTAGTCATTTGGAAAGATTGCTTGGTTGCACAGATTCAGGGGGAGCATTAGCTTTGCTGACTATAATGCAGTGTTGGCATTATGATGGTTCTGAAATATGTTCTCTTTCTTGAGGACTTTATGGTGTTGGTCTTAAAAGCTATATTTGTAGTTTGATGAAAAGGTCTTGTTGAGACCCATGTTGTAAAATTGTAATATTCAGTCATGTAAGGAATTGTCAATTTGTAAACCCACTTGGTTGGGTAGCTGAGTTGAAATGTGTAAACCCACTTGGTTGGGTACTTGAGTCTTATATGTAAATCCACTTGGTTGGATATTTGATGTAAGTATGAGTCTTTGGTGATAGGAAGTTCATAGAGTCATGTAATTCATTGAAAAATATGTTTGAAGATTCAGCATGAACTCAGAGGGATCTTGGTCACTTCAGTATACATCAGATCTGCAGAACGCTTCTTCTACATGAGGAGAATAGGGGGAGAGTGTGGTGGTTTTGATCTGCCCTTTGCCCTTGATGTCAAAGGGGGAGAGTTACATGGTGTTTGAATGAAGAGAATGGGGAGAGTGACATGGTGTCTATCTGTTGTGGTGATCAAACACCATTGTGGTTGCCATCAAGTCCAAAGGGGGAGATTGTTGGCAATATGATGCAGAGTGTTGTCCTTGATGGTAACCCACTTAATGAAGATGAAGACATGAGATTGTTGGCATGTGTTGTCCTTGATGGCAATCCACCTGATGAAGTTATTCTTGACTTGATGGACTTGGTAAATGATGTAAATCTGATGTTTGTTGACAATATGATGCTGAGTGTTGTCCTTGAAAAGCAACCCACTTGATGAAGATGATGACAACTTACTTGATGAAGTTGTGCTTGAGAGAATATGTTCCTGATGAAGAAAATATGATGTTTCTACAGTGTGTACAGAAGGCTATGAAGAAAGGATTTCAGAATGTACTCAAAGTATGATGAAAAAGAGTATGTTTCTTGGTATACGTGGATTGGCCTAGGGGAAGTCGCGTATGCACGCGGAAAGGAACGTGCCAAGTAGCGTATGGGCTAAAGCGCTCAAAAAGTGCAAAACCAAGGGTAACCACCATGGTATTGACCCATTGTATTGGGTAATGATCCGCCTAATTAACCCCGTCCAGGTAGTTTTGGGCTCATGGTATTGCTTTGGCCCATGGTATTGAAAAAGAGGCTCATGGTATTGAAAAAGATAAACCTATATAAGGAGAAGAAATTCATTGTGCAAAGCATGAGAGTAAGAGCAAGATGTCTGAGCTTGAATGAATACTTCTCTCTGAAGTATATCTGAATGGAAAGGGTTACACTTGAATGATAGATCTGAATGTATGATGCACCAATGATGAAGAAGAGGATCTAGATCTGAATTGCTCTTGTATTTGCTAGATCTGTTTATGGAAGGCTTAGATCTGTGATGAGGCGAGCATCTAGGCGAACATCTGTCTGAAGCAAAAGGGTAGATCTGAACTGAATATCTGATCTGATGAAGTATGCTTCTCTGTAATGATTGAAGATCTATACGCTACTTCGCCGCGGAGGAAGCCCATATATACGCAGATTCAACGAAGAGAAAGCGCGTATGCGCAATAAAATATACACTGAGGTATACGCTGGTTTGTGTGGACGGAAGCGCGTATATACGCGACATCAATGTAAGTAAACGCGTATACAAGCCATGTGAAGCTGAGAATTATGAAATATCTGATGCGATTCTATTGCCCTCCCGCTATCTGATCTGTATTGATAAGTATCTGTTGGTGATGTATGTTTGTGCTTGAAAGTATGGAAAGGGTTCAGTTTGAAAATATGATGAAATGTGGCCTGCAAGTGGTGTTCTATTGAAGTTGTTGGATCCGGTGTGAAAATTGATGAAACGTGGTCCAAGGTGGTGCTGAGGGTTGTAGCCTTCAGTCAGGGGGTCGTAGCTCCCTTCCAGGTGAGGCTGGTAAACGAGAGCGGGGGGTCGTAGCTCCCTTCCAGGTGAGGCTGGTAAACGAGAGCAGGGGGTCGTAGCTCCCTTCCAGGAGAGGCTGGTAAACGAGTCAGGGGGTTGGAGCTCCCTTCCGGGAGAGGCTGGTAAACGAGCGCAGGTGGGTGCCTGCGTGCTGGTCAAGTCTGCGCCAGCACATATGTTGTAAGATGTTTTCTCTATAATAAAATATTGAAGGCTGAGCAACTGCAGTGGTGGTTTTCTCCCGACTTGGGTTTCACCTAAAAATCCTGGTGTTCATGTGTGATGCTTTGTGTCATGATTTATTATTTGTTCTTACTTGCACATGTTTACGCTCATTGAATATCGATGAGATAAATGATGGAAGGGTTTAAGTGAAGATTTAATGACATAAATAGATATCTGTGTATACGCGAGTTTCGTAAAGGGTATCCGCGTATATACGCAAGTCTGGTTCAGGAAAGTAGCGTATGCATTTTAGAAGCAGGAAAAATGAAAGATTTGAATATGCAGTAAATACTGATTCACCCCCCCCCTCTCAGTATTTTTCCCAACATTAATTTATACTACCATCTTTTATTGTATAAAATTGGCGATTCGTTTACAAAGAAATTTATGCGAATTTTGCAGGTGAATTTTGCCAGTTGGGAACCACCACATGGATGCTTTTTCTTCAGATATCCATGGAATCTGTATGAAAAGGTTGGAAGCATGACGCGACACTACGCCTACTCTGTGGATGCTTTAGCTGGATTGTTAAAATATGAGATTCAGGTATTGGTCGAAAATTCCGAAATAATACGGTTGCATTTTCGTAGACTAATTAATTTCTTATCATCTAATCATGGGTGAAGATATCATCTGGTCAGGTTCCATTTTCCGTAAAAGAAAATTTGAGAACACCGTGCTTTGACCTCGGTAGAGAGTCTGCAAACATTCTTCATGAACTCGCTGAGACAGTAAGGACGACAAGAAGAAGTAAAAGCCCCCATTTAATGACGGATCGGTTAAGAACCGTTTTGGTGAATCTGCAAAATTCCCTGACAGCTGATCCAGAGCTTTTCATCGATACTAAGAGCTGGAAAATTCTAGAGAAAAATTTCTCGAAGGGATTAAATTTACATGCCTCCCCAATCCTGAACCCAGCAAAACAGTTTGATCATCTGACAAGTAAAACGTCGTCTGGAACTACTACTAAGGGGGAAGATATACAACTAGATAAGTTAAGAGATATAGCTGACAAGATGTGCCAAATGAGAGAAATGAAGCAAAGTAGTTGTGCATTTAGGGAGGTCCTTCCTCTTGCTAGGTTTTATCCTCTTCTGCTAGAAACAATGGCAAAGTTAGAGAGCGTGATTATGGCAGTTGATGAGCTTGGAGGAGGCGCGAAATTTCAACAAACTGATCGGAATGTAAATTAATGCCCACCATCAACATTTTTGACACAGACAACTAGGTCTCCAACTTCAAGGAAACAAATAGTACGGGTCGGTCAATCCCCATCAATATCACCACATACAACTAGTATGACCGATTGACTGAGTCACCAGTACTTCTTGTGTGAAAATTGACGAAAAACAAAACCATGGTCAACTCAGCAAACAATGCAAGGGATATATGGGCAAACGATACTCAACAACAGAGATCCTCCCACCACAACTTGTGGAATCTAAACATTTATTACTTAATTTAATTGTTCATCAATGTCAAATACGATACTCAGGAACAAGATATACTCCCACCGCAAATTGTAGAACCTATACATTTCTTTCTTAATTTAATAGTTTATCAATGTCAATTCAGCGGAAAAAACATAAACACACTGCAACAGCAACTCCATCAATGTTTTTTTAAGAGATATGTGAATGATCGTTTTTCGTGAGTTTTATCCATTTTCCCCGTAATTAGTTGTCTTCAAGCGATATGCACCATTAAAAATGAAGTAGTTAGTGTTGTGGATTGCGATTCTTACACTCCATTTGTTTCGAAATTTAAAAGAAAAAGTGGTAATTAAATTAAGAAAACAATCAAACTAATATAAAATAAAGAATAAATTATTTTAAATTTTTTCTTTTTCGAAATGTGTTTAATGTATGTTGCTTTTTTAAAGTTTGGGATTGGTTTCTCTTCATTCTTTTCATTCATTTTCTAAAAGCAAAGGTTACATTCTGTAATATTATGGGTGACCTCAATCTTCAAGATGGAAACTATTGGCCATCTTACTTAGTTATAAGTCATCTAAAAGTTAAATTTCTTGAGTCTATCTTTCCAAGCTTTATATACTATAATATCTATTATCTCATTACACTTACAACTAGTAAAATAAATGCTAGCTGACTATATCAGAAAACTAGATACAAAAATTTTATAGTGCACTCTCGTAGTTAATCATCAGACAATTCTACAGGGAAAGGGACTTTTGCACTTGACTCTGGCATGTCCACTTGGCGCAGATTATGGACTTGTCTTTAAATTCGACTTAGACACAGATTTTGATGGTGAAGATGTAGCTGAAGACCTTGAATGTCTCGGTGAATCTATTTAAGGCTCAGTTGTGTAGGCAATTGCCCCCCAGCTTCCTGTACTACCATAATGGCCTTTTCCATCAAACATTTTGTGGACCAATATAAGTGATCTGGTTGTTTTAAGAGGTTCAATCTACCTCTGGTGCTCCCTAGATTAGAAACCAGGGGTTCCCACTCTTCACTCAGGAGGTCAACTTCCACTTTCGTTTTCAGATCCTTCTCCCACGAGGAAATGAGTGATTTTATCTGTGTTGGGGTTCCGACCTCATATGCTGGCAGTAAGTTCTGCATGTTATCTTGGTCTGTTTTCCTTCCTCTTCGGCGTTGAGCGTTGCTTGACGAACCGCTCGGTGCCTTTCCATTATCTCGTGATTGTTTGCTACCTTGTCCAATGTTACCCTTTCCTACAACTGCCTTAACCATTTTTACTTTTCCTGCACCACCCAACAACTGTAATTTCACTCGAACCCGAACAAGAGTTATTACCGACGTGGAAAAGAAAAAGTAATAGACAGTCTAGGTGGACCTATAATAACGAAGAAAACAAGATTGTTAATCCCGCTCGGTCATATTCAAGCCTTTCTCATCACTTTCCTCTGGTCGGGCTTGCATTGGGCCCCCACGTCGATGCATAATTTTCTCATATTACAGAGACCTCCATTAGGTTTGGGCACTACCTTTGGGTCAGTAGTAACCTCCTCATACCTCAAAGCCCATATACGGGTCCTTTCCAACCCCATGCTGGCATTACTATCCTCTACTCATCGACACCACATTAACCATATATTTATATATTTAGAGACTGTATTAATAAACATAAGAACAGTAACAGGCCCTAGCTACCAGTACATGCCCATTTGGGCACAAAATCTACCATATAACAAAGAAATTGACTCGATGTGGACCAACATAGACACATGAATCATTGACTCAGAAATGTGGTGGTGCAACTTTTTTAAACCATTCGAATCATTCACCATAGCCTGAGAGAGAAACTCCATTGAAATTACGAGGGGAGCCTGAGATACATACCAGAAACCTTGTTTCTCGGTTGCCCTGTGGTGGTCTCCTCCTCTACCTCTCCCACGCGCTAGCGCTTCGATCTAGGGTGAAACATTCTCCACAATCCACAACATCCAAGAATAAACCTTAACAAAGGTTAGCATGCATTTTCTAACTCTTACCACCTATCCTCCCGCATACCTCGCTCTCCCATCGCTCCCTGGCAAGATTTTAGATCCCATCATGACATTATTTACTCTAGAAATGTGTTGGCTTTGGGTGGGCCATCTACCATCCCTGCCTCATGTCATCTCATTCACTTCCATGATACCCATGCAGATCTCCCTCTACGCTGATCAGCAAAAAATATAGTTAATGCATTATTCATAATTATACTACATATTGAGAAGGAGATACACTGCATGAAAACAGAAATTTCTACCCTGAGACAAAGAATTTTAGAGCTCGAAAAAGGTAAACATGCCACAACCTCTCTTGTTTCCACTCTAGTCTACTCAGGAATAAAGGTAAATTATACTCTGCACAATGCTCCTAAATATACAGAAGAAGTTGAGATTGCAGAAGGACATTTTGATCCCCATATTGGTTTTAGAGAAATGCAATTGCTTGCCATTCAATATCAACAACATCATGTTAAAGTCAATGTTTGCATAAAAGGAAAGATGTTTAATTTGGTAGCATTTCTTGGTTCAGGATCAGATGTAAACAAGTTTTCTAAAAAGGTTGTTCTAGCTCAGTATTGGGTTACTTCTACCCGCAAGCTGACAGGGCTGGGAAAAATCACTCTTGAGTATGAAGTACCCAAAGCTACAGTTTGTTTTGAAACACATTGTGTCAAATTAAAATTTGCTGTTGGTGATATACCAGTTGACTGTATTCTTGGTAATGTGTTCTTAGCTGCAGTTGAGCCCCATGGTTCAATGAGATTTCCCAATAAAAAGGTTGGATACTTCATCACTATTTATACATCAAACGAAAAGGGTAAGAGAATAAATTTTCCCTATGTTTCCAATACCCGTGTTTCCACCATGGTGCAGGCCATGTAAGAAGACTTGCAAAAGCAGAAAACATTTTATCAGAAATCAAAGAATTTAAAAGTATTCTCAATATTGAGCAACAATTGAGTTCTCCACAAGTTCAAAAACAAATTTCTGAACTACAAAAACAATTTGAAGACCAGTGTTGTTCCGAAGAACCAAATGCATTCTGGCACAGAAAGCAACACTGTGTTGAGCTACCCTACAAAGAAGATTATGTGGGTAAGCCTTGTAAGTCCAGAGCCATTCTTATGAACAAAGAGTATCGCAAGCTCTGTGAAAAAGGAGATAAATCAGCTTCTTGACAGAAAGCTGATTAGAGAGTCTAGCAGCCCTTGGAACTGCTATGGCTTCTATGTTAATAAAAGAAGTGAACAGATTTGAGGCATTCCTAGACTAGTTATTAACTACAAGCCTCTTAATCCTGTACTGGCTGACGATACCTACCCAATTCCCCACAAAGGAGATCTGCTCAGTAGGATCGCTGGAGCCAAAATATTTTCCAAGTTCGACCTCAAATCAGGATTTTGGCAAGTGGCCATTGCAGAGAAAGATAAGTTAAAAATAGATTTCAGTGTTCCTGCAGGCCATTACGAATGGAACGTGATGCCATTCGGCCTCAAGCATGTGCCTTCAAAATTCCAGAAGGTAATGGATTCTGTGTTCAAGCCATATGCTGAATGGTTGTTGGCTTATATAGATGATATCCTGATATTCTCTAAAAATCTTCAAGAACATTTCAGACACTTAAAGATTTTTATGAGATTGGTTAAGAAAAATGGTTTGGTTCTAAGTAAAAAGAAAATGAAACTTTGCCAAACCAAAATTAAATTCCTTGGGCACAACATTGAAAATGGTCAAATTGCTTTACAGTCTCATGCACTTGAATTTGCAGATAAGTTTCCTGATGAGATTATTGACAAGACACAATTGCAAAGATTTTTAGGGTGTCTTAACTATGTAAGAAATTTTTATCCTGCATGTTCCATTGATAGATCTCTGCTAAATCAGAGATTAAGAAAGAATCCTTAGCCTTGGATAGAAGAACACTCAGAAGAAGTCCGGCAGATCAAGGCTAGGGTCAAGAATCTCCCTATTCTGTATGTTGCAGAAGATGCTTATTTCAAGATTGTTGAATCTGACCCAAGTAACATCGGTTGGGGAGGTGTGTTGAACCAAAGGCCAAATGAAGAAAGTAGCAAGAAAGAGGAACAAGTTGTGCAATACGCCTCAGGAGTTTGGAGTAAAAATGAAAAGAATTACTCCACTATTTAACAAGAGGTAAAATCTGCTTGGAACTGTATTTGTAAATTTTCAATTCATTTGGTTAACAAGTTTTTTTTGCTAAGAATAGATGCACAGGCTTTGGAAAAAGTCTTAACAAAGACTATCAAGAATCCTGAAGATGCCAAGTTTGCAAGGTGGCAGGCTCTATTCACCAACTTTTATTTCAAAGTTGAGCACATCAAAGGTATTCATAACTGTCTGCCTGATTTTCTTAGTATAGAATACATCCAGCAGCAAGAACATCATGATGACCCGAGGACGAAGAAGAAACATATGTGATGGTAATTATTACGGAATGGGACCAAGCCCATCAAAGAGAAACAATCAGATCTATATTCGATAATGAATCATGGGCAGTTTACAAAGAAAAGTGGAGACCGAAATGACAGCTCCGCAACACAAAAATACTGGATGCAGATTTCCAGAATCATTCAGATATCCAGCATTTGGTACCTGAGAGACAAGTACATCCAAAAGGAAGCAGATGGATCCACAATATGATGTACTCCACTAGCATGACAGCTTCACAAGAGGCTGAAAGGTCTTTATCTGAAGATTTTTGTGACCTCACTGTTATCTGTACTGGTGGCAGTGATAGAACAAGAATCTATTACAAATCATATGCCATAAACAGAACATGGTGGCCGGGACATAACTGGTCAGAACACTTCCAAATGTGGCCAGGTAATAATCCTGACTTAATTTTTCCTGACACTGTGTATAATTTTGCAGGATACAAAACACATTGGTGGAACCTAATAAACAAAGATGGCCGTAATGAGACACATTACACCAAGTTGAAGTTTGGTTCTACATGGATAAACCAGCACAACTTACAACCGCCCTAGCTACATGACTGGTGGTTTGATTATGGATTAAGTGCTTATAGTATGGATCAATATTATTATGAATCCTATTTCCAAAGTCGATGCAACGAATGTTTGGAGAGCAGTATAGGAGAATGTTTTGATTATCCTTGTCAGACTGTAGGACAACTAGGAAAACTGGAATACAGACTATTTAGTTATGTCCTAGAATCCCACATGAAGATGCATCATCAATGGTTGGTGTTAACAAAAATTAAAGACCAAATAATCCTAAACAAGCCAATGATTGTACGCCGGATTTACACAAAAGCTTGGGATGACAATATCTACCCAAGACTGAGATTCCCAGGCATCAAAATCTCAGATGATAATAATGAAGCCAATACAAGTGGTTCAGGAGAGCTCCACTAAAACAAAAGTATTCTCTGTGTAGTAATACCCAGTCACGGGTTTACAGTGACAGGTCTTTTCCCGAGGGATTTTCACCTATTTGAAAAAGCATCCTCCGTGTAGATAATGATAAATGTTTCCTCGTGGGCCTTGTACATAAAAGGTATCCACAGTGTATCCCACACACTTCACGAGTTAGTGTCGGACGGACGAATCTCGGTGTGGATTTCACTTCAGTGTTACCCGAAAGCCATGATTCTCCTCCACGTGTCAATAATCCGACGAACCGATTGAAATGTTTGTCCTCCCCCCATTTCCTATATAAGGAGGGTAAGGCTCATTCATCGAGCATTCGCACTTGGAGAGTTTAGAGTCATTTGTGTGTTTTGAGTCTGAGTCGAGCCAAAGCCCCCTGCTCTGCATCTGCGAGAAGTTTTATCGATCTGCTTGCATCACGGTGCTAAGCCTCAAAGCCCTTAGGTAATCTAAGAAGCATGTGTGTCTATGTGCTCAACATAGGCAAGAACCTAAAGTGGCCAGATCAATTAGATCTAGTCATTTCTTTGTTTTGTGTGTTTATTGAACTATGAGACAGAGTATTCAACTGACTAGGAAGCCTCCAGTTTCGCTCGCTCATTCACTAAGTAGCAACATTTGGTAAATGCCATTACAGTCAATCTCTGGAAAGAGATCTTTCTGAGTCCTCTGTAATCTGATCTCTTATGTAATATCATTTGAATCAATAAAGAGAGAAAGTTTTGTTATGCATTCTTAAGAACTGTAACTCTGAGCTTTATGCATGTCCACTGAGGTAGTATTGTCTTCTTAGTAAGTTCGTCGAAATTTCGCTAGAGGTTCGCCAAATCTCGAAGGGACGTGGAGTAGGCCGTTAAAAGGTGAAGGGAAGTCGCAGAGAAGGCTGAAAAATGCGTGAAAGAGAAAGTAGGTTCGTGTATGGGTTCACATAGGGAACTCTAAGAAGCAAGAAGAAACTCAGTGAGCCAGTTAGCCCATTGTGCTGTTTGCAGTGCAAACCTGTGTGAGAGGTCCCTGCGGTAAAATTGGTATCAGAGCCAGAACGTCTGGTTCATGAAAAGTTCAGTTCTTAATCATACTCTCTTTTTTGTCTATAAGAAAAAATGGACTCTTTCAGAAAGTCAATCTCGTTCAGAGAATTATAAGAAAATGAAAAAGATGAACAAAATCCCCTCAGAGACATGTTTGCTAGTAGTAGTAGTCGTGTGATGAATGAGTCAGAATTATTGTACGAAGAAGTCGAGCCACAAGCTCGTTGGGTTCTACCCACGATATCTGCATCTGAATTTTATGCAGATCTAGGTGTATGGCATCTTAAAGCTGCCACTCGAATAACTATTAGAGAATCCATAAGTTCTATTGAAGAAAATTCTGACTGTATACAGACCATGCCCCTTTTAGACCCCAAAAAGCTCCAAGCAGAAGCACAGAAGTTAGGAACCAAGTTCCTACATCTTGGATGTATTCGGATAGGAATCCATGCTTTGACCCACCAGGGTCTTGATACTTACGTGTTAGCCACAGTCCGAGATCTAACACACAATAAGTATATTGATTCCCTAATTGGAGGAATTGTTGCACCCCTGTCAAATGGACCAGTCTAGTTTGACTATTATCCTAACTTCTCTGTGTCTGTATTTGATGAAACATTGGCTGATATTCTACAGTTGAAAATCCAAACTTGTGGATTTGATATGAAGCGAAAAAGAAATAATATCGCCTTACAGACCAGAGGTTTCTTCCGTCATACCAGCACTCTATTTCCCGCAGTCCTCCATGCCCCCAGCAGAGATTCAAAAAAGAGTGTCATAGTTATGACAGATCCAAAGAACTGGAAAGTTGAGCATAAAGCCATCAAATGGGAAGAGCTAACTTTTCCTGAACATTGGGTCATGTCTAACCCAAAACCTATCTCTGCCAAGAACATCACTTCTGCTAACATTGTTGAAAACCAATCCTCAGCATTATTATCCTTCCCAAGAAGATCTACCATAGATAGATGCAGGATTGAAGTAGAATGCAAAAATTCCCCATTGTATATATCACCTGAAGTTTCAGATACTAGTTGTTCTAGTCTTGTAAATTCTTTTTGTCGGCATACATCATTATTTGAATTTGCCCAAATTGTAAATTTCCAACCACTCCGAGTCGACTGTCCTCAATGCCATAAGTCTGTCAATCTCAAGCATCTTGCAGAAATGGTCATTAGCCATCAGAACCACAATCCTAGAACGGGTGAAGCTCCTCCTTCTACATCAGTCACCCCATGTCCAAATCCCAAATGTTCTGATATACCATTCCCTCATGAAGACGAGCATGTCGTCATGATGCATCTAGTACCATCCCTAAAAGATGAAGATCCCAGACTTATAGAGATGTTCATGAATATGCAATCCCCCAAGGATAAGCATGGCATTGGTTTTTACAGTCAAAAAGATAATTTAATTCTAGAATACAGATTCAAAGATCTGCCTGAAGATATAAAGAGACCATCTGTTCCAGAAATTCAGAAGTTTTATACTTTGATGGATGGTTGTCAAAAACATCAGATCCATAAGAAATGGATGAAGCAAATGTTGAATTGGGATCTCTTCACAAATCCAGAAGCCGATGCTTTTGGATCTTCACATTCTATAGAGGAGAAGAAAGATTTAGCCTCCAAATGGAAGGAATATATGAGTCAAAGAAATATTTGGATTTCTTTAATTCTTGGCTAAATAATAAAAATTCAGATGTTTTTTTGATGATTGACTCTGCATCCTCCTCTAGTCACTCATGGACACCTGTAGATGGTAGTAAAGTTGAAACATCTACCAGTTTTCCTCCTTTCAAGGGAAGTGTCCTAGGAGAAGGGCAAAACTCAGCCAATGCCTATCCCATTGCATAGAAAGAAAATCTTGTTGGGATTGAAAGGAGAGTCCAGACAGCCAGTGAGCAAATAAACAGGACAAATACTGCCATAACTACTTTGGAGAAGAATATGGCTAAAGCTATTTCAGTAAAAGAACAGATAGACAGAGTTCAAGTGTCTATCAATGATGTAAATAGTGCTTTAAATTTTGTATAGTATAATGCTTTAGTTTCTAAAGATTTTCTTTTGAAATCTTTGAAAAAGATTGATGAAGTAGAGACTTGTATAATAGAAAATTTTATCTCTACACGGCAACTAATTTCTAATTTGTCTGAGAAGATTGAGAAGTCAGAAAAGAAGAAAACGGGCAAGCCTGTCCCTTCTTCTTTCCTCCACAAAGGAAAAGTAGTGCCTATTCAAAAAGCTATTGGGCATTTTCCCCATCTTATTCCAAAAGAGTCTGCTCCTGAGTCTCCTAAAGAAAAAATCACTATCGCCTCTCTATTTGCATAAGCTGAGCCTGAAAGCCATGTCCTTCCATTCTATGAACCTTTAAAAGCTCAGTACATAAGATATTCCCCTCCTGATCTAAATGGCCTTGGAAAAATTACTCCAAGAGAAATATTCTTTGAAAACAGTCATAAAGAATGGAACATTGACAATTTGACAGGAGCAAAAATCAGACAAACTCTAGATCGTATGATCACAGAATACAAGCTGATGTCCATAGAGGGAAAATCAGAGGTAGAGGCATGTAAAAATTTGATTCCATGCTTCACAGGTACTCTAGCCAGATGGTGGGAACTAGAGTCCTCTCCAGCATTAATAAAGAAGATGGAAGCAGAAGTACTCAAAGATGAGAATGGAGACATAGAATTTCACCCTGATGGCAGACCCATCAAAAATATGATTGATGCCCTCACAACATTGATCCAGCAGAATTTCTATGGAGATGAACCAGCCATCTCAGATCAAAATGAATTAATACTGATGAATTTAAAATGTAGAAATATCAATCAGTATGAGGATTTCCATCGGGATTGGATTCAAAGAATCTTCCTGGTAAAGGACCCAAAGAATCTGCTTTCGAAGCAGGTCTACCTTGCAGCTTTACCTTTAAAGCTGGTAGATATTTTAAAGTTGCAGGAAGAATTCCAGCTACCACTGGAATCCTATTTATGGGGTCAGATGTATAGTATTATCACTAAAGTTTTAATTACCTTGTGTACCAGTTCAAAGATCAACAAGTCTATCGACAAGTTAAATAGACTCCCTGGTACAAATTCATTTTGTAGTAAGTATGGCATTACAGTTGATGATCCCTTCGTTAGAAAAATAAATTGGAAGAAAAAGGCTAAGAAGACTTACAGCAGAAGAAAGCCTTATTCTTACCATATGAGCACCAAGAAGATTTCTGAGCTTAAGTCTCATAAGCCCAGAAGAAAGCCAAAAAAAAATCCTTCTAGAAAGGGACATTAAAAATATTTTCCTAAAACTCATTATTATGATTTTGATGATATCCGTCCTAAAGATAAAATGTTAGAATGGATGAAGGCAATAACTTGTTGGATTTGTGGAAAAGCAGGGCATACTTCCAATCTGTTTCCTGAGGCCAAAGAATCTAGAAAGAATCTGGGTAATAAATCACAAGAGAAATATAAAGGTAAAGGCCAAACATCCACAATCAAGTCAGAACCCTAATACAATGCATGTGGTTCTCCCTTCCACAAAATAGAAGAATGTAGAAAATTTCTTATGCATGGTCAAGAAGTTTCCTCTTCTGTTTCTGATACTGAATCTTCTTCTTCTCAGTCTAATACTGAAGAAGTTCATGCTTATTGTCAGTGTAGTGATTCTGAAAATTGTAAATGTGCTTGTTCTTCCTCAGAATCTGGTTTTTCCTCTGACAATGATCTTGCAGAAGAATTTTTAGGAAAGTTGAAAGTTCTCATGGCTCAGACAGATGAAGATGAACTCAAAGTTTTTTCACACATAATAGCCATGGAAGATGGAGATTTGAAGACCCGACTGCTTGATTCTTATATGCAGTCTTCCAGTTAATCCTCGAGTTCTAAATCTGGTAAGAAGCCATTTTTTGTTGATGCTTCTTACGAAAGAAACACACGCAGTTATCTCTGCCAACAACAGGATTTCAAAGTTCACGCACTCACTTTGGGGCAGGCCTACGTGTCTATGTGCTCGGCATAGGCAAGAACCTAAAGTGGCTAGATCAATTAGATCGAGTCATTTCTTTGTTTTGTGTGTATATTGAACTCTGAGACAAAGTCTACAACTACCCAGGTAGCCTCCAGTTTTGCTCACTCATTCACTGAGTAGCAACATCTGGTAAATGCCATTGCAGTCAATCTCTGGAAAGAGATCTCTCTGAGTCCTTTGTAATCTGATCTCTTATGTAATATCATTTCGAATCAATAAAGAGATAAAGTTTTGTTCCGCAGTCTTAAGAACTGTAACTCTGAGATTTATGAATGTCCACTGAGGTAGTATTGTCTTCTTAGTAAGTTCGTCGAAATTTCGCCAGAGGTTCGCCAAATCTTGAAGGGACGTGGAGTAGGCCGTTAAAAGGTGAAGGGAAGTCGCAGAGAAGGCCGAAAAAGGCATGAAAGAGAAAGTAGGTTCGTGTATGGGTTCACATAGGGAACTCTAAGAAGCAAGAAGAAACTCAGTGAGCCAGTTAGCCCGTTGTGTTGTTTGCAGTGCAAACCTGTGTGAGAGGTCCCTGCGGTAAAATTGGTATAAGAGCCAGAACGTCTGGTTCATGAAAAGTTCAGTTCTTAATCATACTCTCTTTGTTGTCTATAAGAAAAAATGGAATCTTTCAGAAAGTCAGTCTCGTTCAGAGAATTATAAGAAAATGAAAAAGCTGAACAAAATCCCCTCAGAGACATGTTTGCTAGTAGAAGTAGTCGTGTGATGATTGAGTCAGAATTATTGTACGAAGAAGTCGAGCCACAAGCTCGTTGGGTTCTACCCAAGATATCTGCATCTGAATTTTATGAAGATCTAGGTGTATGGCATCTTAAAGTTGTCACTCGAATAACTATTAGAGAATCCATAAGTTCTATTGAAGAAAATTCTGACTGTATACAGACCATTCCGCTTTTAGACCCCAAAAAGCTCCAAGCAGAAGCACAGAAGTTAGGGACCAAGTTCCTACATCTTGGATGTATTCGGATAGGAATCCATGCTTTGACCCACCAGGGTCTTGATACTTACGTGTTAGCCACAGTCCGAGATCTAACACACAATAAGTATACTGATTCCCTAATTGGAGGAATTGTTCCACCCCTGTCAAATGGACCAGTCTGGTTTGTCTGATATCCTAACTTCTCTATGTCCGTATTTGATGAAACATTGGCTGATATTCTATAGTTGCAAATCCAAGCTTGTGGATTTGATATGAAGTGAAAAATAAATAATATCACCTTACAGACCAGAGGTTGCTTCCATCATACTAGTACTCTATTTCCCGCAGTCCTCCATGCCCCCAGCAGAGATTAAAAAAAGAGTTTCATAGTTATGACAGATCCAAAGAACCAAAAAGTTGAGCATAAAGCCATCAAATGGGAAGAGCTCACTTTTCCTGAACATTGGGTCGTGTCTAACCCAAAACCTATCTCTGTCAAGAACATCACTTCTGCTAACATTGTTGAAAACCAATCCTCAGCAGTCTTATCCTTCCCAAGAAGATCTACCATAGATAGACGCAGGATTGAAGTAGAATGCAAAAATTCCCCATTGTATATATCACCTGAAGTTTCAGATACTAGTTGTTCTAGTCTTGTAAATTATTTTTGTCAGCATACATGATTATTTGAATTTACCCAAATTTTAAATTTCCAACCACTCCAAGTCGACTGTCCTCAATGCCATCAGTCTGTCAATCTCAAGCATCTTGCAGAAATGGTCATTAGCCATCAGAACCACAATCCTAGAACGGGTGAAGCTCCTCCTTCTACATCAGTCTCCCCATGTCCAAATCCCAAATGTTCTGATATACCATTCCCTCATGAAGACGGGCATGTCCTCATGATGCATCTAGTACCATCCCTACAAGATGAATATCCCAGACTTACATAGATGTTCATGAATATGAAATCCCCCAAGGATAAGCATGGCATTGGTTTTTATAGTCAAAAAGATAATTTGATTCCAGAATGCAGATTCAAAGATTTGCCTGAAGATATAAAGAGACCATCTCTTCCAGAAATTCAGAAGTTTTATACTGTGATGGATGGTTGTCAAAAACATCGATCCCTGAGAAATGGATGAAGAAAATGTTGAACTCGGATCTCTTCACACATCCAGAAGCTGATGCTTTTGGATCTTCACATTCTATAGAGGAGAAGAAAGATTTAGCCTCCAAATGGAAGGAATATATGAGTCAAAGAAATATTTGGATTTCTTTTTATTCTTGGCTAAATAATAAAAAGTCAGATGTTGTTTTTATGACTGACTCTGCATCCTCCTCTAGTCACTTATGGACAGCTGTAGATGGTAGTAAATTTGAAACATCTACGAGTTTTCCTCCTTTCAAGGGAATTGTCCTAGGAGAAGGGAAAAACTCAACCAATGCCTATCCCCTTGTACAGAAAGAAAATATTGTTGGGATTGAAAGGAGAGTCCAGACAGGCAGTGAGAAAATAAACTGGAAAATACTGCCATAACTAGTTTGGAGAAGAATATGGCTAAAGCTGTCTCAGTAAAAGAACAGATAGATTGAGTTCAAGTGTCTATCAATGATGTGAATAGTGCTTTAAATTATGTACAGTATAATGCTTCAATTTCTAAAGATTTTCTTTTGAAATATTTGAAAAATATTGATGAAGTAGAGACTTGTATAATAGAAAATTTTGTCTCTACATGACAACTAATTTCTAATTTGTCTGAGAAGACTGAGAAGTCAGAAAAGAAGAAAACAGACAAGCCTGTCCCTTCTTCTTTCCTCCACAAAGGAAAAGTTGTGCCTATTCAAAAAGCTATTGAGCATTTTCCCCATCTTATTCCAAAAGAGTATGCTCCTGAGTCTCCTAAAGAAAAAATCACTATCGCCTCTCTGTTTGCAGAAACTGAGCCTGAAAGCCATGTCCTTCCAGTCTATGAACCTTTAGAAGCTTAGTACACAAGATATTCCCCTCCTAATCTAAATGGCCTTGGAAAAATTACTCCAAGAGAAATATTCTTTGACAACAGTCATAAGGAATGGAACATTGACAATTTGACATCAGCACAGATCAGGAAAACTCCGGATCGTATGATCACAGAATACAAGCTGATGTGCATAGAGGGAAAATCAGAGTTAGACGCATGTAAAACTCTGATTCCATGCTTCACCGGTACTCTAGCCAGATGGTGGGAACTAGAGTCCTCTCCAGCATTGATAAAGAAGATGGAAGAAGAAGTACTCAAAGATGAGAATGGAGACATAGAATTTCACCCTAATGGCAGACCCATCAACAATATGATCGGTGCCCTCACAGCATTGATCCAGCATAATTTCTGTGGAGATGAACCAACCATCTCAGATCAAAATGATTTAATACTGATGAATTTAAAATGCAAAAATATCAATCAGTGTGAGGATTTCCATCGGGATTGGATTCAAAGAATCTTCCTGGTGAAGGACCCAAAGAATCTGCTTTAGAAGCAGGTCTACCTTGCAGCTTTACCTTCAAAGCTTGTAGATATTTTAAAGTTGCAGGAAGCATTCTAGCTACCATTGGAATCCTATTTATGGGGTCAGATGTATAGTATTATCACTAAAGTTTTAATTACCTTGTGTACCAGTTCAAAGATCAACAAGTCTATCGACAAGTTAAATAGACTCCCTGGTACAAATTCATTTTGCAGTAAGTATGGCATTACAGTTGATGATCCCTTGGTCAGAAAAAGAAAGTCAAAGAAAAAGGCTAAGAAGACTTACAGGAGAAGTCAGCCTTATTCTTACGATATGAGCACCAAGAAGATTTTTGAGCTGAAGTCTCATAACCCCAGAAGAAAGCCATACAAAAAGCCTTCCAGAAAGAGAAATTACAAATATGTTCCTAAAACTCATTATTATGATGTTGATGATATCCTTCCTAAAGATAAAAAGTTAGAATGGATGAAGGCAATAACTTGTTGGATTTGTGGAAAAGTAGGGCATACTTCCAATCTGTTTCCTGAGGCCAAAGAATCCAGAAAGAATCTGGGTAAGAAATCACAAGAGAAATATAAATGTAAAGGCCAAACATCCATAGTCAAGTTAGAACCCCAATGAAATGCATGTGGTTCTCCGTTTCACAAAACAGAAGAATGTAGAAAAATTCTTATGCATGCTCAAGAAGTTTCCTCTTCTATTTCTGATACTGAATCTTCTTCTTCTCAGTTTGATACTGAAGAAGTTCATGCTTATTATCAGTGTAGTGATTCTGAAAATTGTAAATGTGCTTGTTCTTCCTCAGAATCTGGTTTTTCCTCTGACAATGATATTGCAGAAGAATTTTTAGGAAAGTTGAAAGTTCTCATGGCTCAGACAGATGAATATGAACTCAAATTGTTTGCATAGATAAGAGCCATGGAAGATGGAGATTTGAAGACACGACTACTTGATGCTTATATGTAGTCTTCCAGTTCATCCTCCAGTTCTAAATCTGGTAAGAAGCCATTGTTTGTTGATGCTTCTTACAAAAGAAACACACGCAGTTATCTCCACCAACAACAGGATTGCAAAGTTCGCGCACTCACTTTGGGGGAGGTGAGTAAGGAGATACACTGCATGAAAACAGAAATTTCTGCCCTGAGACATAATTTCAGAGCTCGAAAAAGGTAAATAGGCCACAGCCTCTCCTGTTTCCACTCCAGTCTACTCAGGAAGAAAGGTAAATTATACTATGCACAATGCTCCTAAATATACAGAAGAAGTTGAGATTGCAGAAGGACATCCTGATCCCCATATTGGTTTTAGAGAAATGCAATTGCTTGCCATTCAATATCAACAACACCATGTTAAAGTCAATGTCTGCATAAAAGGAAAGATGTTTAATTTGGTAGCATTGCTTGATTCAGGATCAGATGTAAACATGTTTTCTAAAAAGGTTGTTCCAGCTTAGTATTGGGTTACTGCTACCCACAAGCTGACAGGGTTGGGAAAAATCACTCTTGAGTATGAAGTACCCAAAGCCGCAATTTGTTTTGAAACACATTGTGTCAAATTAAAATTTGTTGTTGGTGATATACCAGCTGACTGTATTCTTGGTAATGTGTTCTTAGCTGTAGTTGAGCCCCATGGTTCAATGAGATTCCCAATAAAAAGGCTAGATACTTCATCACTGTGTCTACATCAGACGGAGAGGGTAAGAGAATAAATTTTCCCTATGTTTCCAATACCCGTGTTTCCACCAAGGTGCAAGCCATGCAAGAAGACTTGCAAAAAGCAGAAAATAGTTTATTAGAACTCAAAGAATTTAAAAGTATTCTTAGCATTGAGCAACAATTGAGTTCTCCACAAGTTCAGAAACAAATTTTTGAACTACAAAAACATTTTGAAGACCAATGTTGTTCCGAAGAACCAACTGCATTATGGCACAGAAAATAGCACTGTGTTCAACTACCCTACGAAGAAGATTATGTGGGTAAGCCTTGTAAGTCCAGAGCCATTCCTATGAACAAAGAGTATCGCAGGCTCTGTGAAAAGGAGATAAATCAGCTTCTTGACAGAAAGCTGATAAGAGAGTCTAGCAGCCCTTGGAACTGCTATGGCTTCTATGTTAATAAAAGAAGTGAACAGATTCGAGGCATTCCTAGACTGGTTATTAACTACAAGCCTTTGAATACTATATTGTCTGACGACACCTACCCAATTCCCCACAAAGGAGATCTGCTCAGTAGGATCGCTGGAGCCAAAATATTTTCCAAGTTCGACCTCAAATCAGGATTTTGGGAAGTGGCCATTGTAGAGAAAGATAAGTTCAAAACAGCTTTCAGTGTTCCTGCAGGCCATTATGAATGGAACGTGACGCCATTCGGCCTCAAGAATGCGCCTTCAAAATTCCAGAAGGTAATGGATTCTGTGTTCAAGCCGTATGTTGAATGGTTGTTGGCTTATATAGATGATATCCTGATATTCTCAAAAAATCTTCAAGAACATTTCAGACACTTAAAGATTTTTATGAGATTGGTTAAGAAAAATGGTTTGGTTCTAAGTAAAAAGAAAATGGAACTCTGCCAAACCGAAATTAAATTCCTTGGGCACATCATTGAAAATGGTCAAATTGCTTTATAGTCTCATGCACTTGAATTTGCAGATAAGTTTCCTGATGAGATTATTGACAAGACACAATTGCAAATATTTTTAGGGTGTCTTAACTATGTAAGAAATTTTTATCCTGCATGTGCCATTGATAGATCTTTGCTAAATCAGATATTAAGAAAGAATCCTCAACCTTGGACAGAAGAACACTCAGAAGCAGTTCGACAGATCAAGGCTAGGGTCAAGAATCTCGCTATTTTGTATGTTGGAGAAGATGCTTATTTCAAGATCGTTGAATCTGACGCAAGTAACATCGGTTGGGGACGTGTGTTGAAGCAAAGACCAAATGAAGAAAGTAGCAAGAAAGAGGAACAATTTGTGCAGTACGCCTCAGGATTTTGGAGTAAAACTGAAAAGAATTACTCCACTATTGAACAAGAGGTAAAAGCAGCTTGGAACTGTATCTGTAAATTTTCAATTCATCTGGTTAACAAGTTTTTTCTGCTAAGAACAGATGCACAAGCTTTGGCAAAAGTCTTAACCAAGACTATCAAGAATCCTGAAGATGCCAAGTTTGCAAGGTGGCAGGCTCTATTCACCAACTTTGATTTCAAATTTGAGCACATCAAAGGTATTCATAACTGTCTGCCTGATTTTCTTAGTAGAGAATACATCCAGCAGCAAGAACATCATGATGACCCAGAGGACGAAGAAGAAACATATGTGATGGTCATTATTACGAAATGGGACCAAGCCCATCAAAGAGAAACAATCAGATCTATATCCGATAATGAATCATGGGCAGTTTACAAAGAAAAGTGGAGACCGACATGGCAGCTCTGCAACACAAAAATATTGGATGCAGGTTTGCAGAATCATTCAGATATCTAGCATCTGGTACTTGAGAAACGAGTACATCCAAAAGGAAGCAGATGGATCCACGATATGATGTACTCCACTAGCATGACAACTTCACAAGAGGCTGAAAGGTCTTTATCTGAAGATTTTTGTGACCTCATTGTTATCTGTACTGGCGGCCGTGATAGAACAAGAATCTATTACAAATCATATGCCATAAACAGAACACGATGGCCGGGACATAACTGGTCAGAACACTTCCAAATGTGGCCAGGTAATAATCCTGGCTTAATTTTTCCTGACATTATGTATAATTTTGCATGATACAAAAGACATTGGTGGAACCTGGTAAACAAAGATGGCCATAATGAGACACATTACACCAAGTTGAAGTTTGGTTCTACATGGATAAACCAGCACAGCTTACATATTATTAACTAGATTAAGATACTATATTATTGAATATTTAAATCAGGTTTATACTATTCGTTCTAAATAATATCATATTTACTGCTCAAAATCTATTACGAAATATTGATACATCAGGTTTATACTATTCGTTCTAAATAATATCATATTTACTGCTCAAAATCTATTACGAAATATTGATACATACATTAATAGGGTACTATATTAAAGTCATTAAATAGGGTTTTCTATATGAAATATTAATACAGTTTGTTTTGTATTATTTAATATCATCGGTTTATGAATTGTATTGTAGAAATTCATTATTAATTATAGTGGAATTACTTAATGTTAGAAGAAAAAATTATTAATTATGAGAAGAGGTGTTTTACAATCTCGAATAAGGATATGTTTGTTAAAGGTGTTGTATAACAGTATATGAAATGTTGTCACGTTAACCATAGGTTAGATATTTTACATTCTGAAATAATAAAAATAAAGTAGACTGATTAAAAAAGTAATAATAACGATATAGGTTGGCACATAATATTGGGGTGAAGATTTGCGTGACAAATAAGGCATTAAGTGAACTAGTAAAATGGACAGATTAAATATACTCTCTCTATATATATATCGTGTATACACTGTCTAACATTCTTCATTTGAATTTCTAGCCCTACTCCTCACATGTTATTTGGCCTTAATAATGATGCTTTTGTTTTGTTGTAAAAATATCTACATTTTATTCATTAATGACATGCTCTGCTTCTTGGTTAAATCAATGGCTAATCTGATGAATTGTTTGTAAACATGAGCTCTCTAGCCCATGTAGAACATGGTGGCCGAGTTCAAATGTGGTTCTACTGATTTGTCGGGTGTTATCAGCTCTAATACCTTCGTCGATGGTATGCTTTTTAGCTCTGGATGGTTCTATCTATAACGGTTAGTGTTGGCTTCTCTTCTTCTACATCGGTGGAAATACAACATCTTATGGTCTATTCTCGGACACAGTGTTGCAACATCTCGGAAATACCAACGCAAGATTACCTATGATGGACTGTGCCCGACATTGCAAGGTGTTGATCCCCTAAAATTTGGTCAGTAATTGATTTTGTTTATTTTGGGTCATAGTAGCTATAGTCTCATGTATTGACTGGAGACACTCAGTTAGTATCTAGAATTTTCTGGTGACGCTCTTTTCTCCGTTCCCAATCAAATTAGAGCTTGAAGGTTTTATATTTGGTGGGAGTTTTTTTTCTTTTTCTTTTTGTGTTTAGCCAAAAACTATCTCGAAATATGCATAAGAATAACAATGCATACCATGTGCATATTATGATATACAATGGAATTATAAGAAACAAAATCTATGGAAATTTAACTGGATTTTGCAATAAAAAATAGTCAGTTTTTTCATTAGTTAGTTTTTTTCAGGTTGAAAAACTAGCCCATACAACTGATTGTATTCGACGATTCTGCTTGTAAATGCTTCCTACGTATTTTCTCTTTACAAGAGCAATTATTCATTCTCCATGACTACAATACTTACTATAAGATATATAAACTTACAGATTTTCATAAGCACTTCACGTGTAAATGCTAATGCTTACATCAGTGTGAAGGTATTACTTTGATGCAATACATATTACTTTAAATCCTTGTATTTTTTTTTCCCAGACATGGATATGAAAGACTAGTATCATCAATTCTGAAAAAAAAAATCTCATTTTCTTACAAACTAATTTGAAATAAAAAAATACAAAAGCCTGGAAGTCACTAGAGTTCAGAACTCAATCAGTTACTAAAAACATTCTGATAGGGTTATCATTGTTATCATCCAGTACCGATTTGGTATTGGTATTTGTTTATTGTTTGATCCAAAATCTGTAGTTGTTACAAGTATTCATACTACCACATCAAATAGGGGATTAGAATTAATGTTATTTCTTCTAACTTGATATAATTTCCACTTTCAAAATATTTTTTTATCTAATCTTTTGAACATTAAGGTAATAACACATTTTGATTGAAATATGGATTAAAGATTAATGCTTATGTATCACCATTTATATACTTAAAACATGGAATGAACGATATTAACTCACAAATCTATCAATGCATTTTTTGAATACAATAGTATGGTCCACTCATATTTATAAATGATGTATTATAATGTATTGGTGTTCCAATCCAGGTGGATATTCGTGGTCACTTGCTTATTCCACTTGGGGCTCCACCATTGTTTCTTTCATTTTTTCAGTTTCCTTAATTGTAGCACATTTTACTATTTGTAGCAAGTTTTTGGGTCCTAAATTTCCGGAGCCATTTTGAGGCCTTAAACAACGTTTTTTGGGAAATCTTTCTCGTGACGCAACAGCTTGACATTCAATGTCATCATTTGTATTCATCGGATAGATTTTTGTAAGGAGGTATCATGTAGGTCAAACGAAGATCATATGCCAAAGTTACAACTCTCGGAAATTGATGTACCAATTTACCCCAACGGGGCCAATAGTTTGACATTTCATCTCCTAGGGTTAGGTTTTTAGATTTTTAGGGTTTTCTATTATTTCTCAATAATAAATAGGCCTTCAAACCTCATTGTAACACAGTTCAGAGGCTTGGAGTTGCCACATCTCTTCTCAGAGATATGTTGCGAGCACCCTAGCTAGTTTATTTCCATTCTGTGTGTAAACATATTTTAGTTATGTGATATTAATGAAATGCAGTCTTACTTCTACTACATCTCTATATTTATGTGTATTTATTTATTTTATTGCATTCCAACACAAGTTCGGATCATGTTCTAATTGTGAAAAAATACATCGATGCTAATAATTGTAACAAAAATATTGGTGCACCTAATGATAAAAAATTCATTTTTCCCTTCAATGAGTTATTACTATTATAATTATTGATATCATTATCTATAAAAGAAATTATGATCTACATGATAAAGTATCCACAAATTCTATTACACATATAATGTAAATGAATCCTTTTAAAATATATAATATGCATTATTGTGTATTGATTATGGGTGTAGTAGTGCACGTTATGGAATTAAACACACCCAAAAAATCCCTCTATTGAAAGTCTGTAGCTACCAAAATATTTGGTTCTAGTGAACATCCATTAAATCCTCACAAAACCTTCATTACTAATGATAGAGATTTTAGTGGAGATTTTAGTGGAGGTTCTTTTGACAGTTTTTCCCAATCTTGTAACACTGAAAAACATTTGCAAGATGTTATTTTTTCTATAGTGGGGTTTTCCTACCACGTATAACTAGTATAAATAGTAGGGGGTTGGATTCCTCCTTGATTGACTGTAAGGGTTGAAACATTATGGAATTATATTTGTGTTGTGCCTCTTCACACCAATTTAATACAAATAAAGATAAGGGAAAATGGGAACCTTCTTCATGTTTATAGAAAAATGATCATCCACCACATTCTTTTTACCCTTCTAATATATGATATAATAAGCATCACCTAGCATCTTACAATATGTCTCAATTTTTCGACTATGGTAATGAAAATCATTGTTCCAAATCATTTTCCTCGATTTAGAAGTTCCATCTAATGAAAGACAGGGACCATGTTTCAATTCCATGAATGATGGCCATCATTTCGTTCTCATAGGATTGACCATCCTAAATTTTGGTCACACAATTGTTTGTTATTGAATACTACTAGGTGATCATCTTACATGAACATTCCCTCAATGCCTCATTACAATTTACATTAGAAAGATATATTTCTTAAGTGAAATAAGGCAATATTAGGACTATAGTAGTACACAAGCTCTCTTTAAAGGAGAATGGATTTCGCTACTATATTTTTTCCACACATCAACATTCTTCTTGAGTAGTGTGGTTAGTGGTCACAATTTTCCTATAATGGTTCATAGAATTGATATAGTAGCTAATAATGCCAAAAAAAAAAAATTATAATATTTCATAGACTAAATTTTAGTAGGATCTACTCACATCTATATCCTACTAAATTTGTTATCCAATTATTCGACATTAGAAGTGCCAAAAATGCATTTGGAAGTTTGAGGAATAACAACTTATCTTGAAGTAGTTTTAGGGCCCCATGACGAATATCCATTTGCGCTTCCTATGCCTTATTATAAATAAAAGTTTCATTAAAGGGTAAAAGAACAAACATAGGTTTGAAGGGTTAAATAATATTGTTCACGGGGAATTAAAAAGTGATTAGGGAATTAGAAACAACATAAGGTGCATCACTATAAAGAATTAATTCACTTCATATGTGTCTTGACCTAGATTTTATGATAGCAAAGTTGATAATATAGTATAATAAAGAGTTAGGCATTGTGAATATCTTTTTTTTTTTAAGTTTGGTAGTGCCTTTCATTTTTCTCTTTTTTCACTTTTTTACTCCATTTTTCATAACATGTCTAAATACATCACCCCGATCAGGGAAGGGAATTGAACCTGTGATGAGTGCTATAACAGCCCGCCTCATCACCGTTTAACCAAAACCCTACAGACTAGGCATTGTAAATATCATCAAAGAGGTTACAAATAATTGGTATGAGAAATTTGTTTTGATTGTAAATTTGTTTAGTGAAAATAGAAGGTTAGGGCATGTATGTGCCATTTTCCTTCTTTCGGAAATAAAATTAATATTGGGATAGAAAAGGGGTAATAGGAGGATGTATCATGCTAACTTCCAATATCCATTGAGTGGAATTTTGAATTTCATTCAATTGTTAAAAGGATTCTAGTAAGAAAAGACAAGGATACTAGCTATCGAAATTTTTCAGAAACCATGAAAATTCTCTCCAAATGAAGCGGGTAAGCCATGTGGTATTTAAAATAAATATTTATGCATATTTAAATCAAATTACAAATTTGCATGTATTTTCTATAGGGATCTCTCGATAATGTGGATGGGATCTAAGTGGATATAATGTTGAAGATTGTTTTCCTCAAGATATTTTGTAAATGATAAGATTTGGTAATTTCAATGGGTTAATGCTGACTTTATTACGATTCATTATGACCGCACCCAATCTTTAGAACCATTTTTCTCTCAGAGATACATAATTCCCCCTTCTCCCATAGTGAATATGTTTGGTTTAATAAAATAGTTCCCCATTTCAAGTTTCGTACTCTCATAATCGATGCCACATTTCATAAAAATTAAATTGGATATCATTATTTGAAAATTGTATACCATGTCATCATGATGCTTTTTCTGTTCTTGGAAATTCAAAATTGTTAAAATTGTGTGAGATATCACTATTGATTAAAACAATGACCTTTGTGTGCTCGATACACAACCAAATTTAATGTCTAAGGAGTGAAATTTTATAATAAATCATGTGAGAGATTTTGGATTCCTTATAAGAGGGTTTCAAGGTGATTTCTTTAGGAAGAGGAAGTGTAGCATCCTATATTTGGGATGGATTACTCTAAAATTTCGTGCATGTTAGCCAAGGTGATATTTATGAAAATATATTATTCCTTGCATATATGCCATTTCATGCATTATTCATCCTTATGAAAAAAAAATTAAGACATAGATATTCAATTTCTTTTGTCAAGATCAACTTATAGAATATCAAGGGTTAGCAAGTAGAGGGAGTGGGTTTCAATATAGAAGGGGGACATTAGAAAATAATGATGTGGTTTGTCTGGTTTACAAAATTACAATAATCAATGCTTTGCTAGCTCCCTTATAAGTTTCTAACCATGTATCTAAGTGAACCATCAATAATTTTTTTGTAATGTCCTACTTTACAATATTGATAAAACATTCTCTAAAAAAAATATCAAGCCATGCCCTCTATGTCAATAAACAATTACTTATACGCCATAATATGGTATTTGGTTATGCGTATTTTCGGAAAGTTGATCAAAAAATCCAAAAATTGGATGTCTATTTCAAATTGAGCATAAATGGTGTTTATCAATTATCTCTAGGTAGTGTATCCCACATAGTACTTCTTGTGACACTTCCACCATTTTCAATTCTCTCGAGCCAAGTAAAACACACCCACACAAATTATACCAGTTTATGAATAATTTCTTACATGGTGAAGTAGTGTGTATTTCCTCAATCAACAACTAAAAAGAATGGATGTCTATATCAAAGTGAGCATAAATGGTGTTTAGAAATTGGCTCTAGGAAATGTATCCCACATATGACTTCTTGTCACATTGCCACCATTTCCAATGCTCATGATCCAAGTACAACACACCCACCAAAATTATACTACTTTATTAATAATAGATTGGATGGAGAAGTAGTGTGTGTTATTAAATTAAGTTGTATATTCTATAGGGAGCTCTCAATAACATGCTTGGGATTTAACTATATATAATGTTGAAGATTCATTTCTTCAATATATTTTCTGAATTATATTTTATAATTTCAAGTGGTTGAGGATTAATTTATGACACGTCTGATTGAATAACATGTATAAATCGTTGAGATCCATTTTTTCCATACCCAATATTCATTACCATTTTTCTCTCAGAGACACATAATTCCCCCCCTTCCCAATAGTGAATATGTCTGGTTGGAGAAAATAGCAGCCCATTTGAAGTTTTATCTTCTTATATTTGATTCCAAATTTCATCGAATTTCAATTGACTAATTATATATAAATTGTGTACCACACCATTATAATGATGGTTTTTGTTTTGGCAATTTCACAATGACAAAATTTTCGGAGATGCCATTACCAATTAAAACAATGACCTTTGTGTACTTGATTGGAAACTAGATTTAAATTGTAGCAAGTGAAAATTAGTAGTAATTCATGACGGGAAATTTAGAGTTCCTCATCAGAACACTTCAAGATGATTTCTTTAGGAGGAGAAATTGTAGTCTGTACTAGTTCTAAATTTGGGATGGCTTCCTTTAAAATTCCGCGATGCATGCTAGGGTCAGTTGATATCTACGAAAATAATTTTTTTTCCCTACATATATGTCATTTGAACCATTATTCATCATTATAATAATAAAAATGAAGTGATCGATATTTAATTCATTTTTTCAAGATCGACCTATCATGAACCTCAAGGGTTAGGAAGTTGAGGGAGTGGGGGTAAATATAGAATGGGGACGTGAGAGATGAACTATGTGGGTTTTTTGGCTTATATAATTAATAAAAAAAGGTCTTACATAGCTTTCTTATAGGTTTCCAAGCATGTAGCTTTGTGAACCATCAATAATTTTCGCTAATGTCCTCCTTTAGACCAATGCTTTTTTTTTTTAAGAATAACTATGCATGATTTCTCTGTCAATAGACAATTAATCATAGGCCATAGTATTGTATTTGATTATTCCTATTTGGTGCAAATCCATAAATAACCCTAAATAATGGATGTCTATTTCAATATTATTATAATTGGCGTTAATAAATTTGTTGTAGGTGATGTATTACACATAGAATTTTTGTCACATTGCCACCATTTCCAATTCTCCAGATCTAAATACACCATACCCACCCAAATTACAGTAGCTTATTAACAATGTCTTGGATGGAGAAGTAGTGATTCATCTAGTTAACCCATCTTATTGGGGTCGAACCTTCAATCTTGTTTTTATCTACTTTAGGAAATTTGTGACGTATATAGTTTTGATTGTATAAAAATGATGACTTAGTGTGATGCCCTCCCATATTTAATGATTCACCACTAGCTCACTCTACTTCTATTGGTCGCTAGTTTACCTCTTTGTAAAGCACATTAGCTATCATCTTGGAGAGTTTTTCTTGCATATAGGAAATTAAAAAAAACATTGGTTTATAATTAGTCTACCTTAGCAACTTGTCTGTTTAGGTAGATAGTTTGAGGAACATTTGTTTTCATATAAAAGGCATAGTTTTTCGTGTGGGTGATTATATTCTCTATAGTATTTTTTTTGGTGGATGTCAGTGGGCCTTTATGTCCAACAAAACGGTTACCAGATAGCTATACTACTGTAATTAAATATCATTCAAGGAGTCTTTTGAGATAAAGATCCCACAATTTTAGGCCATGTCCACCAAAATGGTCAACATAGATACACCAATGCAATTAATATCACATACATAATATTTTGATATAAGTCTTGAAAAATGGTACTATTTTCTTAACTAGAGTTTTCTTCCTTCACTTCCTATAAAATATTATTGTTTTATGAGTAATATTATGGGGTGAAAATACCTAAATTCCTATTAATCAAGTATGTTTTTTGTTCTTTTTTAGCTATGGGGATTTTAACCTTGAATCTCATTGCTTACATAATACCTCATATCATGGTGATCACCAATTAAACTAACCCCCATTGGATTATTCTAGGAGAATTATTATGATTATTATTATTTCAATTTTCGATAAAAAAAAGGATAAGTTTTGCAAGGTCCTAAGAGAATTATTATTATTATTATTATTATTATACTTAAAGTATGCAATAATAGTATCTGATAAAATATTTAGTAATACTAACCATGGAGGGTATAATATGTTTAAAGAGAATCTAATTTTTTTTTACTTCCTAAATGATAAATCGTTGTGTTTAGAGAGACATAGTTTTCTAATTAGTCAATCTTAGTAATTTTTTTGTTTAGGTAGTCAATTTTAGAAACATTGGCTTGGATATAAAAGGCACAATTTTCCATGTGAGTGATTCTCTTCTCTAAAGTCATGTTTTTGTAATGTTTTTGGTGCATGTCATTGGATCATTGGGTCCACCAAAATGGTTACTAGAGAAATACACTGATGCAATCAAATGTCATACGAGGTGTATTTTGAGATAAATATCCCACAATTATAGGGTAATGTCCACCAAAATGGTCAACAAATATCTCCACCAATGTAAGCGATGTCACATGAAGAATGTTTGATATAAGACTTATACTTTATGATACTATTGGATTAATCAAAATTTTCTTCTTTTACTCCCTATAGAGTATTACTCTTGCATGCATGTTATTATGGGGTGACAATTCCCAAATTCTTATTATTCTATGAGAGTTATTATTAATTTTTGTTTGTTTGCTAAGATGTGTGAGTGTTGAGATGATTGTACGCTTAATATTTGCCTTCATAAATTGTGACTTAGGGGTATCTAAGCTGTCAAAACCACCCAGGGATCACACCTAGTCTCGGCCACAGTAGCCCTTAACGTGGTTGTATTTTTTTCGAAAAAGTTTTGAAATTGTGACCTTCACATCACAAAGTGCTTTAATAGTACACCCCATCACCGTCTATTCTAGATCCCGTGGACTAGGAGAGTTGTTTTTTTTTATTGTTGTTGTTGTTGTTGTTGTTACTATTATTATGCATTAAAAAGGATAATTTTTGCAAGACACAAATTCCTATTATTCTAGGAGAGTTATTATTAATTTTTTTTCGTTTGCTAATAGGCATGAGTGTTGAGACGATTGTACGCTTAACCTTTGCCTTGATAAATCGTGACTCAGTGGTATCTAAGATGTCAAAACCACCTAGGGATCACACCTACTCTGGGCCGCCCAACCCTTAACGCGACTAGATTTTTTCCCACGTTGTTTTGAAATGGTGACCTTCACATCACAAAGTGATTTAATATTACACCCCATCACCGTCTATTCTACAAGCCGTGGGAAAGGAGAGTGGTTTTGTTTTTGTTTTTTTTGTTGTTGTTTTTGTTGTTGTTATTACTATTATTATTATTATTATTATTATTATGCATTAAAAAGGATAATGTTTGCAAGACCCTAAGAGAAAAGGCCAAAAAAATATATTATTATTATATTATATCTCTTTAATATACTTAACGTTTGCAACAATAATATTTTATCAAATTTGTAATGATGCTAACCAAGTAGAGTAGTCTATGTTTAAAGAAAAATTACTGTGTTTTTCTTCTTAAACAAACTTATTATGTTTAAATATGATGTGATATATGTCTATCATTTAAAATAGAGAAATGTTAAATATGGGCATATGTGGGCATAAGAAAGAGTTGTGTTACCATTTATCATATAATTAATAAAAAAAATAGAAAATATGAGAAATATTTGAATAAATATAAACTATAAAATTTTAAAAATAGGAGAAAGAGCTATGTAGAACATATAACATATCATCTCTTGCAGGTGTAATGAAGAGAGAGAAATTTGTACTATCATGTTTAATGAGAAACATCCAATTGAAGAAAGTTCCAATATAATAACACAACTTTGGAAACAAATTTATAGCCTTCTACTAATAGAAATAGTTTGTCACTAGTAAAATCGTAAGTATTTGTCTTGCCATCATAATGAGCATTAACCACCTAGTTGGACTTATTTAATTATCATGGCCTTTTACATTGAATAACCACCTACTAATTACCAAATGATCTCTCTTCTAATAAAATGACTTGATATATTAATTCACTAATTCAACACTCATGTAAAATGGCGTCATGAATTAATTCATTAATACCTAGGTACCTCGAAGTAAGGAGGTTAGGGTCATACCCTAACACGCATGAAAATAAGGTTAATGATAATATTGTCATTATGAGGCTCCATTTTGTTAAATTGACCACACAATAACTAGTCAATATTTGAGGGATATTCAACTAGTGAGTCACATAACATTTGTAAGCATGCCTCCATCATTTACCCAAATCCACAAGCTCGCTAGAGTAAACATGAGACGAGAGTTACTCTATGAGAATTGATTTCCAAAGTGCACTTATGGAAAATGGGGTCAAAATTTCCAAAACTAACTACAAACACCCAGAAACACATGATCACACTGATATCAGCCTAGTTTGACCCAACCCTATTTCATTTCAGTTTCGTTTCCTTAAATTTAATACAACTTTCTATTTTTTGCAGTTTTTGGGTCCTAAACTTCTGAGGCTATTTTAAGGGCCTAAACGTCATTTTCAAGGAAAAAAGAGAGATAGAAAAGGGACAGACTAAATTTCCATTTTATTTCGGGTTCCTCGTGAATATCTTTGAAAAAAAGTATTATGATAGCCAAACACATATCATGTGCCAAAGTTATGACCCCAAGAAGTTGGAGGTATGAATTACTCACTTATACAAACACTCTTTGTACATTATACATGTAATTTATAAGTACATATATGTTCATTAATTCAATAGGCTCACTAGAGAATCATAATTGACACAATAACAAAGCTAAACATTCACTCTCAACTCAAACCTTGACCTCGACTAAATGGAACATGCTAGGAATTTCGTAAAAAATGTGGAAAACATCTAAAATACAGGTTATAAATACATATATGGATACAAGGGTCTCATACTTATCTAAAAATTAGCAAGAAGGTTTGTTTCCCTATCATAATAGTTAGAATGAAATCTCTCAATTAATGCTTTCAATAACCATTCATTTACCAAACAAAACATGATGAGAGCCATAACTAAAATATGTCATAAAACCATGATTATAACCAACATGAAACCAAAATAATAACACTACTAGAACAGCCATCAAAGCCACATCATAACAAGTATATTTACTCATAAAACACAAAAGGAAAATATATCTTATTAACATATGAAAAATCCAACCAGGTCGGGGACTTCCACGTACCACCTAACCATAGATTGGGTTGAACCAAATATATCTTCAGCTAATGAGCCTTGCACCATATTCCAAGCATCAATGTGGTATCTCATGGAAATAACAAAAAAAACCAAATTGATGCTTCCAGAGGAAAAAGCATCTCATCCCTCAACTAGTGATTCCACCTCATGGTTAAACATCACTAACCATCACTAGATTGGTCTCTACCCAAGTGTTTTAGGGCTCCAAAGCGTTTGTTCCAACACGGCTCGAGGACTAGTAACTCAATTCCCAATTTTCGTAGGGCTCCAGAGTCTTTGTCCAACCAGGGCTCTAGGACTAGTAACTCAACCCACCAAGGGCTCCATCCTGTTTGTTCAAACAAGGCTTCCGGGACTAGTAACTCAACCCAAGTTATTACACGACTTTGAGAGAATTTTTCCAACCAAGGCTTCCAGGATCTAATAACTCAACCCATAACCAAAGGCACATGAAAACCAACCAGAAACCAAAAGTGAAATCCACAACACCATGGCTATCAAAGAAATGGAAAGGTTAGGAAAACCACTATCACTCCAGGCAATCGTCCATGCATATGATAGATCACAACCAAATAACCACATGCATATGCCATGATTATGAAAAATAGTAAGGAAATCATACATGCAACTCGGTACCTGCAAGCAAAACCCGATGTAGCTCTTAATCTCGATGTCATCTTGCACTTTCCTTCTTTTCCTTTTCCTTTTATCCCCAAATCCCAAGTATGTGAGTATGCTCCAAGAGTGCTCCAAGAAAAGTCTAAGTGTCCAAGGCTATGAGAGAGGGAGAATAGAAGGAGAGCTCCAAAACTGAACTAACAAAAGGTTACCAACTGATCCTGAAAGGATTTTTTTATTAACGAGGCTTCTATTCTCTTCATTTTCCTTCATTTTCGTCATCATATGTAACCTGTAACTGTTCACTTCCCTTTTCTCCTATTTTCCATTATTTTCATAAATAAATGCCAATAAATGCCACTTTTCCTTTCCAAAGCGTGAGTCATTGTCTTTGCCAATCTACATAGCCATAATAAACCATATGAACACCTGCACTAGGATTTTTTTCCCAATATTAAACTTGGAATACATGTCCCATGACCATGGTTATTATTTTTCCTATATTAACTTTTATTACATGGAATTTTCACCAGGGATGTTACAACATCACTCTCTAGTTCATCATGCGCATGCAAGTTCGTGAATTTAAGGATTCAAACAATAAGATTAAGAAACATCCATGCCAATTGACTTGATGAGTTTGTTACATGGTCCATTATGAAAATTTAAAGCTTGGGTGATAAAAGGACATATTCCCTACTTTCCCCTCCTTGTACACAATATGAAACATAATATCCCAAGATAAATTTAATTGAAGGTTTGGCTTAACATAAAATTAGTTATCTTCAATTATTGATTCTAAGAACTCTCATGATCCATGATACAAGTTTATTTGTAGAAGTGCCATAAGAACATCAATATTCTAACCATCCATTCTATATAATGAATGGTAGAGGTTTTGAATCAAAAGCTCTTCTTTTGCACACCCTTTTGGAACTCATATTTTACCCACCCATCTAATATTTCCTTCATAGTTTTCTTTTCTATTTATTAGTGTCAATGGAGAGTTTGTTGTGTATTTTTTTTGTAGGGAGGGGGGATGCATGGTGGGTGGGGTGTTGGTCGAATGGCCCTATGTCTAACCACTACATGAAAAAACAATCTAAGATGAGGAAATAATTCCTTATCCATCATTGTATTAATTGGGTTGGGAATCATCAACCTAGAGGATGTGCTCTTAGTTGGGTCCTTGTAATCCACATTTTCCTTTTTACCATTGTTCACCACTTAAATACATTCCTTTTTTTTAATAAAGAAAAAATAACTTTGAGTCAAAGAAGCTAGGCTGAAAAATAAAGTATACAAATAATCAACCCTAACCTTTATGGGGTATCCCTAACCATAATAATAAATAACTTTGTGAGGAAAGTAAGTTTTTAAAAAATATATTATTACTTTATAAATTAAAAATATAATGACATTGATCAACATTTATATACATTTTAGAGTATATTTATACAAATACTTACAAGGTTTTAAAATTTAAAATTTAAAAATCATAAAATATTTTTTCAAATAGATTAGAGTACATTTAAAATAATAATGATATTGTTTAAAGTCAATTTTTATTCCCCCTGAGCTATAGAGTCATAGAGTCTCTTGATCCAAAAATTATTCTAACTACTTTATATTAATTACTTTATATTGAATGTTAATTTAAAACTATATTAAATAGATTGTTAATTTTAATATAATCATTATTGTAATATAATCGTTAGAGTATTAAATAGATTGTTATTTTTAACATAGCTAATATTGTAATATAATTGTTAGAGATATAGGAAAAATCATTATGAATCAAATTAGTTAGAATGACAAATAAATCACTAGTATTTAGGGGTATCTCTAATTTTAGTAATAACGTTTTCAAAAAACGGATTATAAATTAAAATTATAAGAACAATGATAAAACTTATTTACATTTTAAATTAAATTAAGACAAACTCATTTATACTTTTAATGATGACCATTTATAAACCATATAATATTTGTTAAATAAATTAATTACAGAGTTGAGTTGAAATACACTTAAGAAAATTTTAATATAGTTTTAAAATCTATTTATGTTTTATAGAGTGTTAAATTTATCTTCTAAATTATAAGATATTCTCAGAATTTGCAATAAAAATAAATATGTCCATTATAAAAGCCTCTTGATTCAAAAAATATTCCAGCCAAGTCAAAATTATTTAAGCAACTACATTGAATAGATACTTAATTTTGATATATTATTTTTTATAATTTGTTAAAATTGTAATATAATTGTTAAGGACAGAGGAGAAATTATTTTGAATCAAAAAATCTAGAGTAACAAATAAAATATAAGAATCATGGTCCCAACCTTGGGTGTTCTTAACCTTAATAAGAACTTCAATATGGAAAGTAAGTTTTTAGAGAATAGAGATCGTTGAGCTGAGTTAGGTTGAATGGTGGATGTATGCATGGGTCTTATCCAAAACTTAGTTTCTTTGTCTAGTATGGTAACTTGGTTTACTTTCTTAGCATGGTTTGTGAGTTGTTGAGTTAGGCTCAAAACTAGAGTGGCACTCCCACCAACTCGATTTCATATTTGTTTAATAAAAATTAAAAAAAAGAAAATATTTTATATTAAAAAAACTAAAAATAATTAAATATAAATATATATAAAACTAAAAATAATTAAAAAATAAAATCAAATGAATTATAAAGTAGAGTTGAAAGACACTGCAAGAGAATCCTAATATTGATTAAACAATCTAGTTGATGAAAGTCGTGATATTGCAACACATTTATATTTGAATGTTGCGTCATGGCTTGCGTATCAGACCATCGCGTTAAATATATGTTTATACGTTGCGTCACGGCATACGTACGAGATAATTTGGTTAAATGTATGTTTAAATGTTCCGTTGCATACAAGAACGTTGAGTTGAAAAAGTATGAAAGTTGCGTCATGGCTTGCATATATGTTAAATATTCTGAGTTTTTATCTTCTACATTTTTCATCTTTAGTCTTCTTCCATTGTTATCTTTTTTTTTTTTTTTCATTCTCTTTGTTGTTGCATCTCTTTATCATCATCAATATTACAGACTATTAAAACTAACAACAATCTTCATAAAGATCGGTGTATTTGTTGGAATTTAATTCCAACTGCAACATAAACAGCTGGACAGAAATCAGATCCGTTGTAGATATTTCAAAAATATCGGATGTCTGAAAGTCATGCTTTATTTATTGCACTCCACTGTGCATTAAATTTGCAGAAGTTATTGAGCGTGCAGACAGCCGACTTCATTTTCCAAAAGGCAGCACGTTAACTCCCACCGCTTCCTGTGCATTCAATACGCAGATATGCATTAGAAGATATTTTGTATTTTTTATATTATAAGTCAAAAATGTTTTTTACTTATAAATATGATGAACAACAGTTCGTTTTGAGGTTAGAAGAAATAGAAGAGAGTTTGAGAAATTGAAGAAGGCAGAGAAGAAGACAGAGCAGAGAAAACAGCAAGAAAACAGAGTCGCTGTGTTTTTGGAGCAGCATGCATTCTACAGGCTGTTTCAGCAACTGTGTCTGTGTTTTAGCAACTGTCTGCCTGTTGCTGAAACACGTGTTTCAGCAACTGTCTGCGTATTGTTGAAACACGAATCTGTGTTAAAAAACAGAGTTTGTAAAAACAGAGTATGGAGTTTTTAGTTATTCCAGAACTGTAGTTCTGAAGAAGTTTGTAATTTTTATTGTCATTTTTATGGTTAATAGAAACAGAGCTTTTCTCCATATCCTCTTTGTCCAGATTTCTCTCATTTCTTTGTGTTGAGTTGAGGAACTTTGCTTCCTCTGTTTTGTTTGAAATTATCAGAAATTTCCATCATGGTATCGGAGCTGGTCTAGGCCCTCAGTGAGTCAAAAACAGAGTTTGTTTTTCACTGTAGGAGCTGTAAGAAGCTTATTGAGCAGATTTCTCCAGCAGAGAAAGTTCTTGCTTGTTTTTTATTTATACAGTCAGTATCTTTTCTTGATTTTTACAGTTAAGATGGCAGATGCTGGAACTGGTTTGACAAATTCCCAACTGCCACAGTTTAATGGGAAAAATCACAGTTATTGGTCCATAACAATGAAAGCATTGTTTTCTTCTCAAGGAATATGGGAGCTGGTTGAAACTGGCTATGCTGAACCTGCAGATGCAGTAGCATTGGCTGCTTTGACAGTAGCACAAAGAGACCAGTTGAAGAGTGGCAGGAAGAAGGATGCCAAAGCCCTCTTTTTTCTCTTCCAATCAGTACATGAAAGTGTTTTTCCACGGATTGCAGCAGCAACAAAATCCAAAGAGGCATGGGATATTCTCAAAACTGCCTATCAAGGCATGGAGAAGGTGAAGACTGCAAAGTTGCAGATGTTGAGGAGAGACTTTGAAACACTCAGCATGAAGGAATCTGATACAATAGATTCATTCTTCACTCAGGTTATTGGGTTGATAACCCAGATAAGATCTCATGGTGAAATTCTTGAAGAAAAAATGATTGTAGAGAAGATCTTGAGAAGTTTACCCTCAAGGTTTGAAGCTGTTGTGGTAGAAATAGAAGAAACAAAAGATCTCTCACAGTTCACAGTAGATGAACTGAGTGCTTCTCTTATGTCTCATGAACACAGACTGAGTAGAGGAACAGATTCCTCTTTTGAGAAAGCATTCAAGACTCAGATGTCTTTCGGCCAAGGAAAAGTTCGAGGCAGAGCAAATAACAGAGGTCATGGAAGAAGCCAAAACAGAGGCAGAAATAATCCTGCAAGCACAAGCGGAAGGAGCTGCAATCAGAACCAAGATGAAGGTTCAAGCAAACAACGAGCTCAAGGACAAAGGTATGACAAATCCCAAGTCCAATGTCATTATTGTAAGAAATATGGGCACTATGCCAATGAATGTAGGAAAAAGAAAAATGACATGAATAGTAGGCAGAATGCTAATTTTGAAAATGAAGAAGATAAGAATCCAAAGATTTTGCTGTTAACATGTAACATTGCACAAGACAAACAAGAATATTTTTGGTTCTTAGACTCAGGTTGTAGTAATCACATCACTGGAAATATTGCAATGTTTGCCAATATGGATGAAAATGTGAAATCTGAGGTAACAATAGGAACTGATAGTAAGATATCTGTCAAGGGTAAGGGCAGAGTCAGTATCCGAACAAGAAATAGAGAACAGATGATTGTGCCAGAGGTATACTATGTACCGGGTCTGAAATGTAATCTTTTGAGCATTGGACAGCTCATTGACAAAGGTTACAATGTGTTCTTCAAAGATGATATGTGTACAATCAGAGACATACCTCCAAGTAAGAAGATCATTACACAGGTGCAGATGACCAGCAATAGAATGTTTCCTCTCAAACTCAGGGCAGATTTGAAGGAAGGTAGAACTATTGCATCTGTCACACAAGAAGTCTTTCAAGAACAAGTGAAAGATGAAAATTTGTTGTGGCACTTGAGATTTGGACATCTCAATTTCGGAGGCTTGAATCTGTTACACAGAAAGGGAATGGTAAAGGGATTGCCATTGATCGAGAAACCGGACAGCCTTTGTGAAGGCTGCATCTTGGGCAAACAACACAAAGAAAGCTTTCCAGCAGGAAAGAGTATAAGGGCAAAAGCACCATTGGAAATTGTTCACTCTGATGTGTGTGGACCGATGCAAATACCATCATTTGCCGAAAATAAATATGTTTTAACTTTCATTGATGATTACACCAGAAAGACATGGGTGTATATGCTGAAACAGAAGAGTGAAGTGTTTGAGAAATTCCGCCACTTCAAAACTCTTGTTGAAAAGCAGTGTGGGCATTACATCAAAGTGCTCAGAACAGATAGAGGTGGAGAGTACATCTCCAAAGACTTTCTGCGTTTTTGCAGAGAGAATGGCATACAAAAGCAGTTCACCGCGAGGTATACACCTCAACAAAACGGTGTTGCAGAAAGGAAGAATAGGACCATTCTGGACATGGTCAGGAGTATGCTGAAGGCAAAACACTTGCTGCATGAGTATTGGGTAGAAGCTGTCACTTGCGCAGTTTACATCTTGAATAGATGCCCAACCAAAGCTGTCATGAACAAAATACCAGAAGAAGCATGGAGTGATCAAAAGCAAACTGTCACTCACATGAGAGTATTCGGATATGTAGCATATGCACATGTACCAGATCAGCTAAGGAAGAAGCTTGACAGTAAGGGGGAGAAGTGTGTCTTTATTGGCTATTGTGATGAGTCAAAAGCATACAAACTCTATAATCCATTGACCAAGAAATTGATAGTAAGAAGAGATGTGCAGTTCATTGAAGATGAAGCTTGGGATGGAAGTTTAGAGAAGACAGTGAATGTGAAGACAATTGTGTCTCACGAAGAAGAAGAGGAAGGGACAGCAGCAAATAACCCTTCTTTGGTGGCTCCTCCTCCACCACAACAAGTACAACAAACCACACCACAAGCTGGAATTCGAACAGCCTTGAGAAGTCAAGGAAGTGCTTCTCCAAGCACACCGCAGGGATCAGAAATACCCTCAAGTTTGGATGGAACTCCAAGCACACCAAGAAGACCAAGATTCAGAAATTTGAATGAGATTTATGAACAAGGAGAGGTAAGTAACAATACCGGTCTGAATTCATTATTCGCTTTATATTGTCATGTTGATGACCCAATTCATTTTGAAGATGTTGTAAATGAAGATAAATGGATTGAAGCAATGAATGAAGAAATTGGTGCAATTGAGAAGAGTAAAACATGGGAGTTAGTGGACCTCCCTGAAGGGAAAGATGCCATTGGAGTTAAGTGGGTCTATAAGACCAAAAGAAATGCTGAAGGCAAGATTGATAGGCATAAAGCAAGACTTGTTGTGAAAGGCTACAAGCAACAACAAGGCAGAGATTATGATGAAAACTTTGCACCAGTAGCAAGGATGGAAACAGTCAGAACAGTGTTGTCTATTGCAGCACAACACAAATGGAAGATTTATTAGATGGATGTTAAATCGGCATTCCTGAATGGAGTGTTAAAAGAAGAGGTTTATGTTGAACAACCTCCAGGCTATGAAGTTGAAGGCCAAGAGCATAAAGTCTGCAAACTGAAGAAGGCTCTTTATGGGCTCAAGCAAGCTCCAAGAGCATGGTACAACAGAATAGATGCTTATCTGATTGAGAATGGGTTTGAGAAGTGTGATGGTGAACCCACACTCTACATAAAGGAGAATGACGGTAAGATTCTTATTGTTGTTTTATATGTAGATGATTTAATCTTTACAAGCAATGATGCTTCTCTCATTGTTGATTTTAAAGCAGACATGAAAAGTGAATTTGAAATGACTGACTTGGGCTTCTTAAGATATTTTCTTGGAATTGAAGTAGACCAAAGTGAAAATGGTGTTTTCATTTCCCAAGTTAAATATGTAGAAGCAGTGTTGAAGAGATTTAACATGCAGAACAACAAGGCAGCTGTGACTCCAACTGTAATGGGGTTGAAATTGAGCAAAGAAGATAGCAGCAAGGATTTTGATCCAAAGTTGTATAAGAGCATAGTTGGTAGCCTCATGTACTTGACTGCAACTAGGCCGGACATTATGCACGCTGTGAGTTTAATCTCCAGATTTATGGAAAGACCGAAAGAGACTCATTGGCAGGCAGCCAAGAGGATTCTAAGGTATGTGAATGGAACGAAGGGGTTTGGTATTTTATACTCCTCTTCTGAAAGTTTCATGTTGACAGGTTACACTGACAGTGATTGGGTTGGAAGTGTTGATGATAGGAAAAGCACATCAGGATATGTGTTTCATATGGGATCGGGAGCCATCTCATGGGCTTCCAAGAAGCAACCAATTGTGGCTTTATCAACAGCAGAGGCAGAGTATGTGGCAGCAACAACAGCAGCATGCCAAGCAGTGTGGCTGAGAAGAGTTCTCAGAGATTTGTGTCATGAACAAGAACATGGCACAACCATTTACTGTGACAATAGCTCGGCAATAGCATTGTCAAATAATTCTATTTTTCATAAGAGGACAAAGCATATAGACACCAAATTTCACTTCATACGTGAATTGGTTAACAATGGTGAGATTGTTTTGCAGCACTGCAGAACAGAGGATCAACTAGCTGACATCTTGACAAAACCATTGGCAAAGAAAAGTTTTGATCATTTCAGAGAATGCCTGGGTATGGTGAAAAACCCAGCAGTTGAAATTAAGGGGGAGTGTTGGAATTTAATTCCAACTGCAACATAAACAGCTGGACATAAATCAGATCCGCTATAGATATTTCAAAAATATCGGATGCCTGAAAGTCATGCTTTATTTATTGCACTCCACTGTGCATTAAATTTGCAGAAGTTATTGAGCCTGCAGACAGCCGACTTCATTTTCCAAAAGGCAGCACGTTAACTCCCACCGCTTCCTGTGCATTCAATACGCAGATATGCATTAGAAGATATTTTGTATTTTTTATATTATAAGTCAAATTTTTTTTTTACTTATAAATATGATGAACAACAGTTCGTTTTGAGGTTAGAAGAAATAGAAGAGAGTTTGAGAAATTGAAGAAGGCAGAGAAGAAGACAGAGCATAGAAAACAACAAGAAAACAGAGTCGCTGTGGTTTTGGAGCAGCATGCATTCTATAGGCTGTTTTAGCAACTGTGTCTGTGTTTCAGCAACTGTCTGCCTATTGCTGAAACACGTGTTTCAGCAACTGTCTGCGTATTGCTGAAACCCGAATCTTTGTTAAAAAACAGAGTTTGTAAAAACAGAGTATGGAGTTTTTAGTTATTCCAGAACTGTAGTTCTGAAGAAGTTTGTAACTTTTATTGTCATTTTTATGGTTAATAAAAACAGAGCTTTTCTCCATATCCTCTTTGTCCAAATTTCTCTCATTTCTTTGTGTTGAGTTGAGGAACTTTGCTTCCTCTGTTTTGTTTGAAATTATCAGAAATTTCCATCAGTATTTAGACCTACTGAATTTCGATATGACAGTTTCATGACTATATCCTATCACTAGACCAGTTATTCCGCTACAACTATACTGAATTAATGTTTTGAGCCATTAAAATAATGCAGGTGCTACGTTGAGCAAAGGTCTGAACATATCTTGTGCCACGTTCTTGGCGGGATTCTTAGGAGTCGGAGTTAGCTATGTTGCACAACTTACAGGGAAAAATTGTGAACTTGTTACACTGGTGGTCTCCATTTTTGTCATAGGTCAATACAATCTCATTCTTATAAAATACTTGATGATTCAATTCTGCATGGTATATTCGATTCTTTACTTTTCACGATTCTAATATATCTGGTTAGTTTGGGTGATGCAGGTTCATGGTCTACATATTCACGTTTCTTTACAATTATGATCAAGAAAAGATATGATTATGTGGTAGTCATCTTCATTGTAACATTCAATTTCATAGCCATTTCCATTTATCGTGCTGAAAATATTTTTAAAATGACGTATCAACAAATGTCTATGATGGTCATCGGTTGTGCGCTCTCTTTTGCTATTAATGTCATCATTTTTCCTGTCTGGGCTGGAGATGATCTTCACAATTCCATTTTATGTTATATGGAAGTATTAGCTGAATCTCTGGAAGGTAAGGCGTAGCCATTAACTACAATAAATTTGATGTTTATTATTTTCATGAAAATAGATTGGGATAAATATATATAGTTTTAAATTGTTAACCTGAATTTAATTTGATTATAGATTTTGAAACTATGTTAAAATTGCAATAACAAAAATAACACAATTTTATATTCATTTCAAACAATTCCCTAAATCTATAATACTAGCACAACCACATTAGTAAAAACTAATGTGGTTGAAATACGCCGATAGGCGTATATAAAATAGATTTACAACCACATTTACCAATGTGGTTGATATACGCCGATAGGCCTATATCCACTACCCATCACATTAATTTCTATATCAATAAATAAATATTATATATAATAAATTTATTATATTAACTTGAAAAATATATATTATATATTAATAAGAATATTAATATATTAAATATATTAATTATGATTAAAATCACAAAAATATTTTATATATATTAATAATATTATAAAAATATTAATAATATATATTAAAAATATTTATTAATATATTAAAAATATTAACTATATACATACTATAAATTAACTTCAAATATATATAATATATATTAATATAAAAAATATATTAATAATATATAATAAATTAATATATCATAGATGGTTATATTATTAATAAAGCAAAAGAACTAATAATAATAAATAAATATTATATATAATAAATTTATTATATTCACTTGAAAAATATATATTATATATTAATAAGAATATTAATATATTAAATATATTAATTATGATTAAAATCACAAAAATATTTTATATATATATTAATAATATTATAAAAATATTAATAATATATATTAAAAATATTTATTAATATATTAAAAATATTAACTATATACACTCTATAAATTAACTTGAAATATATATAATATATATTAATATAAAAAAATATTAATAATATATAATAAATTAATATATCATAGATGGTTATATTATTAATAAAGCAAAAGAACTAATAATATATTAATAATATATATTATATCATAGTTGGTTATATTATTATTATTAGAATAATATAAATATTAAAATATTTATTTATAATGATTATTAGTAATATTATAATCTAATATTTATTAATAAATATTAGTAGTAATATTATAATATTACTAAAAATCATTATTAATAAATATTTGAATATTTATTTATAATGATTTTTAGTAATATTATAATATTATTAATATTACTAAATAAATATTAAAATATTATTAATATATATTATTAATAATATATATTAATAATATTATAATATTACAAATAATCATTATCAATAAATATTTGAATATTTATTTATAATGAATAATAGTAATATTATAATATTATTAATATATACAAAAATATTTTATATATATTTTTAATATTATAATAAGTATTAATATTATATATAAAAAATATTTATTAGTATATTAATAATATTAACTATATACATACTATAAATTAACTTGAAATATATATAATATATATTAATAATATTTATTAATATAAAAATAATAAAAATAATATTTAATATTTTAATATTTATTTATATATTAATATAATAGATGGTTATATTATTAATAAACTAAAAAAACTAATAAACCCAAGAGTTTAATATTATAAACAAAAGCAAGTGGTGAACCCAAGGGAAAATCCTTACCCAAAAAATTATAAACCAAAGGAATTGGTGAACCCAAGGGAATTGATTTAAACATTGAGACAATTGTTGGCGCAATGCGACGTTGGGCCAAGTATGACCATGGTTGGCCATGGGTGATTTTCATATTGATACAATGTTTGTCAGAATGTCACATTTGATCATGGATGACATTGATCGATTATTCATATTATAAACCAAAAAAACTAATAAACCCAAGGGTTTAATATTATAAACCAAAGGAAGTGGTGAACCCAAGGGAAAATCCTTACCCAAAAAATTATAAACCAAAGGAATTGATGAACCCAAGGGAATTGATTTAAACATTGCGACAATTGTTGTCGCAATGTGACGTTGGGCCAAGTATGACCATGGTTGGCCATGGGTGATTTTCATATTGATACAATGTTTGTCAGAATGTGACATTTGATCAAGGATGACATTAATCGATTATTCACATTATAAACCGAAAAAACTAATAAACCCAAGGGTTTAATATTATAAACCAAAGAAAGTGGTGAACCCAAGGGAAAATCCTTACCCAAAAAATTATAAACCAAAGGAATTGGTGAACCCAAGGGAATTGATTTAAACATTGAGACAATTTTTGGCGCAATGCGACATTGGGCCAAGTATGACCATGGTTGGCCATGGGTGATTTTCATATTGATACAATGTTTGTCAGAATGTGACATTTGATCATGGATGACATTGATCGATTATTCATATTATAAACCAAAAAAACTAATAAACCCAAGGGTTTAATATTATAAACCAAAGGAAGTGGTGAACCCAAGGGAAAATCCTTACCCAAAAAATTATAAACCAAAGGAATTGGTGAACCCAAGGGAATTGATTTAAACATTGAGACAATTGTTGGTGCAATGCGACGTTGGGCCAAGTATGACCATGGTTGGCCATGGGTGATTTTCATATTGATACAATGTTTGTCAGAATGTGACATTTGATCATGGATGACATTGATCGATTATTCATATTATAAACCAAAAAAACTAATAAACCCAAGGGTTTAATATTATAAACCAAAGGAAGTGGTGAACCTAAGGGAAAATCATTACCCAAAAAATTATAAACCAAAGGAATTAGTGAACCCAAGGGAATTGATTTAAACATCGAGACAATTGTTGTCGCAATGCGACGTTGGGCCAAGTAAGACCATGGTTGGCCATGGGTGATTTTCATATTGAGACAATGTTTCTCAATGTTTCTTAATATGACATTTGATCATGGATGACATTGATCAATTATTCATATTATAAACCAAAAAAACTAAAAGACCCAAGGGTTTAATATTATAAACCAAACCAAGTGGTGAACCCAAGGGAAAATCATTACCAAAAAAATTATAAACCAAAGGAATTGGCGAACCCAAGGGAATTGATTTAAACATTGAGACAATTGTTGTCACAATGCGACGTTGGGCCAAGTATGAGCACGGTTGGCCATGGGTGATTTTCATATTGATACAATGTTTGTCAGAATGTGACATTTGATCATGGATGACATTGATCGATTATTCATATTATAAACCAAAAAAACTAATAAACCCAAGGGAATTGATTTAAACATTAAGACAATTGTTGTTGCAATGCAACGTTGGGCCAAGTATGACCATGGCTGGCCATGGGTGATTTTCATATTGATACAATGTTTGTGAGAATGTGACATTTGATCATGGATGACATTGATCGATTATTCATGTTATAAACCAAAAAGACTAAAAAACCCAAGGGTTCAATATTATAAACCAAAGCAAGTGGTGAACCCAAGGGAGAATCATTACCCAAAAAATTATAAACCAAAGGAATTGGTGAACCCAAGGGAATTGATTTAAACATTGAGACAATTGTTGTCGCAATGCGACGTTGGGCCAAGTATGACCATGGTTGGCCATGGGTGATTTTCATATCGATACAATGTTTGTCAGAATGTGACATTTGATCATGGATGACATTGATCGATTATTCATATTATAAACCAAAAAAACTAATAAACCCAAGGGTTTAATATTATAAACCAAAGGAATTGGTGAACCCAAGGGACAACCATTACCCAACAAATTATAAACCAAAAGGAATTGGTGAACCCAAGGGAATATATTTAAACATTGAGACAATGGTTGTCACAATGCAACGTTGGACCAACTATGACCATGGTTGGCGATGGATGATTTTCATATTGAGACAATGTTTCTCATAATGTGTCATTTGATCATGGATGACATTGATCGATTATTCATATTATAAACCAAAAAATCTAATAAACCCAAGGGTTTAATATTATAAACCAAAGCAAGTGGTGAACCCAAGGGAAAATCCTTATCCAAAAAATTATAAACCAAAGGAATTGGTGAACCTAAGGGAATTGATTTAAACATTGAGACAATTGTTGTCGCAATGCGACGTTGGGCCAAGTATGACCATGGTTGGCCATGGATGATTTTCATATTGATACAATGTTTGTTAGAACGTGACATTTGATCATGGATGACATTGATCGATTATTCATATTATAAACCAAAAAAACTAATAAACCTAAGGGTTTAATATTATAAACCAAAGTAATTGGTGAACCCAAGGGACAACCATTACCCAAAAAATTATAAACCAAAGTAATTGGTGAACCCAAGCGAATTGATTTAAACATTGAGACAATCGTTGTCACAATCCGACATTGGACCAACTATGACCACGGTTGGCCATGTGTGATTTTCATATTGAGACAATATTTGTCAGAATGTGACATTTGACCATGGACGACATTGATCGATTATTCATATTATAAACCAAAAGAAGTAATAACCCAACGGTCCAATATTAGAAAACAAAGGAACTGGTGAACCCAAGGGAAAAATATTAATAACCCAAGGGACCAATAATGCGAAGGGAACAAAAATTTAGTCGAATATTAGTATGACAACCACATTATATTTATGAATACATTAATAAAGTGGAGGGACTATTAATAATATAAACAAAAATATATAATAAACCCAAGGCTTTAATATTATAAACCAAAGGAATTCATGAACTGAAGGTAACATTATTAAAAACATAAGTTATACCAATAGTCCATTCTCTTTATATTAAGTTGAGTGAGTGTTTTTCATAATGTGAAATTGGACATATTATAAACCAAAAAATCTAATAAACCCAAGGTTTAATATTATAAACCAAAGCAAGTGGTGAACCCAAGAGGTGTATACAAAAGAGATTTTTTCATTAAAATTGCCAAAAGTGATTTCAAAGTCACTAGGTGGACAGCAGAGGTCTTTCGTTAAAGTTCAGAGAAATGTATGTTAAGAAAAAATAGTTTGTACTAAAATGAGTCTTTTGCTGAAGCTCGTGAAAATGTATCTAACATGTAAGGATGCGATTTTTTTTTTTTATATACAGAAATTTTCTGAGTAGCAAGAGTTTAAAAAGTAATATGTGCTATATATTATTTGAAGACAAAATAGGAGGTATTGACAAAATTGCATCATGTGTAGCATAGTGGTTAGACGGTTTCCCACTAGGGGGAAATACTAGTCGTATAGACAAGGTGTTGCTCGACAACGACAGCACCATTTGACGTCCAGAGTAGGTACACGGTCAAGATAGTATGCTCGGAGTTCTCTATGTGCATCCCTTTCATGAATATGGATGAGGAGATTCATCCAATTTCTTATCCGTTGCAGTAGTTGTATTGTGGGGCGCAACCGGTAAAGAGGCAGAGTAGGTGGACGCAGGAATCGCTCTTGTACATTGAGAAGTGCAGCTTCTTGTTCATTGATTTCTTTGCAAAATTGTTGGAGCTGTGAGATATATCTACGATCCATTATGTTCCTGCAAGGAAATTGAAAGCATGTTGAAACCCTATTCAGTAATTGTTGAAACCCTATTCACTAATTTGTTGAAACCCCATTCACTAATTTGAGTTGATTATAATAAAAAAATAAACTAACTATAATAATATAGATAATTAATAACTTCTAACTTATTTATGATTAATCAATTAATTTATCCACTTCTAACTTATTTAAATTATTTATGCATACCTTTCCAATGATACTCATAATTTTTTAATTATGATACTCAGAATAAAAATTCCAGAAATTTACATTATCCCATAGTAAATCTACCTAAAAGAAGTAAATAATTAAACTGCATTGACATTGTTAAAGAAATTTCTTGCAACTCCTACTAGAGATGTTTTGATGGTAAACCATATAGAGTCTCATAAATAAAGGAATACTAGTTGCATCCAACCTTGTTTGGAGGCACAAACATTCAAATTCCAAGCAAAGTTTCGACTATGTTACACATGTTCCAATCTAACTCTGCACATTAATTCTCTTTTACAATAAAGTATTCTAAACTCTTTTAATTATAATAAAATTGAATTCTCAATATATATATATATATATATATATATATATATATATATATATATATATATTTTTAAAAGATGGTAAAGAAATATTTATTCCCTTTTTGATATTTTTAGAAATAATAAAATTGTTATTAATTATTTTATAAATAATCAAATTATTAAAAAAACTTCAAATTTAGCAAACATATATAAATTTTATTATCTTAAAAAAAACTCAATGAAATTTTATATTTTAAAAGAATTCCATCAAATTATAATAATAACATATTTTTAAATTGTAATCATAATAATTGGGACAGATTAAAATAGCGTATTAGATAATTTGAAGTTAAGAATAAATTGAAGGCCGCATGTAATTGAGTTGAGAATCAATTACTTAGTTCAAGTTCAAGTTCAAATTAAAAATATTGGGTTGAAATGTTAAAATTGTATTCTCTAACTCAAGCATGTAATTGATGTTGCATTGAATATAATTATATTTGTATTTATATTTGAAGTATTTGTGTAAATTTGATTAATATATTTTCATATTTTTTAAATATTATGATTAATCATATTAATAAAATAACTTGTGAAACTAAATAAAACAACATTAAAATATAATATAATTTTTTTAAATATAATTAGCATATTTGAGAAGATTTTTGTTTAAGAAGATATTAGTTTATTTGGGAAGTGTTTTTAAGAATATATTAGTTTATTTCAGAAGTTTTTTTGAAAGAATGTATTAGGTTATTTGAGATTTTTTTTGAAGAATATATTAGTTTATTTGGGAAATATTTTAAATAAAGTTTTCAAATTATTATATATTTTGAAGTTTTTGATTGAAATTTGATTTAATTTGTATTATTTAAAATCAATTTTTAATATTTAAAATCAGTTTATAAATATATATATACACATAGCATAATAAAAAAGTTAATTTATATTATTTAATATATATATATATATATATATATATATATATATATATAAAGGAAAATCATAAATGAAGTGGCACATTTGTTTTTTAATCCCATAAAAAATCAGTTGTATCCCATTAATGTTGACATTTCCATAAAAGAAGTGGATGCATGTTTTTGCTGATATCAAATTTGTCGACAAATTTCTAAGATTTTAAAATCAAGTTAGAATTTTAGAATTTTTGTAAATTTATGTTATAGTTTAATATTTTTTTTTTTAAAGTTTTGATGAGATTGAATCGGTTTCCGTTACAAAAATACAATACAAACACTCTACTAAAAAAAATTGAATTCTTTTTGGCCTACCATTTTTAATAATCTAAACAAATTTGCCAACACCACAAAAGACGCAGATAATCTGAACTTACGTAGAAATGTTTTCGATCGAAATGAATATTTTTATTTACTTCCACAAAATATGATGAGATCGAACTCATGTGTATCAATAAAATTGGTACACATTCAACACTCTTTTGTTTAGAGACTAATTATGTAAACTATTGAAATGCTAAAGTCAAAGCTGGCCGCTGGCCAAGCCCAATTGATGTAAGACACTAACCTGATCTCTATACCCCAACATGGTACTTCTTGGACAGCCCAATATGGTACTTCTTGGACAGATGTACAAACACTACGATTACCCCGTTTAAAGAAATCCAATTAAAAGGGAGAATTACGGTGATTTCAAGCTAAGTTGAACGAATAGGAGAGATGTCTGGTAGTGGTGCGACAAATTGGTTTGAACGGCCTCAAATATTAATGCTTGTTTTGTTTTTCAATTTACATTCAATTTTCAAATTAACACTCATTTAAAAAGAAATAAACTAACATAATTATATGAATAAAAATTAATGTCATATTTTGGTGTATTAAATGTAGAAAATGACTTTATCACTTTCATGGTGTATTAAACTACTGCTCTTTTTTTTTTAATGTTAATTGGTGGAGATTAGTCTACACGGCAGATTGTAAAATGCAATACAAGAAATTTAACATATAAACATATTTAATTAAAAAAAAAAACAACAACAACAGAAAGAACACTGCATAGTTTGATTAGAGAGGCACCGCATCATTCAATCTCGGAGCAGTTTTATATTAATAAGGTGTATAGAAATTACAAGGCAGAGGCCATGCCCTAAAACTCTGTACATAAGAAAGTTGAAACGAAATACCTATAGTCTCACCAGCAATAACACAGGAGCGAAAACAACGAATTAACAGTAAAATTCATGAAAGAGACCTGATATGTGGGAATAATTAACATTCAGGGACCCTAATCCTCGTTAACGCTACGATTATCGTGACCACCATGAGCATCGAAGTCTCTGGTAACGGTGGCAGCTCAGCACAACAGGAATGGATGTTGACGTTACAGGCATTGCAGCAGTAGGCGAATCCCTTCAAGGGATGGCCGGAGACCTCGCACTTGGACTTGCCGATTCCTGTTACCGACTTGTTGTAGAAGATGAGCGGGTGTCGGGGATGGTATGGATGGGAGATAGAAGGGGGAGCCTTGGCACAGAATTCATGAATGTTGATATTGCATTCATTGCATAAATATCTTGCCCCAGTTCCCTGTTCCTTGCATCCATGGTAGGTGAACAGATATGGCAGCGATACTAGGGTTAGGACATGCTGTGGATGAGTGAAATGGCGGATTTTCTCACCCATTTTTGCATCTCAGGGAATCTCAGGGAAAATCGACAAACCTAGATTTGGTTTTCATATCGCACACAGACACACAGACATCATTCAGATTAATATTAAAATAAATCAAGAGGAAATACCTCTAGTAATCGCTTGCACACAGTCGGAGCCGAGCTCGAGTTCTTCCTGTTCGCAGCCTGCGCCCCACAATACTCTGTAAAAAAAAAACAACAGACAGTAACGCATCAACGCTGGCCTTTTATTGACTAACGCACAAGAGCAGAGTGGCTAACTGAAGCACAGGGAAGTGGGCAGCATAATCGTCATGACAGAAAGTGCATGAGGTCGATCCGCTTCTCGTTCCACTCGCCCGCCACCATACCAAAAGAATCGGATCAGCGTCCAAGTCGGGTAGCGGATGAAGGGTATTAATTATGCCGATAATGAAAACTTGGTAGTGGAATAATAATTATTCAATATGGTGTAAATATTGATACCTCCATCGTTATACAAATTGTATGCAACATTTGATACATTATCCTGATACATTATGGCGACTCCATGCAATCGCATTCTCCATGAATAAATTATATGCAGCATTTGATACTATTTGTTATTAGCGTTCGTTACTATTTTATATGGTGTAAATATTGATACCGCCAATGTTAATACAAATTGTCCATTATCCAGCATTCAATAGATCATCCATGCAATACCTCCAACGTTCGATACAAATTATCCATGCAAAATCTCCAACATTCGATACATTATCCATGAATAAATTATATGCTACGTTTTCATTGGAGAGTTAATATATAGGCTCCGGAGAATATCTAATAATTATGGTTTTTTAAAATTTTTACAATTTAATAAATTAATCATTTGTTTTATTTAAAAGTGTAATTGGGTACGAAATTTGTTTCACTTACAGGTGTAATTAACGGACCGTGTGCTGTTTTCGACCACATGTTCCATAAGGCATGATGCACGTTAAAATTAAACCAGAACGAGAATGAAGGTAACTGTAATCACCTTGTGAAAATAAAATTACTGCGTAAAAGATTTTGATTCCAGGAGAATTACATTGATTGGAATCTGAACTTAGATTTTTCTGTAGGGTGATGTTTCAAATTAATTATTAAATTACAAGTTGATAATAAAAATATCTTATAAACAATTAAAATAAATGAAAATTTAAATAATATATCATTTATGTGCTTATTTCACATTAATACGTTGATAATCCAAATTTCAGTACTCAATATAAAACTGATGGTTCGTGGTTCCATGCGTTGCATGATACAACGGTGTACGTGGCCACATTCAACATTTCACGAATGGTTTATAATAGGCGGCGGGCACATGTTTTATAGCTGGCGACTGTTAAATTCCCCATCTTGTAATGACCAACCTGCATTCAACATTTCCCGAATGGTTTATAATAGGTGGCGACTGTTAAATTCCCCATATCCATTTACATCGCCACATGTCTACAAAGAGAGGATGGGAGGATTTCTTAATTTGATAGGTGGTGGCCAGCAAATGGCACAGTAAATTTTTAATCCAGATTTGTAAAAAATTAATTTAAGTATGGTTTAAACACCTGATTTAGATATGCAAGGAAGTTAGTGGAGTAGATTTCATCCATCGATTTAGTGGCGACGACCAGAATATACTGGCATCTTCCAATCCTGACTATCAGATCAAAAAAATTAATTACCCTAATCACAAAACATGCTCCTTCCCACAGGGGGTTACGCCTATCGACGTAACAAATAAGGATGGCAGCCACAGCTCCGAAATCTGCCGTCCAAATAAGCATGGCTGCCATGCCTTTGACATTATCTCTCCCTTCTGTAAGTATATTTCAAAAACAATTTTCGTATCATTAGGGTCATGTTCCCCCAAAAGTAGGAAATGTTGTAAAAATAACGGTATATAAAAATGCTTGTATTTTTTAACAAAAAATTTGGTTGTATACTAGCAGAATGTGTCACAAAATACTTCGGGGAGCCAAAAGATTGCCAGGAATCAGGGTATGATGACGTTCCAAGAGGCTGTAAATTTGTGCTGAACTCGAAAGCCACGGAAGAGACATTGGTAAATATCATATTGCATAAGTGTGTACTGTGGTTTCTTATTGTATAAACTTGGTGATCCGTTTACTAAGAAATTTATGTGAATTTCACAGGCGAGTTTTGCCACTTGGGAGCCACCACATGGACGTTTCTTCTTCAGATATCCATGGAATCTATATCAAAAAGTTGGAAACATGACCCGACATTGCGCCTACTCTGTGGAGGCTTTAAATGGATTTTTAAAATCTGAGATTCAGGTATTGGTCGAAATTTCGATGCAATACTATTGCTTTTTTGTACAATGATTAATTCCTCATGCAGTAGTCTAACTAGCCAGAGGAATCGCTCTGAAAATCATGAAAATTCCGATAAGATTTTCAGAAAATCCGGCAGGAATTTTTCTAAATCCATGGTAAAACTATCAAAGTTTAATATTTTGGGTGTCTTACAGGTTTTTGATGGTGCTGAATCCATTTCCAATGTCAAAATCAGGATTCAAACACATCTGCAGAGAATCCGCAAACATTCTGCGTGAACTGGCTGAGAGAATAAGGACGACCAGAAGAAGTAAAAGTTCGCATTTAATGATGGATCGGTTAAGAAAAGTCGTGGGGAATCTGCAAAATTCCCTGAGAGCTCAGCCACAGCTTTTCATCGATACTAAGAGCTGGCGAATTGTGGACGAGAAGTCCTTCAGAGTTCCAGAAAATTTCTTGGAAGGCTTAACTACAACAGAAAATTTACAGGGCTCGTCAATACCAAAGCCGGCAAAAGGGCTCGTCAATACCAAAGCCGGCAAAAGAGGCTGATCTGATAGATAGAGCGTCAACTGGAATTACTATGGAGGAGGAAGAGATGCAAGCAGATACCTCAAGAGATCGAGTTGGCAAAATTTGTGAAATGAGAGAAATGAAGCAAAGCAGTTGGCCATTTATGGAGATCCTTCCTCTTGTTAGCTTTTCTGCTTTGCTAATAGAAACAGTGGCAAAGTTAGAGAGTGTGATCATGGCTGTAGAAGAGCTTGAAGAGGCCATCTTTAGAAACACTGATCAGCAGGCTAGTGAATCCCTGCCATCAACATCATTGAAGGTTGTCAACTTCAAGTAAACAAATAGCACCAGCTGCTTAATCCCCATCATTATAACCAGTTAAAACTATGCTCACTAGTCACTACAACTAGTACGACTGGTTAACAGCCTCACCAGTTCGTCACTCGTACGAAAACTGACAAAAAGCAAGACCGTCGTCGAATGAACAAATAATACATGAAAGATGCATGGGCAAACGAGATTTGGCAGCAGAAGTGTCGAGTTATAAGGCAAGTCAGATAACACTTCCTTCTGGTCGTCGGTTGCTACCTCCGCAGGACACTCCATCATAATCCACCTTGGAATAACGCAAGCAAACAGCCGACTGTGGAGAAAGTCAGTGGGAAGCCTGAGATTATTTCTTAATTTATTTGTTCATCAAGGTTGATTTAATATTGTTAAAAACATAAACATACCAATGGCCTCCAAGACCATTAATTTTATTAAGATTTATTTAAACGAGTGTTTTCAATGCATTTTTTATCCAATAGAAGGTTGATGAAGTCGTTTACAACCTTTAGAAAGGAAAGAAGTAGAGGTTCGGAAACTTTAAACAAATTATATGTTATTAAATACTATGATTTTTTTAAAATATTTACATCAAGAAATTTCTCACATTATAGTGATAAGAATGTTTAGTGATGAGCACCCTTTTCTTGGGATTTTAAATTAGTAATTCCACTGAATTGAGGCATGTAATATGAAATAGAACTCTTCTAGCAATATATAATATATATATATATATTTAAAAGTTTGATAAAACTATATTTTCATTACTCATCAGTCTAATTTATCACCTCAATCGATGCTGGGAGTTGAGTATTGAATCAATAAATTCACACTCAAAACTACCTTGCAGCCAATCACCATCTCTCAAGAACCCCATACACACTATATACATTATATTTGTAATTAGCATCTTATTGTACTTTCCATATACACAAGTTAATACTTTATGAATCATAAACTATATAAACATACATGATGTATATCACGACTGTGTGAATTTACTGAGACACAAGAATTTATATCCATAACCAATATTCCATATTACTGAATAAATGCTCTATATTAGCTCCTAGGTAAAATTCCAGATAACGGTATAGTAAAATGCGAACCACCTTAAATCAACTTTGGTGAACGGTTCCACGTGACATTTTTTATAGCATTCTTCACTACTAATTCTCTAGAGCATGTTACCATCACCCATTTTCTTTTGACACAAGTACGAGAGATATTTTCCGTATTATCAATCACCATCACCAACCAAAGTGTTAAAATAATAATCACGTCAATTGGTCACAGGATAGCGAACACTATTTTATATAGCTGGCAATGAAGGCGACACAAATATGAAATAAATACCAGTTGGTGGAGGTCACTGTAGAATCTCCAACTCTCTTCATGTATAAATTGCGATGTTTAGAAATGAAATATCCAAGCTTTCTGTGTGAGTGTTATCTCTGATATGATATCAGAGCCTTGTGAAGCCTTTGTGTTTTCTAAGCGTTGCATGGAAGGTGTGGTGAAGTTTGCAGAAGTTGTCGCAACCATTGAGTTGTTGTCTTCCAATCAGTGTTCAAACACTGATTGAATATTCGGAAGCGTGAGCAAATCTTGGGCTTCCATCGCACCGTGGCGTGGTAAAAAGGAGGATATTCAGAAGCGTCCTGCCTTAAATCGTTTCAAAAAGCGACTATGGAAATATTTCTACCACCAGTCTGAAGGAGCCTGTAGCCGAGCCTCCAGCGACAAATTATTTGGAACACGGTATTGAACCATCGCCTAGTTTTTGGGGAAATGCTTTCTTGAAAGGCTGTCGTGTTGAAACTTGAAATCCTTTGAAATTGGATGGACGTAAGTGTGAATGAAATGTACTCTAAGGTGCCTTCCATTATTGTGCCATATATTTTTAAGGTTGTTTTTGTTCGAGGTTGTTTTTTTTGGGAACATAAATGGTGTATGGTTTTAGAGAATAATGCAAATTTAAAGCTCGGGTACCCTGCTTTCCCCACCTTGTACACAGTACGAAACATAATATCCCACTATGTAATTGAACGTTTTGCTTGACATAAAATTAGTTGTTTTCAATTCTTCATTCAAATAACTCTTACGTTCCTTGATACAAGTTTCTTTGTAGAAGTTCCATAAAAACATCAATATTCTCACCATCCTTTCTATATATATATGCATGGTAGAGGTTTCGACTCAAAAGTTCTTCTTTTCGCCACCTTTTTGGAACTCATATGGTACCTGTCCATCTAATATTCCCTTCCCTTCATAGTTTTATTTTCTATTTATAAGTGTCAATGCAGAGTTTGTTGTTTTTTTTGGGGGTAGGGAGGGGATGCTGAGTGGGTGGGGCGTTGGTGGAATGGCCTATGTCTAACCTCTACATGATCAAACAATTTAAGATGGGAAACAATTCATTATCCTTCGTTGCATTAATTTGTTTGGGAATAATCAACCTAGAGGTGGATGTGTTCTTAGTTGGGTCTTTGTAAGTCAAATTTCCTTTGTTACCATTATTCATCACTTAAATACATTCTTTTTTTTTATTAAACTACAAATAATTTTAGTCAAAGAGCTAGACTAAAAAATAAAGTATAAAAATAATCGACCCCAACATTTAGGCGTATCCCTAATCCTAATAATAACTTTGTGAGAAAATTAAGTTTTTTAAAAATACATTATTAATTTATAAATCAAAAATATAGTGACATTGATAAACAATTATATATATTTTAGAGTGTATTTATATAAATACTTACATGGTTTTAAAGATGAGAATTTAAGAATCGTAAAATATTTTGTCAAATGGATTAAATTACATTTAAAGTAAAAATAATATTATTTTAAAGACAATTTTCGTTCTGCCTTATATTGAGCTATAGTGTTTCTTAATCCAAAAATTATTCTAACTTGTTAATTTTAATATACCCACTATTTTAATATAATTTTTAGAGATATAGCAACTATATTATATAGATTTTTAATTTCAATATAGCTAATATTGTAATATAATTGTTAGAGACATAAAAAAATCATTCTAAATCATATAATTGTTAGAGACATGAGAAAAATCACTCTAAATCAAATAAACTAAACTGACAAATAAATCACTACTATCTAGAAGTATCCTTAATTCTAATAATAGCTTCAATAAAGAAAGTAAGTTTTCAAAAACTAGATTATAAATGATAATTATATGAACAATGATAAAAACTTATTTACATATTAAATTAAATTAATAAAAACTCATATATACTTTTAATGATGACAATTTATAAATAAATAGATACTTAATTCTAATATATTATTTTTTAGAATTGGTTAGAATCTGTAAAGAGAAATCATTTTGCAAACTATAGTAACAAATAAAATATAAGAATGATGGTCCCGAGCCTTTGGGAGTGTCCTTAATCTTAATAACAACTTCCATACGAGCCTTTAGGGGTGTCCTTAATCTTAATAACAACTTCCATACGAAAAATAAGTTTTCATACCATCCACCAAGGTTCAAATCTCCGTGGAGACATATGCCTCTTGTGTCTTGGCTAGTTAATTGCTATTGTGTGCGGCTTGCAGGCTGTTGCACCTAGCCTAGGTTTATAGTGGCAGCCAGTGGGATTTGATTTTATAATTTCTTAGAATGGTAATATAACTGTTCAAGAGAAAAGAGAAATCATTTTGAATTAAAGAAACTGAAGTAACAAAATGTAAGAATGATGGTCCGCAGCTTTTAGCGGTGTCTCTAATCTTAATAACAACTTCAATAGGGAAAGTAAGTTTTTAGAGAATAGAGATCGTTGACTTACGTTGAATGGTGGATGTGTGCATGGGTCTCATCTAGAACTCAGTTTACTGGTCTATCATAGTTTGTGCGTTGTTGAATTTGGCTCAAAACTAAAGTGGTAGTCCCACCAACTAATTCTATGTTTATTTATTAACGATTCAAAAACATTAATATATATATATAAATAAAAATAGTTAAAAAATATAATCAAATGAATTATAGAGTAGAATTGAAAGACACTTGAAGAGAATCCTAATATTGCTTAAACAATCTCGTGGAGGAAAGCTCTAATATCGCAACACATTTGTATTTTAATGTTGCGTCATGGCTTGCGTATGAGATCATTGGGTAAAATGAATGTTTATACGTTGCGTCACGGCATACGTACGCGGCAATTTGGTTAAATGTATGTTTAAATGTTGCGTTGCATCCAACAACGTTGAGTTGAAAGAAGTATGAAAGTTGCGTCATTACTTGCATAGGAGTCCATTGGGTTGAAGAAGATATGTATGTGCAATTTAGTTGAAGGTTTTGTTCTATTTGTGCTCGGCTTGAAATAAACCATGTAAATTTGTTTATAAAATTAAAATAAATAACTTTTTTTTTATTTTAGTGAACACTTAAGTATATTTAATTTTTTTTACAAGCTAAAATAAATAATACTCAAATGCAATTTTATCTGGTGAAAATTATAGACTAAAAAGAAAGAAATAAATATCTTAAGAAGCACTGGTGGAAAAAATAGACTCCAAAGTGAAATAGAATAGTCAGATTTGATTTTATTAAATACTTAAGTATCATTATTAAAAAAAATGTTAAAAAGTTAAGGTAAATATATTCCAGGCAATTTTACCTCGTGAAAAAAGATTGACTACTAATGAAAAAATAAAAATCTTAAAGCGGACTTGGGAAAAAATAGAATGCGAAGAGAAACACAACTATCAAACTTTGGGAAAAAAAAAGAAATCTATGAAGTGGAACATTAATATCCAGGAAAAGATGGATGTGACTACAATTCGGAAGAAATTCCAGGAGCATCTGGTTAGCAGAATATCACGGGATTTCAAGCAATGGAAAATATCTGTTCTTTCTGTGTGCACGACGATTTGGCAAGTAGGTGCAGAGGATCCTCGAAAAGTTATCCATTCCATGAAAGTTGGGCTTGCACTGTCTCTAGTGTCTCTTTTCTACTTCGTGAGGCCAATATTTCACACCTTTGGTGGGAATGCCATATGGGCCAGAGCTGCTGTCGTGTTGTTCTTTGAATTCACTGTAGGTAATTATATATAAAACTCTTTCCTCTTTGTTTATCAGATTTTGAAATATTTTAGATTTTATAATATTTTAGAAATTTGTAATCACTTAACTATAGTATTAAAATCACCAAAATCCTGGGTACTTAATTTGCTATATTAAAATCTCCATGATACTGCTGAGATACAGCGCTCTCGGAAGTTTTTAATTTCCTCACAGAATTTACTAAGCAAGTGTTGGAGTAGTCGTTAATGGTGATACTAGAAATGAAGTTAGGAATGAACAATAGGGATTAACTATTATGTGTGATACTATAAATGAAGTTAGGAATGAACAATAGTGATGAGCATAATCACTATTAAGTGTGTTTGCTTAAAAATGAATAACTGAATTTGACATAACTGTTATGGTCAACTATAATAGATGAGAAAGTAAGAAGCAAAAGTGCAGTGAGCAATAAATTCTGAAACAGAAAAATCCATGAAGTTAGACCATCCCCGATGTTACACTTGAAATTGCAAATATCTTCCTTTTTGTCTTCTTTTTTATCTTTTACATTTTTCATCTTTAGTCTTCTTCCACTATTATCTTCTTTTTACTTCATTCTCTCTGTTGTTGCATCTCGTTATCATCATGACTATGCCCTATTACTAGACCAGTTATTCTGCTACAACTATACGGAATTAATATTTTGTGTCATTAATATAATGCAGGTGCAACGTTGAGCAAAGGTCTGAACATATCCTGTGCCACGTTCTTGGCGAGATTCTTAGGAGTCGGAGTGAGCTATGTTGCACAACTTACAGGGAGAAATTGTGAACTTGTTATACTGGGTGTCTCCATTTCCGTCATAGGTTAATACAATCTCATTCTTAAATACTTGAGGATTCAATTCTGCATGGTATATTCGATTCTTTACTTTTCAGGATTCTAATATATCTGGTTCGTTTGGGTGATGCCGGTGCATGGTCTACATATTCACGTTTCTTTACAATTATGATCAAGAAAATATATGATTATGTGGTGGTCATCTTCATTATAACATTCAATTTCATGGCCATTTCCAGTTATCGTGCTGAAAATATTTTTAAAATGGCGTATCAACAAATGTCTATGATGGTCATCGGTTGTGCGCTCTCTTTTGCTATTAATGTGATCATTTTTCCTGTATGGGCTGGAGATGATCTTCACAATTCCATTTTATGTCATATGGAAGTATTAGCTGAGTCTCTAGAAGGTAAGGCCTCGCCAGAAACACCAATAAATGGGATGTTTATTATTTCATGAAAATTCATTATGATAAATATTTGTTTATTTTATTTTATGGTTTAGTTGAAAATAACAGAACATCAATTTTATTATTATATTTCAAAATATTGCCTAAATCTATAATACAAATAAGGATGGCTGCTATGCCTTTGACATTATCTCTCTTCTGTGAGCATATTCCAAAATGATGGTTTAATGATTGTCTGTATCTTTAGCGCCATGCTCCCCCAAAAGTAGCAAATGTTGTAAAAATAACAGTTGGTATATGAAAATGCTTAAATTTTTTAACACAAATTTTTGTTGTATACTAGCAGAATGTGTCAAAAAATACTTGGGGGAGCCAAAAGATGGCCATCAATCAGGCTATGATGAGGTTCCAAGAGTCTGTAAATTTGTGCTGAACTCGAAAACCACGGAAGAGACATTGGTAAATACCATACGGCATGTGTACTGTCGTTTCCTATTATTTAAACTTGGTAATCCTTTTACTAAGAAAATTATGTGAATTTCACAGGTGAGTTTTGCCATTTGGGAGCCACCACATGGACGTTTCTTCTTCAGATATCCATGGAATCTTTATGCAATGGTTGGAAACATACCCAACATTGCGCATACTCTGTGAAGGCTCTAAATGGATTTTTAAAATCTGAGATTCAGGTATTGGTCGAAATCTCGATGCAATTCTATTGCAATTTTGTACACTGATTATTTTATTCTCATGTAACTATTGGTGATGATATCATCTGTTCAGGATCATTTTGCGGTAAGAGAAAATGTGAAAACGGCAAGCATTGACATCGGCATAGAGTCAGCAAACATTCTTCGTGGACTGGCTGAGAGAGTAAGGACGACCAGAAGAAGTAAAAGTCTTCATTTAATGATGGATCGGTTAAGAACAGTTCTGCGGAATCTGCAAATTTCCCTGAGCGCTCAGTCAGAGCTTTACGAGGAGCCCTTGAGAGTTCCAGAAAATTTCTTGGAAGGGTTAACTACAACAGAAAATTTACAGGCCTCCTCAATACCAAAGCCGGCAAAAGAGGCTGATCAGATAAATAGAGTTTCAACTGGAATTACAATGGAGGAGGAAGAGATGCAAGCAGATACGTCAAGAGATCGAGCCGGAAAAATTTGTGAAATGAGAGAAATGAAGCAAAGTAGTTGGCCATTTATGGAGATCCTTCCTCTTGTTAGCTTTTCTGCTTTGCTAATAAAAACAGTGGCAAAGTTAGAGAGTGTGATCATCGCAGTAGAAGAGCTTGAAGAGGCCATCTTTAGAAACACTGATCAGTAGGTATGTGAATCCCTACAATCAACATCATTGACACATGCAAATAGGTTGCTAACTTCAAGTAAACAAATAACACCAGCTGCTTAATCCCCATCATTATCAGTTAAAACTATGCTCACTACAACTAGTACGGCTGGTTAATTGCTCACCAGTTCCTCACTCCTGCGAAAACTGACAAAAAGCAAGACGGTGGTCGAATGAACAAATAGTACATCAAAGATGCAAACTAGATTTGGCAGCGAAGGTCTCGAGTTATAAGGCAAGTCAGATAACCCTTCTTCTGGTCGTCGGTTGCTACCTCCGGAGGACACTCCGTCATAATCCACCTTGGAATAACGCAAGTAAAGAGGTGACTGTGGAGAAAGTCACTAGGAAGCCTGAAATTATTTCTTAATTTATTTGTTCATTAATGTCGATTTAGTTTGTTAAAAAACTAATCAGACCAATGGCCTCCTAGACCATTAATTTTAAGATATATTCAAACGAGGGCTTTCCATGCATTTTTTAATCCATTGGAAGGGTAATCAAGTTGTTTTCAACCTTTAGAAAGGAAGAAAAGTAGAAGTCCAGAAACTTCAGCAAAACAGTAAACAAATTATATGTTATTTAATATTATAAATTTTTTAAAATATTTACATTAGGAAAAATGTCACATTATAATTATAAGAGTGTGTTTAGTGATTAGCAACCTTTTCTTTGGGATTTTAAATTAGCAATTCTAGTAGAGGCATGTAACATGAAATAGTAATCTCCTAGCAATATTTTCTTTATTATAATTATAATTTTTTTTAAAGTTTGGCCAAATTATATTTCATCATATTTAATATATCATCTTTATAGAAATTGGGAATTTATTTAGTAAATTCACACTCAATAATATCCTGAGAGAACACCTAATCTCTATCTCTCCAAAACCTCTAAACATTATAATTGTAATTAATAACTTATTTTACTTTCCATATATACAAATCAATACTTTCCATATATACAAATCAATACTTTATGAATAATAAAATATATAAACATACATGATGTATATCATAAAATATATAAACATACATGATGTATATCATGGGAATGCTAATTTAGAGAGACAGATGAATTTATAACCATAACCAAATTTCACACATAAAGAGACACACGAATTTCTAACCATGATGTTCTATATTAGCTCCTAGGGAAAATTCCATATAAGGGTATTGTTGGAATATTGAGAATTCCTAAGAGTAAACTCCTCTCCTTTGAACACAGAGAATATAAATCAAAATTTGCTTTCAGACAGAGATGGCATGAAAATGCTTTATATTTATTTCATTAACAGAACTTTTTAAAAAAAATCTGTTACAAATTTCTTCCTTAATGGACGGATTCACAAAATACTATCAAGACTGCTACACACGCAGTGCTTCAAAATAAAACTTCTCTCTGTCTATCAAGAACGCACAAACAGTGCTCTGTTCTTCTTATTGTGGTTTTCTTGCCTGTGGGCTCTCACACAGCGGTTACAGCAATACAACGTATTACAATTACAATACAATAAGCCTCACGAGCTGTTTCACTTTATATAGTGCGGCGGGAACAAAACCCAAAATAAAAGAAATAAAAAAAATACAAAGGAAATAACCTTTGTGCATCATAAAATATAGCCTTGGCGTGACGTACGAGTGGGACCACATCGCAGTCGGCCAGATTGCGGTTTGCGATGGCGGAACGGCGGAACAAACACAAAACTTGCGACATGTGATAGTGCGATATTGCGATGGCGCGATGGTGCGACAATCGCAATATCTGCGATCAACATATATGGCGGAAAAATAAAAAATGCGATGTGCGATGTTGCGATGGTGCGATGATCGCACATCGCAACAATCAACGTAACTCTGGCTTGGGTGGAGGGTGATACTGCGACATTGCGATGTTGCGATCGTGCGATGGCGCAACGATCGCATATCGCAGATTTCCATATCAACAAGACACTTTGCTCTTCAAAACTGAAAGCTACGCTCTGCGATCTGCGCTAAAGCGCTTAAGTGGTAGGGACCACTTATCCTCCTTTTCATAAAAGACTTCCGCCTGTTCGATCAATTTCATTCTTTTTGGTTGTTGAGGGCTTTAAAGCCCAAAATGACTGTCTTTTAATAACTTCTGCTCCTCCGTAGACTTGAACTACGAAATTCTTCATTCTTCTGCTAAAATGACTCCTCCCATAATCCAAAATTAATTCTTCCTGTCATTTGTGGCTGTGGCCCATACAAAATTTAAATTCTCCTTACGGATTCTTTTCATTCTTCTTAAATACAGAGTGCTTTGCACTCAAATCTTTGCTGTTGCTGCTGTACACTTTCTTTTCTTCCTGTACAAAGGCACGACAGGTGACTTTAATATTTCAACAGGTATAGTAAAATGCCAACAACCTTAAATCAACTTTGTTGAATGGTTCCATGTGGCATTTTTTATAGCATTTTTCAGAACTAATTCTTTAGAGCATTTTACCATCGCCCATTTTCCTTAGACCTTAGACCGAAGTACGAGAGATATTTTCCATATTATCAATCACCATTACCAACCAAAGTGTTAAAATAGTAATCACGTCAATTGTTCACATGATAGCTAGCACTATTTTATATAGTTGGTGATGAAGGCGATGCAAGTATGAAATAAATACCATGCGGTGGGTCACTGTAGAATCTCCAATTCTCTTCATGTATATAGCTGGCCATGAAGGCGATGCAAGTATGAAATAAATACCAGGCGGTGGAGGTCACTGTAGAATCTCCAATTCTCTTTTTTTTTTTTAAATTTAATTCTAACGGCTTGCACAAAACAAGAGGATCGCAGATTAATTGTGATAGGAATGAAGAGACACTAGAAGCTGTGACATCAGTTATGATGTGATTAGTTTGAAGAACGGTGGCAACAATTTCCAAATTTGTACTTCACGCAACGCATACTTATTTGCAGCAACCACTGCTTTCAATTCTCGCCCAACCATATTCATTACACAACCAACAACCTTCTGGGAGGAAATTCAAGCTTGAGTAGCAAAGGGGAAGACAACCCCCGGAGAAGGTGACATCAATCATCTCTAGACCCACCTCTTTACCAACCAAAGCAATTCTGGAGAGATAAGAGAACTCACGTAAATCGTCTCCAAGCAGCCCCCGGAAAGTATGAAGGGAATAAGGTTTTTAACTTTAGCATAAAGTTTTTGATTTAATTTTATTTTCCTGCATTATGTTTTAAAGTTTTAACGTTGGGTTAATTTTATTTACTACAGTACATTCAGATTTTTAACTTTGGTTATATATATTATAAATATGAAATATTTATAACATATATATTGTAATGTCTTACATTGTAGAAGTTGATTTTGCAGTTGTATCATGTAATTTACCCAAAGGCTGAAAAAGGTAGAGAGCACTCTATGTGTAGCAGTGAATAGGAACACAGAGACAAAGAAGTTTATTTTTTTTGTTGAAGCACTATGTGTTGTAGCAGTTGAAGTTTTATTTGTGAATCCAAAAGACGAGTTCTGAAGAATTCTATTTTGTAACAGTTAGTTTTGTGTTTAATGAAATAGTGTTTTAATCCATCTCTGTGTCTGCAATTTAATTTTTATTTTAATCTCTGTGTTGTGGAAGAGGAATTGTTTTATTCTTGTGTGTTCTGAATTGTTCAGAAATTCCAACGTAGTGTCAGAGCTAGTCTAGGCTGTCAGTGAGCGAAGTAGAGGTCGCTCTTCACTGCAGAATCTGTAAGAAGGTTGTTGAAGCGGATTTCTCGAGAACAGAGAAAGCTTATGTTTCTTTACACAGTCAAAGAGTTTGATTGTTTTGTTTTTTTAACACAGTCAAGGAAATTGCTGTGTTTGCACAGTCACGATGGTAGCAATAGGCACCAGTCTGACGAATCCCCAACTTCCATAGTTTAACAGGGAGAATCATGATTATCGGGCAATCACGATGAGAGCCCTGTTTGCTTCACAGGATATATGGGAGCTAGTTGAGAATGGCTACCTAGAACCTCCAGATGCAACAGCGTTGGCTACTTTGAGAACAACAGAAAGAGATTTGTTAAGAGATAATATGAAGAAGGACTCCAATGCCCTCTTCTATATCTTTGAATCTATGCATGAGAGTATTTTCCCAAGGATTGCAGTAGCAACAAAGTATAAGGAGGCGTGGAATATTTTCAAAACAGACTATCAGCGCACGGAGAAAGTGAAGACAAAAAAGTTGCAAATGTTGAGGAGAGATTTTGAAACTCTCTATATGAAAGAGTCTGAACGAAATTTTGAAACTCTCTATATGCCAGATTTATATTATGAACCTGGCTTGAAATGTAATCTTTTGAGCATTGGGCAGCTCATAGATCAGAACAAGATCCCATTTCAGAACAATATCACCAATTGACAAATTTTCTGAGTCGGTGGAACTTGAATCAAAAGAAGATTTTACAAGTTGTTGATGTTTTTCATGAATACTTTTTTCTTTCTCTCTATCTTCTTCTAATTTAAGGATTTTATCAAATCTCAACTGAATATATGAGGAAGGATTTTCTTCAATAAATTGCACTAGATCTAATGATGGGAGAGCTAGATTTGATGGTATCATAGCTTCTTTTCCATAAACTAAATTGAAAGGTGAAGTTCCTATTGAAGCTTTATGAGTAATAAGATCAGCCCATAATGCAAATATTAAATACTTGTGCCAATTCTTTTGATTTTGATCAATGGTCCTTTTAATGATTTTGATGAGATTTTTGTTAATAGATTCAGCTAAACCATTACCTTGTGGATAATAATTCGCTGAATATTTCAATTTTAAACCTCTTTTGATTGCAAATTCCATTATACTATTTCCAGAAAATTAAGATGCATTATCAAAGACAAGAGCGTTAGGTACACCAAACCTGGTAATGATGAATTGATCGATGAAATTAATAATTGCGTTAGAATTGGCTACCTTTAAAGGATTTGCTTCTACCCATTTTGTGAAGTAATATGTTGCTGTAAGGATGTATTTGTGATGTTTAGAAGAATGAGGTACTCTTTCACCAATAATATCAAGCCCCCATTGCTCAAATGGTTGCTCAATATTTACTGGTTGCAAAGGAAAAGCTGGCTTCCTTTGTCTTCCAGTAGCAGTTTGACAAATCTTGCACTTCCTTATGTAATCATGTGTATCTTTGAAAATGGTAGGCCAATAATATCCAGCATGGATGATTTTTTGAGATGTGGTATCACCTCCAAAATGTCCACCTGTTGGTCCATCATGTAATTCTTGCAATACCTTTTTTGCTTCAGTCTTTTCAAGACATATTAATAGGATTGAATCATAATTCCTTCTGAATAACACATCTTAAATGCTTTCATATTTAATAGCCTTCAATCTTAAAACACCTTTCTTTTTATAGCTGAGAATAGAAGGAGCATACACATTTTTCAAGTAAAATATCAGATCAGCATACTAAGATTTAGAATCTGTAATGCTTATCTGACTTACTTGAACAACATTATCTAGATCTTGATTTTATGGTAAGTTGTGATCTCCTGCTAATAATCTACAAAAACCTTGACCTATAATAATCTTGGCTGCCTTAATATCAATATCATATTCTTGCAAAGATATCACCTAATTAGCCCTGTTTTCTCCTACTTCCCTTCGAATTAATAATTGTCTCACTGAGAGAATGGGACAATAATTTTTGTATGTGTCTTTAGGAGAAAAGGTCTAAAATGTTTGATTGAAATAAACATAGCTAAGGCTTGTTTTTCTACATCGGAATAATTAAGCTCAGCCCCTTGTAGATTTCAGCTGAAGACAGAAATTGGTGCTTCTACTTGTTGATCATTGAGTTGTGTTAAAACATCAGCATAGGATGTTCCGTGGCCAAAGTATACAGAATAAAATCTTTAGAAAAATCAGGAGTATTTAATACAGGCGCATTAATGATTACCTCTTTAATTGCATCAAAGGCTTCTTTCTCTTTATACCCCCATTTGAATACTAAATTTTTCTTAATCATATTCTACATAGGTAAAACAATTTGAGAAAAATTAGGAATGAATATTTTTACAAAATTGATTTTCCCTAGAAATGATTGCATGGATTTTTTGTTATGAGGTAAAGAAATATCAGAATTTTCTTTCACTCTGTGAGGGTCAATATATATACCATATTTTGACACAACAAACCCTAACATTTTTCCTTCATTGGGAGCAAAGAAGGATTTCTTTGGGTTTAAAGAAATACTAAACCTTCTACATCTTTCAAATATTTATTTCAGATCATGTCGATGATTGGCTCTCTTCTTTGAAAATATTGTTATGTCATCAAGATAAATAACAACTGATTTATTAAGCAGACCCTTAAATGTTATATCCATAGCTCTCTGTAAAGTATCTCCTCATTTATTAAACCAAAAGCCATTTTCTGATAAGCATAGGTTCACCATTTGGTTATGAAAGTGTTTTTCAACCTATTATCTGGATGTACTAATATTTGGTTATAGCCTGAAAATCCATCAAGGAAGGACATGAGTTCAGAACCAGCTACCTTTTGAAGTATTTGCTCCATGGTTGGCAATGGGAAATTATCTTTTTGACATGCCTTGTTTAAATTTCTAAAATCAATATAGATTCTAATATCACCATTCTTCTTCCTGACAGGTACCATGTTGGAAACCCAATTGGAATGCCTTACAGGAAAAATGATTTTGGCTTTCAAATGTTTGTTGAGTTCTGTTTTGATTTGACTTTCAAGATTTGGATGAATCTTTCTTAACTTCTGTTGAACAGGTTTGACATCAGACAACATTGGAATTTTTTGCTGAATAACAAAAGTATCATAAGTTTTTAAGTCCTCATAATTCCAAGCAAAGACATTTTTATACCTACTCAGAAGTTTGATGAAAGAAGTTTGTTCCTCTGGAGTTAAATTGAGTCCTAGATTAACATTTTAAGGTTTACAGTCAGAGCCAAGGTTTACTAATTCAAACTTCAAAGTAGAACTTTTAAGTTTAGCATTAGTAACTTTCTTGAATCTGTCTTTTATATCATATAGATCCTCAAGTTTAACAACAGATTTAGGGATAGGATTTTCATTACTTTTTGAAGTAATCTACAGATCATGATCATTTTCATCAATAATTTTTTCATCATAGGTTTTCTCTGAAGTCAAGAAATTCAACATATCTTCATCATGATAGAATACTCTCTAGTTTGTGATATTATTGGGAACAGATAGGCGAAAAATCAATTCTACGGAAAATCTATCAAGACTGCAATCTTTAGCAGGGAGGAGTTTGGATGTAACATTAACTAACAAATCAACTGATGTGTTTTGATTTCTAGGGATAGAAGAGATATTAAATGCTAAAAATTGAGTGGTAAGGTCTTGCACTAGGGTTTGATAATGTTTGAGATGTCCTGAAAGATAATGGATGGTATTCCTTACTTTTCTTATGACAATTTCAGAATCACCATATACTTTCAAGTATTTGAAATCTAACCCTGTAGCTTTATAAAGCCCTTGGATCAAGGCTTCATATTCTGCTGTTTTGTTTGTGCACTCAAATTATAGTCTACATGATAGCATGGTTTTCTCTCCATCTGGATCAATTAAAATGCATCCTGCTCCTGCTCCATCACTTGATTTTGATCCATCGAAATATAATGACCAAAATAAAGATTTATCTGCAGGTTTATCTATAGATGTATCAGAAATATTAACAATTCTAGAGGAATCAGATTGTGATAAATTTTCAATTTGTGAAACAAAAGTATTTATAGAAAAGGGTGATTGTGGTGCAGTGAAATTCCCAAGGAATAACTCAGCAGAATAACCTCCAAGGATATTGCTATTAAAAGTTACAGGTTCATTTGCTTGTTCAAATTCAGTAACAGTATGCATCATGTGTTTTTCTCGTTCAACTTTGATTTGATTTGGTTTCCTTTTGTAGGGAAGCCACATATGTGAATAATCAGTTACGATATAACCATTAAGCTCTACAGGCCAATTTCTGCTTAAGACTAATCCATAGAATTCAGGAATATCTGCAATCAAAATATCAATTCTTTGGACAATCCTAGGATCAGAAGCTAGTCTGAAGGTAACTGAATTGATTTCTCCTACAACTTGAACTTTAGAGCGATCCAATTGAACAATGTGAACTGTAGAATTTTGTGGTTTGATATTTAATTTTTCACAGAATGAAGTAGGCATTATATTAGAGGATGCTCTTGAATCAATTAAACAATTATGCAAATTCTTGTTGTACATTTCATAAGTCAAAAGAAAAGGAGGTGTTTGAGAATTTGATCTTTCTCCAATAAGAACATTATCTGTGGCATGTACTTCGTCTGGTGGCTTACCAGTCCCTTTAGCTGCTTTTGCAACTACACCACTTGGTAGAGGAGCAATAGGTGTAGCATTTAATTCTTTTAATAGTAGATTTTCTTGATGTTTAAGTTTGCTAAGTTCATGTAAAGAAATGTTCGCTCTAGTCTTATTCATGTCTTCAAAAATGTTATAATCCATAGGATCTGATACCACTAGAGTCTTAGATGTTGAGGTAGGAGGATTAGAAGATGATGGCTGATTTTGAGTGGGTAAGGGAAAAGCTTTCTTTGCAAGAGATTTGTCTTTGGTACTTGGAGTTGTAGTTTTCTTCTCAGGAATAGATTGAACAGGTTCCGATGTAGATTTGCTCCTTGTACTTACAGGCATAGCTTCTTGTTCTATTTCACTGTCCGAGTTAGGGAGAATGAAATCCCACATTCCATGTAATTCAGCTATTTCCTCTTTTTCTTCTTCTTCATCTAATACTAGAGGAGTATCTTCTTCTTCTTCCTCTTCTGATTCTGCATTAGAGATTGAATTGGAAGGTTTAGATTCAGCTTGATTTCTGTTGAAATTTCTGAATGGTCTCTTGGTAGAAGTCTCTGCTACTTGCTTTTTAATCTCAACCATCTCATTAGATATGGTTTTGAGAATTTTCCGTAAGCCTTCCATGTCATATGGATCTCTGGGTGTCTTCTTCTTTGAATCATCCTTAAAGTTGACTTTATTGGATTTTCTTTCCTCAATGGCATTTTTCTTATCCAAAGAAAAAATATTTTTTTCGACTGCAATTGCTTCTTTCATGTTCTCAGCCAAAGTAGGTTTCGTAGCTCTATCTACAAAAATTTCTATGTTTGAAGGCAAAGAAGTGATATACCATTCACTTCTAACCTACTCACTAGGCTTTGATGTTGTAGGGATCTTACTCAAGATTTTATTGAATCGAGAATTAAAATCTTTGATGGGTTCTTTGGGTTCTGTCCTCAAATTGGAGAGATCATTGATTAGGGTAGCTATTGATCTATCATCTCCATATTTGGTTAAAAATTGCTCCTGGAAAATATCCCAACTTGTAATAGAGCCTGAAGGTAATGAAAAGTAACAGGATCCTACTGCCCCTTGCAAAGTATATGGAAATAACCTAACCACAACATCTTCATGTTCTACCGCATTCAAATTTACAGCAAGCATAAAGTTATTTATGTGTTCTTCCGCCTGTATACCAAGGTCAATACTAAATTTTGGCAGCCATTTTTCAGGATGATCTGGTAAATCATGTAAAGGTGCAACCATTTCAATAGATCCTAGATTATTCCATGGTCTTTGTTCCATTGTTGTAATGATGATTGAAGAACTAGAAGAGAAAAATGGTGTTTGAGTAGTAACAGTTGAAGGAATAAAAGAAACAACTGGTATTTGAGTAAATGTTGTTTGAACAGTTGATATTGGAATAGGCAATGTTTGGGCAGCTGATGTTTGAATAGCTGATTTTGAGACAACTGTACTTTTCTTAGTCGGGGCTTGGGAAACAGATGATTGAATTTGCAATGAAGAACTAATATTACTCTCTGATGAGGTTCTTCTTGTTTTAACTCTACTATGTAAAGGAAATTCCTTTGGAGGAATACCAATTTTTTCACTCTGTGACCTAGTGAAAGGTCTAGAAGAAACAAATTGTGAAGTAACACTACCTTCAGATATTTCAGAATATTCTAATGATAATGCGAACCCTTGGAGCTTATGAACTAAATCTTGTATTTCAGGAGACTTAGAAGGTTGATTGTTTGATTTATTTGAGACTTTGGTAGTGGGTTTTTGAATATTTCTATCAATTTCTTCCCTGGTAATTTGAGATGTAGAAGAAATTGAAGAAGGTGATGAGGGTGAATTTCTCTTAGAATGGCCTGTATTTTTGGATTTATCTGTCATTCATAGCTTGGGCCCTCCTTCTAGTGCCAAAAAAGTTGAAGCCTTGAAAATTTTTGCTTCAAACATTAGGGGAAAACCACTCGGTCGGGACCTTAGGATAGCTCATTTTCCGTTTGGTGTGGTGGCTTCGACTGGATTGATAGGACTAGTTTCCTAATAACTTAAATGGGTTGGTCATTGAATGATTGGATGAATGGAAAATGGAACTAAAATAACTAAAATAATCTATCTAATTTAATCTATAACTAAATAAATAATTCTAAAACTAACCTGGGTGTCAAATATGAATACAACTTTAAAATCATTTCAATAAAATCAATAACCATGAAAATGTATTATATTTTAATTGAAATATGTGGTAACAAATAAAGATAACTTTGTTTAAGAAATTAAACAGAGTTATAATAACACATTGCATTCATCATTTTATATATCATTTGCATATACTGAAATAGATGAATATTTCTACACACTTAGAAATGATATGTATAAAGAAATATTATAAAACAAGTACATATAAATCATAGCAATTTTTAAAGAGAATATCTCATAACATAAGAAAATTAGCAGTAAATAGATAGAAATACCATATCCATCTTGATACTTTTCTCGATGCAATTCGATATCCAAATCCAGCACTTCAATGTAAAATAGACTCCAAGATACATAAATGCAATTCTTAAAGACAATTTTCCAAAGAACCACTAGATGTGATCCTTTATAAAAATATAAGAGTGAATGGAGTACAAAAATGTAACATCCAAGTCAAAATATTACAAATTCAGGACCCCTTCCTAAATGCATGAAAGGGGTTTAAATAGGAACTTAAAATTAAACAAAATAACTAAAACTACTCCTACAATCTATCTCATCGGAAATCTATAAACATAATTGCGATATTGAAGTGAAACTGATTCATTGATTATCTCCTGTGTTCAATGTGCCTAGATGGAAAATTTTGAGCATATCTTTGACTTTTTTTGGATGCCTTAGCCTTGAATGTAACTACCCAGTATACGTAGCATCAGACAATTCAGGAATGATATAATTAATAGCATTTGAAAGGAATTTTATGGTCATTTGTTGACTATGTGGCTTGATTAGATAAGTCCACATGATATCCCATGAAATTCCTTGAAGTTTGCTAATCTATTGATTCTTATTGATTGTCTCTTCCTTCCACCTGGAATCAGCTTCTTTTACTTTTGGTAATTTGCCTGGGGTATAATCTGAGATCAAATTAGTGGTATACAAGCTGTCATTAATCAACTATGTTATATTATTCATCATACTTTTAGCTCTTGATATGGCTCTTTCTGCTTTCATCAACTATTGTTCCCATTCCACAAATAAAATTTCCTTGTGTCTCTCTTCAATTCTGGGAAGATTAGATTTTCTTCCCTGCTCTGTATCCTGCCATGAAAGGAATTCATAAATTTTTTCATCAGCATCATCAATTTATTTGCTGAGAGTGACTGCTTCATCTATCAAAGATGATGTTATTTCGCACAAGGGCTCAGCTTGTGCCCACTTTAGAAAAAAATCATTTAACTGCTGAAATAGTAGTTTTTTCATTTCAAGAGATTTAGTTTTGAATTGATCTAATTTAGGGTAATCCTTGAACTTGTCCAATGTTGATTGGAATATTTTCTCTTGTTCAATCTTTGCATTTTTCTCATTTTGCAGAAGATTTTGTAACTTTTCTACCTCTTGACTCAACTATTGCTATTTGTTCAAGGCTTGTTCATCAATCTTCTTCTTTTCAATGCTAAGTTGCTCTTCCAGCTGTTTAGATCTCAGCTTCTCATCTTGCAATTTTTTTTCCAACTGAACAAGATTTTGCTGATTCTCTATGGCCTTTTCATCCAGTATAGCTATCTGTAAGTATTTTTGTTTCATCAAATAGGAGACTGCAGAAGCTTTGTATATTGTTGCAGCACTATAGGCACCTACGTATTGAGATAATTTGGTGTGATACTCCGATGGATTCACCTCAGCATTTTTATAAATAATATTCATAAATTCTAATTGTGATGTTGAAAGTGGATCTTGGTCAGTTCTTCTCCTCTTCCTCTACTTTCTAACAACAACCCTATGCTTAGGACTGTAAAATATGTCTGGAGGAGGAACTTCTTCTACTTTCAACGTAATTTCACCTATAGGATGTTCATGAATAACTTCTATATCTTGATCTTCCAGAACTTTAACTTGGGGATTATTTTGTTGTCCTATTTGGTGGGAAAATTGCTCATATTGGCTCAACAAATGGGAAGAAACTATAAGTTCGGCAGATTCCACTACTTTTTCAGTAGTTTCTTCTCTTCCAAGTTGAGAATTTGGATTATTTCTCATATCTCCTTTTACTGCTTGTATAATAGCCTTACTTCCTATGTCTTCTTTATCAATATGCACATTGGTCTCAGTACCTGTGATTTCCTTTTCTGTCTGAGTTGTATATTGGTGATCAATATGTACATTGAGTTTACCATTAGTATTCTCTTTTTGCACATCGGGTTTGCCACTAGTGTTTTCTTTCTGCACAACAGGATTAGTTCCTGTGACTTCCTTCTGTGTCTGTACATTGACCCTGCTGGTAGATGTTTCTTTAGCTGCTTTGCCAGGTGAATCCTCTTTTTCCTTTTTCTCTGTTTCAGACTCTTACACAGGAATTCTTAATTGATCTAGAGGAGCTTTGAGCAGTCTCTGGCTTCTAAATAACATAATTTTATTCATCTCTTCAATCTGAAATTTAGACTTGCCTAAGTTATAGACTTGGGACAAATTATCAACAGGAATAAACAAATCATCAAACTGATTAGGTTCATGTTCGAACCGAGCGATTGAAAATGAAGTGGTGAAATAAAACGCCACCTTTTTTAGGTCGTATTGCCTTCCTTGGACTGCAGATAGTTTAAGATCTCTTACCTTGATGACCTCCTTCTCAGCATGTGTGAATTTGTTAAGAGTATAATATCCACAATGAAATGGAAAAGTAGGCCACATCAATTTCTTATTATTCTTGAGAGACCTTGACATGCCTTCTACTGTCAACTGATAAGAAATCTCGTGTGCTAACAGTTTATCAGGAACATACAGAGGCAGAATATGGGGTTCTACAATGCTCTCGAAGACTCTGATATAAGTAAATCTTTCTTCTCTGAACTAGTCCCCAATCAAGGATATATTAATTTTAGCTTTTTCAGAAAGCCTGGGAGGGAATCGGTTAAAAATGGTTTGATAAACAGGGATGAGGAAACCATGAAAAATTTTATAAACATGTTTTTTAAAATGAACTTTCCACAATAATTTATAGTATATATGAATAGGAGCAGGATCTTCAGGGGTCCATTTCCATCCTAACATGGGAAATTCAGAGTTGAAACATAGGGTATCTAGAATATAGGCACAAAAGTGAAATGGGGTTGTGTTTCCTGTGTCCTTGTCCTTTTTATACTCGAGGATTCTATTGGCTATCTTATTTGAAAGGATGAAAGCCCAGTCCATGATTTCAGAATTTACAATAGAATGGATTAAAGGTACCATTTGTATCGAAAACCTAGTTGAATTACCATTTCCAAATAGCCTGCACATCATTGCAGCGGCATAACAGTATGGAGGTGAAAGGGACTCCACAGAGTACATACCCAATGCCTCAGGTTTGTGCTTCTCTGGAGCTCTTCTCCATTCTCTGATTGACTCAGACTGATTTTCATTATTTGTAGCAAAATATTTAATAAAGGCTTTATTGTAGACCTTTTTCGGGTCTGGAAGATGATACATTGCCTTAATGTCATCTGCTTTAAAATGACCCAAATGTTGTCCCAGTAGCTGAAAGGAACGTCCTGTTTCTGATGGTCACATTGTCAAATACCCACCGAATTACATCATAGTAAGGGAAAATGTTTTACCGAGCTGCAATTCGGTGCAGGAATGAATTCACAAGTGCTTGAAGAGAATTTTCTGAATCAGACTCTGAGTCTTCTTCATCAAGAACTGTTGGCTTCACCACAGTGACCTTAGGGTTTTCTCTTTCAATCAGGTTATATACCTCTTCCCAAGAGAGTTTTCCAAGACCTTGGCACGATGTGTCTATAACCAGCTTAATTCTAGCTGGTTTCTCTTTAGGTACCATGGTGAAAATAGGGGTCTTTGTAGCGACAATGGCCTTTGCTTTCCTAGCTCTCTTCGACATTTTGTTGTCTAGTAATGTTTCCCTTGCTCGGCGAATGAAAGGATTGGGCGTTCTGTAGTTCTGCAACGAAGAAAAGCTTTCAGACGTGGTAAAAAGAGAATAAAGAGAACAGCTATATGAAAGATCTATTTGTTGATTTCCATTTATTAACTCCATATTTTAAACTTAAATTCTCTCTTTAGAAGTCACACTCAACTTATTCGAAATAGAGTCAATAACCATCATTCATTTGATTTTCTATTAATAATAAATGTACAATCAGAGATCCACGGTTTTGAAGTGAGAACATAACACTTTCCTTTTGAATCATGCGATTGCGACGAATAAATAACATATGCGCAATGTAAAATATAAAGATTAAGTATTAATTGCATCTGGGATTTTCAAGAGGGACAATAAATAAGATTTCATAATCTCCACCGATTTCTAATTGCGATGATGGTGTATCACATCGGGATTTTAGTATCATGAGTGAATATAATGTATATTCCTCCGAAATGTGATTGCAATCAATCGCATTACATCAGAGTTTTGCAAATGACCGAATGAAGAGTTTTCATTTTCATTTTGCGATTTGTGATTTGCAATGGGGCCCATCGCATTGAAGATTATAAAACAAGCGCATATTACATTGCTCTTTCAAAATGCGATTGCAATCAATCGCATCGCATCGAATTTTTATAGAACAAATGTGAAAGCTTAGAACTTTTGTGATTTTTTATTGCGATTGGTTCAATCACATCGGAGTTTTTCAAAAACAAATATACAACTTAAAGATATCTGTGATTTGCAATTGTGATTATTGTATCACATCGGACTTTGTTCCAATTGAATACTTTTATGTATTATGTTAATGTGATAAAGTCTTTATATCTCATCGGATCGGAAATTTTTCAATGTTGCATTTTTTATATACACTTGCTATTAAAGATATGAAATATATATATCTTTCTAACAATGAACCTTTATTTTTTTATTTCAAAATGATTTGATTTCCCCTAAGTCTTTTATTCCTAAAAAAGAAAGGGGACCTATTTCTAAATGAAATTTATTCTAAAAAAATTGAAATGGGGAGGGTTGTTGTACCGTACAACAGTACCCAAAGTGCTCAAGAGATCTATCTTAAATTTTTCTAGCATGCTTCCTATCTCTGCTCTTGTTACTGCACTTGCTGCAGATTTGGAAGCTTTTGATGAAATATCTCTTTTCCCACTCTTGGATCTTCCCCTAGAGTATTTTTGACATAATTTAGAAAAATTTTCAAATGGTAAATTAGAAATACCTCTTTTTCCCATTGCATTAAGAATGTCTAAATACTCATCTCTAATACCCTTTAGAAAAATAGTGTGGATGGTATTAGAAATAAGAGAATGATGTTTTTATTTTTTTAAATTGTAAAGGAATCTTTCCAAATATTCCTGCAAACTTTCATCTTCTTGTTGGGACATTATTAAAATGTCTTCTTTTGAATCTATAGCCCTACAGTAAGCTTGATACTTTTTAAGAAATATTTTTTTCATGTCTTCCAAAGAAGCTATCGAGTGTTCTCCTAATGCCATAAACCATTTCAAGGTTGCAGCATTTAAAGTAGCAAGAAAAAGTCGATGTTTATGTGTATCATCACTATATCCATATCTTATACACAAGATGTCAAACTCAAACATGAATGCATCAGGATCTTCGGTTGACATTCAATGAAAATTAGGAAATAAAGAAGGTGGAACATTTTTCATTTTTATCTCTTCTCCTAGTATTCCCCTTGCATCTAAAATAGGAAACCCAAAACTATTCTCCTGGTCATTATTAACTTCTTGCTCATTTACTTGTGTTGTTCTATTTTGGTTTTCTCTTCTTGCTTCTTCCTCTATTCTTCGAAGTGCTTCTACTCTTCGATCTTCTTATGCCTTTCTTTCTCCTTTAGTTCTTCTTTCTTCTTCTCTTTGTCTTCACCATTTCCTTTGTTGTCTTTCATATTCTAATCTTTGTTCAGGATTCATGTTTAATCCATTTCATGTTCAGAGACTTGTAGTGTTTCAATAAGTTAACTTTTAATTTCTTCCACTACTTTGATCTCCTCAAGGACAGGTTGCTCTAGTTGTTCAACAGTTGGTTTTGTTGTGTCTTTTTGCTTCCAAACAGAAGGATGTTCTTTAGGTGATTTATTTTTTATTTACGTCAAAGGATAACAATATTTGTCTTTCAACTAATCTTAATCTTTGTCATGATCTCTATTTTTCCTCTAACTCTTCTATGGTAGGTTTTCCAACAACTGGTGTTGTTAGTCTTGTGGATGAATGTGTTGTTGGGGGGTTTTGTTTCACAAATCTACCTTTTTTATCTCTATTTCTAGGCATAAGAAAACATTACTTGAAATAAAAACTATGTTTTTGTTGTTTTTGGTGATTTTATATTGTTTTTTTGTTTTAATATTTTTGTCTTCTTATTTTTACCTTTTTTGAAATATGCTTCCCTGGAAACGGCACCAAAATGGTGGGTCAATTTACTGTTGTAAACTAACGCAAGTATTTATTTTCAATCTAGTTTATTGAAAGTTAAAAGAATTCCTAAAGTATATGGGTTTCAGTTATGATCAATTGAAAATATGGTTTATTGATGATTAGGGAAATGCATATTACAAATATAAATCTAACTTAATTAATTTCTAAAAAATAGATCAAGATACATGGAATAATAATTGAAGTGGCTCTTCACTAAAAGAGGTCCTCGTTGTCCTTCATCATTGATTTCTTTTATCATTAATGCTATTGTGAAAACAGGAATTCAGAAAAGCAGGGAAAGGTGAATCTTAGTTCTGAGCTCTTAATCAGATAAAAGAAGTATTTAACTTAAATACTAGTTTGTCTCTTTGTATGCAGAAAGAAACAAGATTAAGATCCATCAACAATAAAATCATGTAAAGGCATGTAAATATGATTTCCAACGGAAAATCTCGAGTCGATAGAAAGAGTGCTTAACTTAAACACTTGTTTGTCCTTTCATATGCAGTTTAAAAATGATCATTAGATTCTTTAATACTTAAAAATAAATAAATCAAACATAAGCAAACTAATGCAGCTATGATGAATTCTAACTAAAAATATTGAGTCAATAGAAAGAGTGCTTAACTTAAACACTTGGTTTTCATTTCATATGTTGTTTAAAAATGATCATTAGATTCATCAATAAATAAATCAAACATAAGCAAACTAATTAAGAAAGTGCAGATAAGAAATAAAATAAGAAGTGCACTTAGCTCGGTGTGGGGGCCCCCCACCCTTTCCTCGCACACTAAAGGTAAACTCAGCTACTTAAGACTTCAAGCAACCAACCAGCATGTAACAGCATAAATAATAATAATGTCATACAAGTTCCAATATCAAAGTCTTAAAAGTGTGAGGATTAAATAGATAAAATATCTAACAAACTCATCTAAAATAACTGAAGTAATCATAACTATCCTTATCCTATCATATCAGGTCAAATTCATCTATCATATCCATCATAATCTAGAAAATCCCACAAAATAAGAGTTTTGACCTAGTTTCTAGGGATCCTCCATAAAGACTGGTCTTGTTCGACCGCCTTTGAATGGGCCTATTAAAGCTCAATCTGACTGTGCCAACAAGTCTACTCTTACTCTTATTTCCTGAGCTTTCTAGAAACATATCCAGCTCGAGCCCAAGTGTCATGTACATATGAAAACCATAATGCTATTATGGGAATTTCTGTTACTGTCCAAAAATGCACTAAAATTCCAATTTTTTTAAAAACATATAATAATTGAAAAACATAAATTAAATACCTGTATGTGAATCTTTGGGTCAATGTAAGGTGAATATGATGGTAAATAGATGGATAATGTGGAAAAATAAATTGCATTTCCTAAACAAAAAGAGATAAAAAATGAGGGCCAAAAACATTCACATGGCTTCTCCATTCCGATACCATTCATGTGGACGATGTGGATTTTTTTGTATTTTCTGGATGGATTTACGATAATGCAACCCTAATTCGGATCTATCAGTTTTCACTTTTTCCATTTCTAGTTCGGCTTTGTAACTCAGCTTGCACCATGGAGCCTGAGTTGCAAATTTCATTACAAAGATTTACAGTGAGGAGATTAATATATGACGATCGCAAAACCATAGCCGTTATCGTTTTTTCAATGAGGTTATATCCCACATAAGGTAAAATCTTTCTCCATTGTAATATTTTTATGAGTTCTCCTCTCGTTATTTATTTATGTGATTTCATTACTATATGTTCTTGGGTATTTCGTTATTGATCATTAACAAAATTGAGGTTTCGTTGTAGGTTAAGGAAATCTGGTTTGGTTTGTTTCTTCCATTTAATACCCACATTTCACAGGTTAAGAATTTTACGATTTCCAAATCGTTTCAACCCATTCTTCTTTTCCAGTGGGGTTTATGTATCTTCCTCTTTTGACGTTTTCAACCTGCGTAAATGAACCATGTATTACCCTAGTATTTTCATTTAATTAATATCATATAAAAGTATCATTGGTTACTCTCCTTCCTGCATTGTTTTTCAAATTGTTATTACGATTTATCATTGTTAATAATTTTCTATGCATTATGTCCTCATTTTAAAATTTGGGAAGATTTTTAGTTTCAGTAGTCACAAATCCACTGTATTTTCTTTTTTGAATTTGGATTCTAATTCCGATAATTGGGGTTTCTATATTTTTATTTTCTCATTTTATATTAACCATAACTGAGATATTTCTAACCTTCCGATTGGTCTTCTCATGGTTTATTATAAACTCTTAGTATGAAATTAGTTATTGTTACCATGAATTCCAAACAGAATTCAAAGTACACATCCAAAGTTTATTTAATAACTCAATACGGTTTTATGTATAAATTTTCACTTCGTTCAGGGTAATCGATCTCAGGTGGATTTAATTTCAGAAATAGGTGGTTAGGAGGTTTTATTTTTCTTCGCAATGATGCGAAAAAAGGAAACTTGTTGATTTTCCCTAAAACGTTAACCGAAGGAGAATAAAGGTTAAATTACCTGATTTTATGCAAAGATGAAGTTTTTGTTTCTCTCTTCTTCATTAAAGAAGTCTGAATTTCTATAATTTCATTCTTAAAATAGCATTAAAAAATATTTTCAATTTCTTCTTTCTGGAATTAGTTAGCATGTTAATTAGCTCCATCAACTAATAAAATGATTCTTTGTGGAGGCTCTCTTCTTCATGTTCTCAACCCAGTCATGAATTTCGATTATGTTTTTACTCTATCCTTGTTGGGAAAAATACTGAGAGGGGGGTTGAATCAGTATTTAGAGCTTATAATTATAAATTTAACTTTTTCTTTTGCAGAATTCTATATGCGACTTTTATGAACCAAACTCGCATATACACGCAGATATGTTGAAATAAACTAGTGTATACTGATATAAATTTCTAGTTTAGAAAGCTTCTCAGAAACAATCTTTAAATCAGATTTACCAGTTATGCATCAGGTTAGATAATTAGTAAATATATGCATTAACAGCAGTATAAAACATCACACAAGTGGAACACACATGAACACCAATATTTAAGGTGGAAACCCAATTTGGGAGAAAACCACCATTGTTTTCCTCTTTGTCTTTGATATTTATTATATGGAAAACTGTTTAGAACATTGTACTGATGCAGACTCATAATAGAACATGGGCTTCTTCCTGCAGAAGGCTGCAAACTTCACTCGTTTTCCAGCTGCTACTGGAAGGGAGCTCCAACCCCATTTCTTCTCGTTTGCCAGCCACTCCTGTAAGGGAGCTTCAACCCCCTAAACATAACACCAGCTTCTACTGGCATGAAGCTTCTACTTCCATATTGAAGGCTTCAACCCTCAGACCCACCGTAGACCACGTTTCATCAATTTTCATACTGGATCAAACAGCATCAACACAACCGTTTATCATCAATCATGAACCTTTCCCAATACTTCAATTAGAACAGTGAAAAAACTGTAACGAGAACTTTACAAATAACCCGGACTTCAGAATAGATATGTAGATACAAACTCAGCCCTGAACAGTCATGAATTCAAATATCATATGCTACTTTGCTTCACTGAAGCCACGTACATACGCGCTTTTCTACACACCAACCTGCGTATGCTTCTGTGTTTATTATTCTTCAAAATAACTTAACTACCATACACGCTTTTCATGAAGCGAACCCACATATATACGTGCTTTTAATGAAACCAACTAGTGTATAGATCTGTAAATGTAAATTTTTTAGAACAAACCAAATCTATAAAACTTATCTAGATTTCTTAATTTTCTTCAGCAGACTTGCGCCAGTTCTTCATCATTTCTTCAGCAGATCATACTAGCAATTCATTGTCTTCAGATGTAGAGATCCTGAACCATCATTATATCCATGGGTGCATCATAGATTCAGATCTATCAATTAAAAATAGAGTTCATCCATGCAGATATTCCTTAGAGGATTTTTATTCATTAACAACCCTTACTCATGCACACCTTGCACTATGAACTTCTTCTCCTTAAATAGATTTATCTTTTACCAATACCATGAGTCAAAACCACTCAACAACTGATGGTAATCCTGGACGGAATAAAATAGATAATACAATGCTCAATACTGTGGGCTAATACCATGTTAAAGCCCCCTGGTATTATAAATTTGGAGCACAAATAGGCATACTCAACTTGGGACGTACTTATCCGTGTACATATGCGACTTGGCCTTTACAAACCCACGTATACATTGTGGCATATTATATTTATCATTTCTCTCACACTTGCTGGAATTCTTTTCTCTGTCACATCTAAACTGATATGTAGATACATCATTCTTACATCTTTAACAAATAGGTTGCTTAATATAGGCAACTCTTCAAGTAGGTTTCCATCAAGGACAACTTCATCAGGTAGGTTGCCATCAGGGACAACACATTACATCATATTGCCAACAATCTCCCCCTTTGGACTTGATGGCAACCACAATGGTGTTTGATCACCACAACAGATAGATACATTAATCATAACCATAATTCAAACACCATGATACTCTCCCCCTTTGAAATCAAGAGAAAAGGGCCGAACGAAACCAAAACAAATGAGCTCTGTAGACCTAAAGTGCATTGAATTGACTATGCTCCCCCTGAGTTCATGCTGAATCTTTAGACAAATTTTTCAATGAAGTAAATGACTCTATAACTCAACCACATATGATCATTCCTATCACGAAGGACTCATACTTACATTAATGATCCAACCAAGTGGAATTACATATTTGACTGAACGGCCAAACTAAGTGGGTTTACAAATTTTGAATCAACAACCCAACCAAGTGGGTTTACAAATTTGACCAAGTCCTTACATGACTGAATATAATAATTTACATCATAGATCTCAACATGACCTTTTCATCAAATGAATTTTTATAAACAATTCCAATGAATCTCAATCATGAGATCAGACCACAACAAACATTTAGAATGCCAACAATGCATCCTTTCTCATAGGACAAGTTCTCCCCCTTAGCTTGTGCACCCTGAACAATTTCAATAGCAAAACATCAAGGCATATTCATAAATATTTGAGACTGAAACAGAAATGTGAGAACTGGAACATCACCAGAGATACCCAACAACACTACAATTGTTCTGAAGAAGGCTGACCTAGATAAATGTGCCAGCAAAAACCCATACACAATTTTATGTATATAAACTCACGTATATACATGACTATCCTTTATGAAATCCACGTATCTAGTTTAATCTTCTAAATTTAAGCAGATCTGATCTTCTGAGCAGTAGAGACAACTCCCAGCTTTTGTCTGAGATATTCTAATGCTTCCCTAGGAAGAGGTTTGGTAAATATATCAGCAACTTATTCTTTGGAGGGAACATATTCCAATTTCACCTTTTGTTCAATCACTTGTTCACGTATGAAGTGATACTTGATAGGAATGTGCTTGGTCTTGGAATGCATAACAGGATTCTTTGAGATACTGATGGCACTTGTATTATCACACATAATGGATATGGGAGGTGAACGTTTGATTTGAATGTCTTGTAAAGTCTACATCATCCAAATAAGTTGCGTGCAACATGATGCCGCAGCCACATATTCTACTTATGTTATAGATAAGGCAATAGAGCTTTGCTTCTTGCTGAACCAAGATACTAATCGGGGCCCCATATAGAATGCACCACCACTAGTGCTCTTTCAATCATCAAAATTTCTAGCCTAATCTGCATCTGTGTAAACATGAACAGTTAGATCAACATTCTTTGGATACCATAGTCCAAAATCTTGAGTTCCTTGTAGATATTTGAATATTATTTTGACAGTGTGAAGGTGAGACTCTTTTGGATTAGCTTGGAATCGTCCAACAATACCAAGTGCATGCATAATGTATGGTCTTTTCCCGGTTAGATAAAGTAGAATTCCAATCATGGATCTGTATTCTGGTTGATTCACTGCGGGAGAATCATCATGAGAACTGAGGTTACACCTAGTTATCATTGGTGTACTTACAGGCTTGCAGTCTTCCATCCCATGCTTCTTCAAAATTTGCTTGAGATATTTCGCTAGAGATAAAAATATGCCATCGATTGCTTGTTGCACTTGTAAGCCAAAAAAAAATGTTAGTTCCCCAAGTAAAGACATTTCAAATTCTTGCTGCATAACAGAAGAAAATTTCTGACTCATGGACTCTTCATTACTTCCAAAAATGATATCATCAACATATACAACCACAATCAGTAGTTTATCATTTTCAGTTTTTGTGTATAAGTTGCTACTAGCAAAACCCTTTGAAAATCCTTGTTGATGAAGATATTTTTCAATACAATAATACCATGCCCTTGGAGCTTCTTTGAGAGCATATAAAGCCTTTTTAAGTTTACAAACAAGTTTTTCATCATTTCCCAAAATGAATCCTTCTAGTTGTTCTATATAAACTTCTTCTTCTAGATCACCATTGAGGAAAGCAGATTTAACATCCATTTGATAAACTTTGATTTGTTGAAAGCTTGAAAAAGCAAGAAACATTCTGATTGCTTCAAGTCTAGCTACAGGAGAAAAGGTTTCTTCAAATTCTATACCTTCTTGTTGAGCATACCCTTTACAAACAAGTCTAGCCTTGTTTCTAATAACATCTCGATTTTCATTTAACATGTTTTTGAATATCCATTTTGTTCCAATAATTTTTTATCATGAGGTCTTGGAACTAGTTCCCAAGTATGATTCTTTTCAATTTGATCAAGTTTTTCATTCATGGCTTGAATCCAACATTCATCTTTGCTAGCTTGATTGACATTTTGTGGTTCAATGGTGGATAAAAATGCTAGATATCTAGTAGAACCTACAAGGGTTTTTCTTATCTAGACACCTAATCCCTTTTCTCCCAAAATTTGGGATTCTCGATGATTCTTTTGAACATACCTGGAAGGATCCTTTTCAAATAGATCTTCTTCTGCTGCTTTAGTGGGTTCACCTTCTATATTATCTATATTAGATGCAGGAAGGTATTCATCATCATCATCTTCATTTTTTGTTTGTATTTCCCCTTTTGGAGCTGAGAGAGATTCATCAATTACAACGTCAATGCATTCAACAATCTTTCAAAGTATTTTATTGTAGGATTTATATGCTTTACTTCTAGAAGAGTAACCAAGAAATATTCCTTCATCTGCTCTAGGTTCAAACTTGCCAAGTTTTTCATCATTGTTCTTGATAAAAAAATTTCTTCCAAAAATTTTAAAATGCTTTACGGTGGGAAGGTTACCATATCGGAGCTCATATGGAGTTTTATCACTGTTTACACGAACATGTGCTTTGTTAAGAATGTTTACCGCAGTATGTGCTACTTCTCCCCAAAATGTGTCAGGTGTTCATGTATCAAGATCACGTACCACACATTCTTTTGAGCTAAAGACAACTTCAGTTCCTTGATCACACATTTGACTTACACTTAACAGGTTATGCTTTAATCCATCCGCATACATAACATTGTTAGCTTTCACCTTTTCCTTTAGAAAAACAGAACCTTTTCCCGTAATGACATCAGAAGTATCATTTCCAAAAGTAACATTATTTTCTCTTTCTAGAGCATTGTATGCAAGAAGTTTATTTCTGTCACCTGTCATGTGTTTTGAGCATCCACTATCAATGTACCATTGATTTTATTCTCCTTCTACAAATAGAGCTATGCCAAAGTTCTCAACATGTAACTCCTTCTTTCTCCATACTTTGGAAGTTGAAGGTATATGCTCTTTTCGCTGAAGTTTTCTCCTCCATTCAGATTATTCATGACCAAATTTATTGCAATAAGCACATTTAATTTCATTTTGAAGAGGAGAAAAGTTGTTATATGTATTCTTGTTTATTCCAATATAAATTATTTTCTTTCTTGCTTCTCAAGTCATGATTGTTTTGTATGCAACACATTGAACAACTTTACGACCAAAATTATGACATGAGAAACATTTTCCATTGAAAAAGAAATTTCTGCAATCATGAACCCTTCTATTTGTGTTTACCTGTTGGTTGGTATTTCTTTGAAAGGTATTCCTGTTAGTGTTCTTTGTATTGAGAGGGTCATGCTTTACCTGTAAATTTTCTTTGTTCCCTTGCTGAGTGGCAGAATGTTGTAGGCTGGTTGTTGCTGCTTTTAGAAAGTTTGGTGTTGCAGACTGAGAATATTCTCTAACATATCCAAGACTTGTCTTTATAAGAGTAGAACGTTGTACCTTGATAATTTCATCTACGATTTCAAATCCTTTAGCAAATCTAAGATTCTTTACTTTCTCAATTTCTTTTCTTAGACTTACTACTTCACGTTCTAATTTATCATTGTGTTTCTCCTTTTCTTCAAGCTGTTTTTTAGAGTTTCTATGGATATTTTTTTTTCTTCCAAACATATTTTGAGCTGATTTATTTCTTCAAGAAATTCATTGTCTTCTAGAGAATCCATAAATGTATCCTTTTCTTCCCTAGACTCTTTTTCAAATGCCATGAGAAGTCTAAGATCTTGATCAGATTCTTTCTCACTGTCTTATAACCCATCACTATCTTCATGAGTATAATAAATTTTTCTAGAGCTAAACCGATTATTATTTCTTCTTGCTACTTCCTTTCCTTTTTCATGTGTTTCTTTATGAGGACACTTAGCAGCATAATGACCAACTCTTCCACAAGAAAAACATTTGAAAGGAATTTTACCTCTGAACCTTCCAGTGCCAAGTTGGAGCTTCTTTACAAAATTTACCTCATCTTCTTCTGAAACATACCCTGATCCTTCTATTTCTTGTACTTATTTTCCTTTTGTAGAAGCTATAAATATGGCTTCTTTGACTTCAGATGATCCTCCTTTTTTCATTTCACATGTAGTTAGAATGCCATGAAGTTGAACAATAGTAAGGCTTTGAAGATCCTGCTTCTCTTCAATAGCAGACACTTTTGACTCAAATTTTGAAGTTAGAGATCTTAAAACCTTTTCAACCAGAGTGGTGTCAGTTATGGTTTCACCCAAATTTCTCATATGATTTACAATATCATCTAGACGTAAAAATAAATTGGCAATGCTCTCCTCACTATGCATCCTTATATTTTCATATTGAATCCTGAGAGTTTAGAGTTTAGCACTTTTTACCTTTGTATCACCTTCATAGCTTAGAATGATTTTGTCCCATATTTCCTTTGTTGTATTCAACTGCATGACCTTGACAAATTGTGATTCCTTTAGACTCCCTAATAGTGCATTGACCGCCTTTGAATTTGTTTCATAGCTCTTTCTTGTCGTTGCATCTGTTGGAACTGAGGCTGGATATTGATAACCTCCTTCAACAATAGCCAATACATATGCTCCAAGAGATTGAAGATATGATCTTGTCCGTGTTTTCTAGAAGATTAAATTGTTTCCATTGAATAGTGGAGGCCTGATAGATCTTGTCCCATCTTGATTGCTCATCTTGGCTGATCTTGCTTCTAGCGGCTAAGCTTCTTCAAAAGGACCTGCTCTGATACCAATTTTTTGTGAAAAATACTAAGAGGGGTGTGAATCAATATTTAGAGCTCATAACTATAAATTTAACTTTTTATTTTGTATAATTCTATGCGCGACTTTTATGAACCGAACTCGCGTATACACGCTGATATGCTAAAATAAACTAGCGTATACTGATATAAATTTCTAATTTAGAAAGCTTCTTAGAAATAGTCTTTAAATCAGATTTACCAGTTATGCATCAGGTTAGATAATTAGTAAATATGTGTAGTAACAGCAGTGTAAAACATCACACAAGTGGAACACACATGAACACCAATATCTAAGGTGGAAACCCAATTCGGGAGAAAACCACCATTGTTGTCCTCTTTGTATTCAATATTTATTATATGGAAAAAATTTTACAACATTTTACTGATGCAGACACATTTCAGTACGTAGGCTTCTACCTGTAGAAGGCTGCAACCTTCACTCATTTTCCAATTGCTATTGGAAGGGAGGTCCAACCCCCTTTCTTCTTGTTTACAAGCCATTCCTGAAAGGGAGCTTTAACCCCATGAACATAACACTAGCTTCTACTGGCAGGAAGCTTCTACTTCCATACTGAAGGCTTCAACCCTCAGACCCACTGCAGACCACGTTTCATCAATTTTCATACTGGATCAAACAGCATCAACACAACCCTTTATCATTAATCATAAACTTTCCCCAATACTTCAATTAGAACAGTGAAAACACTATAACCAAAACTTTAGAATTAACCCAGACTTCAAAATAGATATGAAGATACAAACTCAACCCTGAACAATCATTAATTCAAATAGCATACGCTACTTTTCTTCACTGAAGCCGCGTACATATGCGCTTTTCTGCACACCAACTTGCGTATACTTCTGTGTATATTATTCTTCAGAAAACCCTAACTACCATAAGTGAACCCGCATATATACACACTCTTACTGAAACCAACTAGCGTATAGATCTGTAAATGTAAATTTTGCAGGACATACCAGATCTATAAAACTTATCCATATTTCTTCATTTTCTTTAGTAGACTTGCGCTAGTTCTTCACAATTTCTTCAGTATATCATACTAGAGATTCATCATCTTCAGATCTAGAGATCCTGAACAATCATTATATCCATGGGTGCATCATAGATTCAGATCTATCAATTAAAAATAGAGTTCATCCATGCAGATATTCCTTAGAGGATTTTTATTCATTAACAACCCTTACTCATGCACACCTTGCACTATGACTTCTTCTCCTTAAATAGATTTAGCTTTTACCAATACCATGAGTCAAAACCACTCAACTACTGATGGTAATCCTGGGCGGAATCAAATAGATAATAGAGTGCTCAATACTGTGGGCTAATACCATGGTAGAGCCCCCTAGTATTATAAATTTGGAGCACAAATAGGCATACACGACTTGGGACGTACTTATCCGGATACATACGTGACTTGGCCTTTACAAACCCGTGTATACATTGTGACATATTATATTTATCATTTCTCTGGCACTTGCTGGAATTATTTTCTCTGTCACATCTGAACTGATCTATAGATACATCATTCTTACATCTTTAACAAATAGGTTGCTTAACATAGGCAACTCATCAAGTAGGTTTCCATCAAGTACAACTTCATCAAGTAGGTTGCCATCAAGGACAACACATTACATCATATTGCCAACAGTCCTAATACATGTAATTTCATCTCTCTAATTTCCATATGATTATGCATTTGCCGTAATTCTACTAATATATTTCCAACTTTGGAATTTCGTTTAATTTCCTTTTTGACCACGGGAATTATCTTGGGATTTTTTCCTAACTCATAAGGTGATTTGGCATTTAATTTACTCTGGTTACTTTCTCAGATTTAACGTAATTAATTTAATTATCTCAATATTTAAATTCTAACCCTTTGTCTTCGAGTTTCTTGTACAAGTATTGTAACGTTCATAATTTTCTTTTTGTCAATATGTGCATTCCTCCTACAAGTTTCTTTTATTCCTTCTATATATAGGTTGGTTGATAACCTACTAGAATTCAATCCATTGAATTCCATGAGATTCAAGATATTTCTTCCTATCTACATTTTGTAATTAATAGATAGAATAATTGTGTTTGGTTAATGTACTACGGATAGTTTATAATAATACATTTTATTCAGTTATTTCTACAAAATCTAGTTCCTATTTTTACAATAAGAATTCCTCTTCATAATAATTTTGTATACATATTTTGTACAACTGAAATAATTTCTTTTTTGCCCATATAATGAATGGATAGAAACTGTGTTTGAAATGAAAGTACAATAGATATATTTAAGTTTATTTATCCAAATATGTTTCCTTCTAGATTGCCAATTATCTCTTTTGGTATCTAGATTTCTGTTTCCTTTTGATTTGCAAAATAATTATGTTAATAATTTTGTTAACATCTGTTCTAATTCATATCATGTATTTTCTAAATCAAACATATAATTTCTCACAACCTAACAACAGATTTAAACCCTCATAATTAGGTTTAGAATTTCTGTCTGTTGGTTTACTAATTTATTTTGTCTATGTAAGTGTACAGACTAAACTATATTTGCTATAGTTATGTTCTGTTAAATACATCAGACTATAAACTTTAAACTAACATAATTCCATTATATTAACTATCTCAGAAATATAACTTCCCACTTATCTTTCTGCATAAACATAATTTCTCTAAAGTATCATTCAATCATAAAAACAAAGTCAAAATTGAGAATTAAATTAATTGTGCATACCCATTTAGGTGAGATTATTTTCCACTCAACCTTGAGCTTTAACTCCACAACTCCCCCCAAGCAGAGACCAATTCCTCCAAGATGTAGAAAACCTCTTATCTACCCAGGAATTTCTTATTTAAGGCTACTTTCCCATCATCTTGTTTCCATAACCGGTTCTAGTTAATCATGATATTGTTTTCCTTTTTGCCTAGGATTTCCTTTTGTTTTTTCCATAAAAGTACTTTAAAACTAGTATTTTCTTCTTTCTAGTCTTATTCGACTTCTTCCCAGTAACTTTCCACTTTACTGAGGTATATTTTTAGACTTTTTTTATCTCCAAATCACATATTTAAATTTAATTTATTTTCTCCAAGGATTTTTGGAGAATCTGGGAAAGTATTTGGATTCTTATCCATCCTTGTGGATAAGGAATCTTGGTCTCCATTTACTCTAGTCTTTGCACAATGATTAATTTTCATATTTATTTAATTCAACTTTAACCTATGTCCACATATAACTTTTCTATATGTCCATTTGAACTTTAGAACTTTTAACTGCCTAAAATAAAAGCAGAAAATAGGGATATTACATATTCCCCCTCTAAAACAGAACATTGTCCTTGATGTTGCAAAATACTTTGTTGATTTCTCAACCGGGGATGGATGTTCCTCCTTCGTTTCATCCTCTTGATCCCAGTAGTTTCTTCATAGGTAAAGTGCATCCCACACATGTTTACCCTGCTTATTGTTATACTCTGGAGCTTGATTTCTTCCTGCTTTAGTATAAGAATTATATCTGGAAGATTTTTTTTTTCATTCCTGTTTCCACCTGCTCACAGATCATATCAATTCACATGAGTAGAGTCACCTATATACATATATAATAAAAAATCAAGATGAAACTTTGAACCTTAATATGTCTTAGTAGAGTCACTTTATAGCAATACTCCTAATGGTTTATAACTTAGAAAATCTACCAGCATAACAATGTAATTTGGTGAGGCTTAATCCTCAAGTACACATGGTCGAACATTTGGAATTCTCTTTGAATTCTCTTCATCTATGTATAAATTCTCTAATTAACTCTAGCTAATCAGAGTGTAGGAATTTCCTATTACACACAGCTTCAAAAAAATATATACCTTAATTAGAAGCTTAGTAATTTGTATTAAGGACAACTCTACCATATGCAATTTTCCCACTTGATGTTATTTCCCTTTGTTCATTTGATAAACGCACAAAATGTATTTAAAATTTGATTGATTATTTCAATCTATCCAGTTGATGATAAGTAGTCCTAAAGTTCAATTTGGTACTCTTTTTCCTGCAAACATAGTTTTCAAAAACCCCATTTGAATTAATCGTGTCAGCTTTATCAGATATAATCAATCTTGGAACTCCATATTTTTTTAACAATTTATTTCTTGGACACATTGACTAATTTGAGCTATGAAAAAAGTAGCTTGAACCAATACAAATGTATTGATTTTGTTAGTGTATTTTTATAGGAAAACTAGTTATAAAATCTATGGAAACTAATTCCCACTTCTATTTTGGCATAGGTAAATTATTTTAGAAACCTTGTGGGATGTTGATGCTCTCATTCTTACTTAATAACATTTTTTACCACAAAATCTACTACTTATTTTCCCATAATAGGCCAACACATGTTTTGTTAAATCATGAATTTAGGTTTGATCACTAGTATGTCTTGCATAAGGACATTTACGATACTCATCTAAAATATTTGTTTTAATGAGATCAAATTGGTAATATATAATCTATTTTTATAATAATCAACCCCTTTTGATTTTCAGTATATCCCAATATTTTAGTGTCCTGCAACTTTTCTTGTAGTTTTTTATAGTATATCTCAATATTTTGATCTTATACCGTGGATTTTTGCATAGTTTGGGTCTTGAATCACTAATTCTTATATCAAATATTCTATGTCAAAATTTGCACTACTCCTAACACTATTCAAATATTGATGAGAATTATTACTCAAAGCATCTAAAATATTATTTTATTTTCCTTTAATATGTTTGATTTCTATGTCAAAATCACTAAGGAAAGACAACCACCTAGCTCGTCTAGCATTTAAATCAGGTTGTGAAAAAACTTATTTCAAACTTATGTGATCTCTCATCAATAAAAACTTCTTTCCTAACATATAATGTCTCCACATATTCAAATCATGTTTTACAACAACTAACTCTATGTCATACATAGTGCAATCCTGCTCATGTTTCTAAAATTTTCTTGACTCATATGCCATGACTAAGTATTCTTGCTATAATAACTCTCCTAATCCTTCTACACAAGCATCTGTACATACTGCAAATTCTTTATTTGGATTATCAATATTTGAAATAGGAGTAGTTGTTAGTTTAAGTTTTAATTGTTCAAAACGATGTTGAAATTTTTTTGTCCAATCAAACTTCACTCCTTTCTTTTGTAGAGAGGTAATAGAATTTACTAAAGTTGAAAATCCTTTTACAATCCTTTTTTAGTATTCCGTAATTCCCATGAATGATATTATTGCTGGAACCTCAGTAGGATCATGCAAATCTATGATAGTTTGTATCTTTTGTGGGTCCACTTCCACTCCCTTTTATGAATTTACATGATCCAAATACTAAATTCTATCTTTATAAAATTCATCTTTGCTAAGTTTGGCATATAAATTATGTTCTCTAAGTTTTTGTAAGACAAATCTAGGATGCTCTTTATGGTCTAATTCATTCTTATAATATACTAGAATGTCATAAATAAACACCAGAACAATTTTTTCTACATGCTTAGTTAAGACATTGTTTATTAGACACATAAAGGTATAAGGTGCATTAGTTAACCCAACAGGTAGAACTACAACTCATAGTGTTTGTATATAGTTCTGAATGCAATATTATTTTTTATCTTCATCCTTAATTCTTAGTTGATGATAGCATGTCCTTAATCAATCTTTAAAAATATAGTGGATCCTCTCACTTGACCAAATAAATCATCTATTCTGGATAGAGGGTTTCTATCCTTTATAGCCAGTTTTCTGTAGTCTATACACATTCGTCATGTGCCATCTTTATTTTTAACAATAGTACATGCGCTCCTCATGGTGACACACTTGGTCGGATATAACCTCAGTCCAACAACTCTTGTAGCTGCAGTTTTAATTCTAACAACTCTGGGGTACTCATCCTATATGGTGCTCTAGAGACAAGTGTAGCTCCAAGTATTAATTCAATTGAAAAATCAATTTCTCTTTTAGGGAGTAGTTGAAAAATTTCATCTGGAAACACATCTTTGAATTCTTTGATTAGTTTTAACTTTTCTACAGTTTCTTTTTTCAATTTATTGTCACAATTCCTCCACTTGTAAAACATATACATGACAACCTTTCCTTGCTGTCCTTTTTAAGGGTAGTACTGAAATCTATCTGATTGATATTGGTCTCAGTTTTCCTTTCACTATCACTAGTTTTCCCTCACCATCTATACAGTGTATTGTTTTATCTAATGAATTGACTATTGCTTTATGTTTTTCTAACTAGTCCATTTCTAATAACACATCATAGGAACCTAGAGGAAAAATATTTAAATTCAATTCAGTTCCATACCCATTTAAATTTACAGCAATATTTGGTACTTTATGGGTCACTTTTATTTTCATTTAGTAGGTAATTGAACTAACCAAGCTTGATGAATTTTTTTTTCTGATGTTAATTTGCACTTTCCCACCATCTAGAGACTTATATAGCTTAATTTTTTTCCTAAATTTATCAATAGAACATATTTTTCAACAATCATACCTTCGATTTCAATTTTTCCAGCTTCTTCTTTCCTACTGACAAATTATATAATTCTACTGATAGAATATTTTAATTTGAATTATGTTTCGTATTCCTCTAAATTTTTCTGTGGTTGCAAGATCTTTGCATGTCTCGTTTCCTCTGGTTACTATAATAACCATGGTCGACTACATTTTTGTTTACACTTTACTAATATTTGTAACTCACTTAACCATATTTCGTTCCTAGATTTATTAAATCAACGACAATTTGTTCAGAATTCATACCTTAAACTTTTATTATAATTGATTGGTATTTCCATCGGTTGATTTACTAAGGCAACACTGATCCCTAACATATTTCAATCCTTGTCATTTATTGTCTCAAAAACCGCTTAATTTCTCTGAATTGTCACGTGTGGACAGTCTGGTGAGATTCCCCAACACCTCAACACTTTAATGGTTCTTGTTTCCTTGTTTTATCATCATTACCTCTATCATTCAAGTACATAAAATTGAACTTTTATTGAGAGTCTTCTCAATTAGTCATTTTTTCCATTCCACACTTGTATCACTCTGGTTTCTTCCTATCACAGTTAGCTTTACCCTACAATTGGTAGCTTTCTAATATTTTTATTTTTCACATTATTTTCATTTAGTAACTGGAAGGTGTTTTTCTAAGTTTAGGAGTGAGGATTCCTCATCCTTCTCCTTTTTCTTTTTTGGATCATACCTAACTACTTTACCATCCTCAAACCATTCTGATTGGTTTCAACTTATTTTCTCTTTCTTCGGGTCTTCACTTTCATGATAAGACCTTGAGGTTAATTCCTTAATAAAGCTCCCTCATTCTTTGCTTGCTTGTAGCAATCATTCATTACTGGTTCTCAGATGAACCAATTATTGTTACATTTCCCAGAACATATCCAACAACTGAACAATTTGATCTGGTGGATTTCCCTGACCACTAAAATCTACATACAGCTCGTCCCCTTTATTCATGGTTTCAGCTATACTTTTTTGTACTAATCCATTGTACAAAGAAATGAAATTAGTGTAAAAATTTTCAATAAAAAAAAACAATTTACAGTAGCATAAATTTTGGATTTTTAATTTATTGTGTGAGGACACATATAGGCCCAGTGTTTCAACATGGGCTCTGATACCATATGTAACAACTCTACTTACCAATTTTTTTTTCTTCTAATTATAGTATATATACTTACTTTGTGTACACTAACTTCCATCTTTGTCACTATTTGACAATTTCTATTCTTGTCCTTTCGTCAATATTTTGTCAATTTTTGGTGAAATTTTTTTTTATACTATCATCACGCTTAGACGACTTCTATGGTTATACGTTTTGTAATTTATAATTACAAAATCACCACTTCTTCTTGATTGCATTCTATGATTCTTATCATTAGATACTTTAGGTTCAACTTATCCTCTTTATAAACTTTATTACGAATATGTTGTAATAGAAATTCCTCACTATTACATTTATTCTATCTTACATATTTTATTCTTTTCCCTTATGTAGTTATTTATTAACACGCTTGGGTTCATGCTTCTAGATGTAATTTTAGTCTTGTTCGAAGGACTTCTTATCCTTGCATTAATATACTCTATTCTTGTCAACCTATGAATTATAACTCTTATGGTATTTTCTAGAATTTAATTCGAATTCATAATACTATACCTTGAAATTCCAATATAATACTGACGTTCTCCATTTATGGTTTCATAATACCATCATATACTAAATAACCATTATATGTAGTTGTACCCATATACGAATAACATTTTATGATTGGTATTCCATGTGCAATTAAATTCAAATGTTATTGATCCTTAGTCATGGATTTATGATATTGGTTTATATGTTTCCACCCTTTTTTGTGTATTACCATATTATATGACTTATACACCATAGTTTTTTGGCTTGATACTCGAGTTAGGTTTCATGACGTGACTTGGCTTTTGTGTTCCATATGTTATTTATGAAAATTTCATAATTCCTTGGGTAGGAATACCATATACTTGTTTATGGACTCCAATCTTGGATTACATAATGTAACATTATTTCTATCAACTAGTGTTTAATAGTTAAAATATTCGTATGATACTTTAGCATTATGTTTGTGATTTGGTGACGTACCACATATCATTTCGCCAATTTAATGACATCTCTATCATAAGTTAATTATGGAGTGATCATATACATGATTTGGGTTTGACATTTACTTTTCTTATCTATACTGGTATTTTCCATTAAATCCTCAAGATTTCACCAATTTTCCTGTACGTTTACGCATAATTGCATTCACATGGCTTCTCCATTCTGATACCATCCATGTGGATGATGTGTATCTCTTCGTATTTTCTAGAGGGGTTTATGACAATGCAGCCCTACCTTGGCTCTCTTAGTAGTCACTTTTTCCATTTCTGGTTCAGCTCTGCAACTTGGCCTACACCACGCAGCCTGAGCTGAAAATTTCATTACAGAGATTTATGCTGAGGATATTGATATACAATGATCACTAATCCATAGCCGTTATCATTTTTTCCATGAGGCTCTGTCTCAAGTAAGGTAAAAGCTTTTCCCACTGTAGCTTTTTACGATTTCTCCTCTTGTTATTTATCTCTATGATTTCATTACTATATGTTTTTGGGTATTTCTTTATTGATCATTAACGAAATTGAGGTTTCATTGCAAGTTTATGAAATCTGTTTTGGGTTGTTTCCGCCATTGAATATCCATGTTTCACAGGTTAAGAAGTTTACGATTTCCAAATCGTTCAACACATTCTTTGTTACTGGTGGGGTTTACTTATCTCCCTCTTTTGACGTTTTTAACCTGCGTATATGAACCATGTATTACCCTAATATTTGCATTTAATTCCTATCTTGTAAAAATATCATTGGTTACTCTCCTTCCTACAATGTTTTTCAAATTGTTAAATGATTTATCATTGTTATTACTTTTCTATGCATTGTATCCTTCTTTTGAAATTTGAGAATATTTTTAGTCACAGTAGTCATAAATCTATTGTATGTTATTTTTCGAATTTGGATTCTAATTCCGGTAATTTTGGTTTCTATATTTTTATTTTCTCATTTTATATTAACCCCAACTAAGATATTTTTAGCCTTTTTATTGGGCATCTCATGGTTTATAATAAATTCTCAGTATGAAATTCATTATTGCTACCATGAATTCCTTTCGAAATTCGGTGTACGCTTCCAAAGTTTATTTAGTAGGTCAATATCGTTTTATGTATAAATTTTCACTTCGTTTTCAGGGTAATTGATCTCAGGTTGATTTAATGTCATAAATACCCATCATATTATACTTTTCCTAAATCTAATAATTTTCCATACGAAGTCTAAATCGACTCATAACTTTATCCTTTTTGTGATTTTGTTTCTTTCATTTCAATTTGAAAATATCTTCGTTAAGAGTTTCTGGTTTTCTTCGCAACCATGCGAAAAAGGAAATTTAGTATTTACCTACAACTTTAATTGACGAGAAATAAACATTAAATTACCTAATTTTATGGAGAGATGAAAATTTTCTTTCTTTGTTCTTCATTACAAAAGCTTGGATGTCTATAGTTGCATTCTTAAAATAGCATTATAAAATATTTTCAACTTCTTCCTTCAGGAAGTAGTTAGCATTTTAATTATCTCCGTCAACTAATAAAATGATTCTTTGTGCAAGCTCTCCTCTTCATGTTTTGAACCTAGTGATGAATTTCCATTATGTTTTTACTGTATCCTAATATAGGTAATTTCATCTCTCTACTTTCCATATGAATATTCATTTACCGTAATTCTACTCGTATATTTCCAACCTTGGAATTTATTTTATTTTCCTTTTTTAGCACAGGAATTATCTTGGGATTTTTCCCCAACTCATAAGGTGGTTTGATATTAAATTTCCTGTGGTTACTTTCTCAGATTTAACATAATTAATTTAGTTATCTTAATAACAAAATTCTAACCCTTTCTATTTTGGGTTCTAGTATAGGTATTTTACCTTTCATAATTTTATTTTCATGAATCTTTGCATTCCTCCTACAAGTTTAATTTATTCCTTATATGTATAGGTTGGTCGATAACCTGCTAGAATTCAATCCACTAAATTCCATGAGATTCAAGATATTTATTATTCTCTACATTTTGTAATCAATAGACAGAATAATTGTATTCGGTTAATGTACTATGGACAAATTATAATAATACATTTTTTTCAGTTATTTCTACAAAATCCAGTTCCTATTTTTATAATAAGAATTCCTCTTCATAATAATTTTGGATACATATTTTGTACAACTGAAATAATTTCTTGTTTGTCCAGAGAATGAGTGGATATAAATTGTGTTTGAAATGAAAGTATAATAGAGATATTTAAGTTTATTTATCCACTCATGTTTCCTTCTAGATTGCCAGTTATCTCTTTTTGTATCTAGATTCCTGTTTCGTTTTTATTTGCAACATAATCATGTTAAATAATTCTGTAAACAACTGTTCTAATTCATATGATGTATTTTCGAAATCGAAAATATAATTTCTCACAATCTAACAACATATTTAGACCTTGATAATTGGGTTTAGAATTTCTTTCTACTGGTTTACTAATTTATTTCATCTATGTAATTGTACAGAGTAAACTATATTCACTACAGTTATGTTCGGTTAAATAAATCAGACTATAAACTTTAAAATAACATAATTCCGTTACACTAATTAACTCAGAAATATAACTTCCCACATATCTTTCTACATAAACATCATTTCTCTAAATTATCATTCAAACATAAAAACAGAGTCGAAATTCATAATTAAATTAATTGTGCATACCCATTCAGGTGATACTATTTTCCACCCAACCTTGAGCTTTCTCTCCATAGCTCCCCCAAAATAGCGACCAATTCTTCCAAGGTGTAGACAACCACTTGTCTACGTAGGAATGACTTATTTAATCCTGCTTTCCCATCAGCTTGATTCCATAATAGCATCTAGTTAATCAGGGGTCTACTTTCCTTTTTTTCTAGGCTTCCCTTCTATTTTTTCTACAAAAGTACTTTAAAACTAGCTTTTTCCACTTACTAGTTTTATTCCACCTCTTCCCAATAAATTTCCACTTATTGAGGTATCTTTTTATATTTTTTTTTCTCCAATTGTAATATTTAAATTTAATTTATTTTTTCCAAGAATTTTTGGAGAATCTAGGAAAGTCTTTGGATTCTTGTCCATCCTCATGGATAAAGAATCTTGGTCTCCATTTACTCTAGTATTTGAACAATGATTAATTTTCATATTTATTTAATTAAACTTTAATTTATGTCCACATATACCTTTCCTATAGGTCCATTTGACCTTTGAAACTTTTAAATGCCTAGAATAAAGCATAAAAATAGGGATAATATACCTAATATAATTGAAATTCCACATAATGTCGAAAACAACAAGTGTCGCGTACTGTGATAGGTTTAAGATACCATGGTTTTTGTTGCAAAAAAACACTGATTGAGACATTAATTTCATGACCCTCTTCTATGAAATTGTTTAATAAATCTATCTTAGTGGTGTCCAAGATATGTTTTGCATGTTCTCCATACTGATTTAGTGTTATTCTTCGTTGCTAGACATCCCTTGCTTTTGGTGAAACACGTGAATTTTTCATCCAATATTTATATAATATTTTCTTAACATTTTCTCCAAGTCTATATTTTTATTGTTGCCTACAAATAACTATCCAAAAAGCAATTTCACCATTTACATCTATTTGCAATCGAAATTTCCAATGTTTGTGCAATGTTTTTTGTGACGTCCTTAATACTTGTGCTATAGATTTTACCAGACGATTCTCTTTAGTACTTGATGAAACCACTGCCATTTTTATTTCTCTATGTGCATCTAAATCACTTTTCTTTCTATATCTTCCAATTGAATTTAGAGCACTATTTATATTTTGTATCACATTTTCCTTCAATTTTTTTATGTTTTGTTCATTTTCCAATACCCAATAGGGTCTTAGCTTACTATAATTTCTTTGATGTTAAAAGAATTCTCAAAATATGGGCTTGAACTTCCACATTTTCATATTTGAAGAACATATCAATAATGCGCTTAACACAATATCGTATAACATTGTAAGCTTTTTTGTCTGGATATGTGTCAGTGTTAACATTTTCTAACATCTCATCATCGATATTGATTTCATATGTACATATGAGAATTAACTGTACAAAATGATTTTATATATTCAATAAATAATTAAAGTAATAAATATGCATAATTTTAATAATACACATTCAACATATATATACATACTCAGTGATCGAATTTCTCCACTTGAATTTCTTTCAACATTTTCAGCATATTCAATCATTGTTTCAATATATTTTTCACTCTCTTTCAAAATTTCCTATCTCATCATCAATGTTATGAGAAATATCTCTCTGTGTTTACATTGCAAAATATTTTTCAAATTAGTTCATCAAATAAAAATTAAGCTTCACAATACACTAGTTAAATTGTAAATATCATTTATAATATTTACATTTACATACATGCTTCAACTTCTAGTTGAGGTTGATTTTCCCTTTCAATATTTGAGCATTATTATCTCCTTTTTTCCGGTATTCTCTCTTGTGTTCTCTACGAGCCTCAAGGTCGCTTGTTCAATAATATTTTCTCTTGCAATTTCTTTGATTTCCCGTGATAGTTTAGTATGAAGCTCAAAAAATTTCCTTCAAAATCCTGCCAAAAAAAATTCACTATGAAAATTTAGACAAAAACTCACTTCAAAAAATCAGCACAAAAGATTTAATTTCAAAAAAACTCACTCTAAAAAGTTCACACAAAAGACATATTTCAACCCAAAACATGTACTTCAAAAATTCCACCCAAAAAATTGTCTTTTAAAAATGAATCTCAAAGTATTTCCTTCCGAGTTCTACAAAAAAATCTCACTTTAAAAATTTAGACAATAACTCACTTTAAAAAATCATTATAAAATATTTAAATCAACCCAAAACACTTCCTCTAAAAAAATGCTGCTTTTAAAAATGCCCCAAAAAATGTTCTTTTCAAATTCAGCCCAAAAATTTTCCTTTTCAAATTCAGCCCAAAAAAACTTCCTTCCAAATTTCAACCCAAAAAATTTCCTTGGCAAATTCAGCCCTAAAAATCTCCTTTGCAAATTCAGCCAAGTGAAGAAGTGTCTGAAAATAATGTTTCCATTTTAGGCTATTTATAGAATTGTGAAACCTTTTTTTGGAGGGCATTTATCAAATTTTTTTTGACTGACCAAATTTGCAACTGAGAGTTTAGTCAAAATTTTATCAAAAGTTCAGCCGAACATTTTTTGTCGTTAAAACTAACGGAACAGAGTGACAAAAAAAGTTCAACCGAACTACTACAAAATTTCGTCCAGACTAAAATGTGTGCAACTACGCTGCAACTCGACTTTGAACATGTTTCTTCAACTTTGGAATGGTTAAAATCCATCAAATTTAATGAATTAACTTTCAAAACCGAAACTAAAATTTGCAGAATTCAATCTACTTTGAGGAGATATAACTTTTATGGAATTCCATAGATATTTACTAATTTTAATTAATTTTGTAAAAAATGGATTCAAGAAAATTCTAAAGGTCATTATGATTCGGTGAAATCAAAATTTTTTATCTCCCAAAATACACTGTAAAAAAAAAAAAAATTATGGTGCATTACATTGGCTTGTCATCTGTAATGGGTTGTTTTTAGATTTTTAGTTTATAACTAATATGTTGAGAAACTTGACGCAGACCGAAACATATTAAAACTATGTAGTTTTTTCATATTGGTTCAGTTCAAAAAATTATACTAATTATGATGTGCATCAGTTGGTTTCGTAAATATAACGATACTGAAGTAGAATTTGTGTAGATTGTTGTAACATATTTTTTTTTTTAAAACACCGAGTTTTCAAATAATACACCAACGCGGCTCAACATGGCTTTTTATGAATCCCTTTATTGTTAAAAAACACACACTCAAAGAATTTTTAAGTCGACATATCAAATGTGAATAAAAAATTCCAAAAAATAAGTAACAAAAAGCTAATAAAAATTGTGACAAGATTTATTTTTATCGTAAAATGAAATTCTAAAAAAAAAATTATTTTGTCTTGCAAAATGTTGAAGAACTTTTAAAAATGATATTTTTTCTCAGAAAAAGGAAAAATGTGTAACCCACCTTCACATTTTCACCTATCATAGCAAATCATGTGTTCATGTATTTTTTTTTTATAACCATGAGTTTTGATCTTAAATACTTACTTTTCCACATGGGAGATTATATTCACTATATTCATGTTTCTAACACGTTTATGGTGGATTTCATGGATCCCTCAGTGCTTTAATATGGTTCCTAGAAAAATATTTAAGTGTAATCAATGTTTTATGAGTATTCATAGATGAATCTCTTAGAGTGGTAGAAGGGTTAGGGTCATATAAAGGGATAACAATGAGATATACCAATGCAATTAACATCACGTAAAGAGTCTCTTCATATAAGAATGAATCGTCGATAGTATCATTCTGACCCATTTCTTTTCCCACTCCAAACGTGATATTACTCTTGTTTATATATTACTATGGGGTTAACATTTACAAATTATTAATACTGAACGAGACTTCTTTTCTCCATTATCTATTACAAAGGCTAAGTTTTTCAAGGCCCTAAGAAAAAATGAGATTAAACTAAGATACCTCTATATTATAGTTAATTATTTTCAATAATAGGACTTAGGTGAATATTTCAACATGCTAATAAAGGAAAATAGCTTATCCCCTTCATTTTACTACATGATTCATTGGTAAGAAAAATTGATCTCATTAAGTTTTGTTCCGTTATACTACAATAAAAAATGGTGAATATGTTTATTTAAGGATACTTTTAATTGCACCCAGGGTGATTCATATAAACCTAACTTATTTGGAAGACCAAATCGATATAAAACATTTCTCTAATGTGGTCTTATTAATGAAGTATGAATAGAGTTATTGAAAGGTGTCCAACCATGTGACTCTACTTGTATTTCCTATAAGTATTCTTCATAGCTATAGTCTTGCCTATTAAATGATAGTTCATTGTTTTTAAATATGTTGAGGCACATTTGTAGTCTTAAAATAGAGACTCTAAAATTTCAACATGTGCCAACAAAATTTTGATACTATTTATAGTGTACTTAATTAAAAAATAAATAAATTATGAGCAATATATGAAGAAATAAACAATACAAAATATTAGAATAGGAGAAAGGATTATATAGAACCTATAAAGTATTAGCCCTTGTATTTATAGTTATGAAACAGAACAATATTCAACATTATCTTTTACGGGGAACTTCCAATTGAGAAAATCTCAAATAAAATATCAAAACTTGGCAGAACATTGCATAGCCTTCTCCTAGTATAAAGAGTTTGCAATTAACAAAACCCTAGCCACTTGAATTTTCATAATAATAAGTATTAACCACGTAGTGGGCCTTAATTAATTGAAAAGCCCCTTTACATTGAACAACCACTTACTAAATACCTAATGGGACATATTCAAACAAAATGGCCTCTTCCATCAATTCACTAATTCAAGGCCCAACCAAAATGACTTCTAACAATAAATCACCAATTCCTAAGTAGGGAGGTTAACACAGGGCCCTAATATGCATGTGGGCGAGGTTGAGACCAATCTTATTATCATGAGGCTCAACAATATTAAACTCACAACACAATAACTCGTTAACTACCAATAGATATTTAACTAGCTAGTTTCATAGCATCTCTCTATTTCATGCATCATTACGGGCATTCAAGCTAGCAAGGTTGAGGACTCAGTCATCAAAATTATGAAGCTCCCATGCCATTCTAATTAATGAGTTTATTATATGTTCAATTATGCACACCGAAAGCTCGAGTGAGAGATGGATGTGTACCCTCACTTTCACTTGCTCATGTATCGTATGAGCACAATATCCCAATCCAAATGTAATTCAATGTTTTTCTTAACATAAAAAGAGTCACTTTCACTTCCTACAAACACAGTGTCTAATTTTGAAATTAATAAGAGAATTCCATAAACTACAATATTCTTGACGATGATCTAATAAATTTATTTACAAAAAATTCATAAAAAAATCCATCTCCTCAAAATCATTGCTATGTAATATAGGGTAGGTGTTTGTACTCACAAATATATTCTTTTACACATTCTTTATGAGCTTAAATGTTACCCACCCATATATGATATTTTTCTTAGCCCCCTCTTCTTGAAGAGGTTGAAATGGGGCCTACATCAAACCTTTCAACAAGGAAATAATTTAAGAAGTGCAAGAAATTTTTTATCCATGGTTGTAGTAGTTTTCTAAGACATCATTTAACTAAATTTAAATGTCATCTTAATTAGAGATTTGGAAACCACATTCCTTTGTTACCGTTTTCACCACTCGAATCCATTCACTACTTTTAGTAGAGGCCAAAGAGCCAAACAAGCTAGGGTAACACATAATGAGGTATAAGAATAAATAATCTTAGACTTTCTTAGGCCATTATTAATCATAATTAGAACTTCAACGAAGAAAGTAAATTTTTAGAAAGTAAATTACAATTTTATGAATAAAACGTTTTGTAGCATTAATAAAAACCTACTCATTCATGTTTTGAAACAAGTTCACTCAAATATATACATGTGTTTTTGAATGAGAATTATAAAATAACGAAGAGAATAAATTTTAAAAAAATCTTAATATAATATGTGAAAGACCAATTATTCTACTAAAAAAAATTTGAATTAAACAAACTCATCAAGGTAACACGTCATCACCTCTGAAAAAAAATCCTATCAATTTAAAAAAATAAATAACTTAAAAAAACTTTTATGAAATTTTCAATGATCATGCAAATCCAATAGTTTTTCTCCCCAACCTTATTAACACATACCTTATTGCGCTGAGAGGCACATCTACAGCCCAATATGACCCCGATGTCAGGTCTTCATACAAAATGTCGGCTTAAGTTTTAAATTAAAAATAAAAATTGCTAGAACATATATCAATTTATAATACATTTATGTATTATTTATATAATTTGAATGGATAGTAAATTATATACATGAATTTGAATGGATCATAAATTTACCTTTAACAAAAAAAATTACAACATTAAATTTCCAAATTAAATAAAATTTTAAACATCTTTACTCTTTACTAAAGTCAATACCATTTCCTAAATCAAAGGAAAAGAGTTAATTTAGCACAAACAATCAAAATCCAAAATCTTTTAATATTTCTTTTAATTAAATATTTGTAAAATGAATTTATACTTACTCCAAAGCTATGGTAAATAAATAAAAAATATATATAAACTAGATGTATGGTAAATAAATAAAAATTCTTTTTATATTTATTCCATAAACCTTTTTATATTTTAAAAAACTTTAAAAAGAGGTTTTATTTAGATGAAGCCTATGGGAGGAATACCATGGGACAAATTAATATTGATACCATGGGCCAAATACCACGGGTAAATAAATAAATATAAAAGAGGTATAAAGAAGTATGATAAATAAATAAATAAATATAAAATAGATATAAAGAGGTATGGTAAATAAATAAACATAAAAGAGGCATAAAGAGGTAAGCTAAATAAATAAGAATATATCAAATAGGATTATAAATAAAAATCTAATTACATAACAAGCCTATGGGCCAAATACCATAGTAAAGAAAAGGGGTATGGTAAATAAATAAAAATATAAATAAACTAGAGGTATGGTAAGTAAATAAAACCTCTTTTCATATTTACTCCATAATGTGCTTTATATTTACGAATATTTATGTTCATTAGTTTGCATAACTAAGAAGAAATAGAGAGAGATAGTGATAAGGGAGAGATGGAGAGAGAGTGTGTATGTTTAGAGGTGAGATAAAGAGACAAAGTAAGATGTATGGAAAGAAGGGGGGAGAGAAGAAGTGAGAAGGAGAGAGGGATGGATATAGTAATGTAGTTGGAGAGAGAGAGGGGTGGAAAGAGAGAGAGAAAGAAAGGGATGGGGGAAGAGAGAGGATTAGATAGAGAGAGAGAGATATATGGGGGAAGAGAGAGAATTGGAGGGAAAAGAGAGAGAGAGAGGTGGGAGAGAAAGGGAGAGAGAGGAAGGATGAGAGAGAGGAGGAGAGTGATGGGGGAAGAGAGAGTATTGGAGAGAGAGAGAGAGGGAGAGAAAGATCAAGGAAGAGAGAGGGATTTAGGGGGGGGAGAGAGAAAGGAAGGACGAGAAAGAGGACTTGAGAGAGAGGAGGAGAGAGGGATCGATAAGAGAGATGGAGTTGGAGGGGGAGAGATGTAGGAAATCAGAAATATAGAGAGTGAGAAGTGGAGAGAGAGAAGGAGTGACAAGGGAGAGACAAAGAGAGAGCGTGTATGTTTGGGGCTGAGATAAAGAGACAAATAAGGAGAGATGGAGATAAGGGGGGAGAAGGAGATATAAGGAGAGAGGGAGGGATATAGTAACATAGTTGGTGGGTGAAGAGAGAGAGAGAGAGGGAGAGAGAGATGAGAGAGAAAGGGAAAGAGAGGAAGGAAGAGAGAGGATGTGAGAGAGTGGAGAGAGGGAGGGAAAGAGAGATGGACTTGGAGGGGGAGGGGGAGAGAGGTAAGAAGAAAGAAATAGAGAGAGAAAGGTGGAGAGAGAGAGTGAGTGAGTGATAAGGAAGATGGAGAGATAGGGAGAGAGGGGGAAGATAGAGATATAGATGGAAGGTGAAGAGAGGGAAGAAGAGAGAGATGGGGAGAGGAGGGGATTGACAAAGAGATTGATATATATGGATTGCAAGAGTGTGTGTGTTTAGGGGGGTGAGATAGAGAGACAGAAAAGAAGAGATGGAGGGGGATATAGATATGGATGGAGGGTGGAAAGAGGGAAGAATATTTCTCACACTAGATGGATTGATATAAGTGGAGATGGTGATTTATAATCCTATTTGATTATTTACACTAGATGCATCGATTTTAGTGTAGATATTTATTTCTAATGATATTTGATTACTTGAACTAGATGCATTGATTTCACTGTAGGAGGTGATTTCTAATACAATTTGATTGCTTGCACTGAATTTTTTTATTTCAATTTAGATGTCGATTTATAATTATATTTGATTACTTGTACTAGATGAATTGGTTTCAATGTAGATGATTTCTAATCCTATTTGATTGTTTGCACTAAATGCATTGATTTCAGTGTAGATGTTGGTTTCTAGAGAGAGAGAGAGAGAGTGATAAGGAAGATGGAGAGAGAGGGAGAGAGGACAAAATGAGGAAAGAGAGATATTAATGGGGGAGAGGGAGAGAAGGGGAATATAGAGATATATATGGAAGGTGAAGAGAGGGAAGAAGAGAGAGATGGGGAGAGGGGGTGATTGAAAAAGAGATTGATATATATGGAGTACGAGAGCGTGTGTGTTTAGGGGGGTGAGATGGAGAGGCAAAAAAGAATAGATGGAGGGGGATATAGATATTGATGGAGGGTGGAGAGAGGGAGGAATATTTCTCGCACTAGATGGATTGATATAAGTGGAGATGGTGATTTCTAATCCTATTTGATTATTTTCACTAGATGCATCTATTTTAGTGTAGATATTTATTTCTAATGATATTTGATTACTTGCACTAGATGCATTGATTTCAGCGTAGGTGGTGATTTCTAATACAATTTGATTGCTTGCACTGAATGTGTTGATTTCAATTTAGATGTCGATTTATAAATATATTTGATTACTTGCACTAGATGACTTAATTTCAATGTAGATGATTTCTAATTCTATTTGATTATTTGCACTAAATGCATTGATTTAAGTGTAGATGTCGATTTCTAATCCTATTTTATTGCTTTCAGTAAATGCATTGATTTCAGTGTAGATGTTGGTTCCTAGAGAGAGAGAGAGAGAGGAAAAAAGGAGGAAAGACAGATATTAGCGGGGGAGAGGGAGAGAAGGGGAAGAGAGGGAAGAAGAGAGAGATGGGGTGAGAGGGTGATCGACAAAGAGAATGATATATATTGAGTGCGAGAGCGTGTGTGTTTAGGGGAGTGAGATAGAGACAAAAAAAAAAGAGATGGATGGGGATATAGATATGGATGGAGGGTGGAGAGAGGGAAGAATATTTCTTGCACTAGATGGATTGATTTAAGTGGAGATGGTGATTTAAAATCCTATTTGACTATTTGCACTAGATGCATCGATTTTAGTGTAGATATTTATTTCTAATGATATATGATTACTTGCACTAGATGCATTGATTTCAGTGTAGTTGATGATTCCTAATACTATTTGATTGCTTGCACTGGATGTGTTGATTTCAATTTAGACGTCGATTTATAATTATATTTGATTGCTTGCACTAGATGCATTGATTTCAATGTAGATTATTCCTAATACTATTTGATTGTTTGCGCTAAATCCATTGATTTCGGTGTAAATGGCGATTTCTAATCCTATTTGATTGCTTTGAGTAAATGCATTGATTTCAGTGTAGATGTTGGTTTCTAATCTTATTTGATTGATTGCATTAGGTGCATTGATTTCAATGTAGAAGTTATTTTCTAATCTTATTTGATTTCTTTCATTAAATGCATTGATTTCAATGTATATGTTGATTTATGATTTGATGTAATTGGATATATGATGGTACATTAATATTAAAGTGATTGGATTAACAATATTCATTGATTTAAGTGTAAACACAAAAAGTTATTAACAATGTATATTGATTTTTGTGTTATAGTAATTTAAGCTATTAATATTGGAGAGCAAGAGAGACAAGGTATCATGTTTACTACAACAAATCGAGCTAAAGATTTAAATGGTTTACGATTTAAATTTTCTTTTTCATATAATCGATATGAAAAGATAAAAAAACTAACAAGGGAGGAAATAAGAATAGTAGAAGAAAATAGTTTGAGATTGATTGTAACATGAGTACGTTCTTATTATTCACATTTTCTATCTTTTAACACTATTATTGTCACTTTGCATTAAAAAAAAAAATGTTTCATCGTTTTTCATCATTATAGTTATTAACAATAATTATCATCTCAACGAATTGAGGTAACTAAGAAAATTTAAAATTAAAATGACCAAGTTAATCTCAGAAATATTTAGCAGATTTAAAATGATTATATTAATATTTGATATATTTACATATCACTGACAAAATTAATCATATCTTTGATAGATTTTCCTTAGCAACACATGATTGATCCATCTTACATCTCAAAAATTTACAAAAATTTCAATAATCTGAAAAATGTGACATTGATGCCTTCGACTGGAACCAGCCTAGATCCATCTAACTCTAGATCTATCATGCGCCGAGAGGGATCAAATCTCTCGAGGTGCAAACCTTTCCTCAAGTTTTGCACTCAAAAAATAGGTTTGCAGCTCGAGAGATTTGATCCCTCTCGACGCATGATAGATCTAGAATTAAATGGATCTAGATTGGTGATATACTCTAGTAAAACTCTACTAAGAAAATATCGTAGCTGTGGAACTTGACAACTCAACCTATCAGAGATAATAATATACTCATTAAAATAAATTCCAGCAAAAATGTCATTAGTATGAATCTTATGAATCTCAATCTCTACCTTGTGAAGCTCAAACTCACATGGTAGACTTTCGATACAAACATGTAAAAGATATTTAGTCACATCATTCGAACGACTGACATTGACTTCAATGGACAAAATAAAGCCAAGTAGTAGGGTGAACATTATTCCTTGAGGTAGACTTTCGATACAAACATGTAAAAGATATTTAGTCACATCATTCGAACGACATTGACTTCAATGGACAAAATAAAACCAAGTAGTAGGGTGAACATTATTCCCCCTCAAGGCTTCGGATAATGATAAGACAAAGGAAATAAATTACTGTGAAATTCCACTTGTAGATATCAATCTTTTAAATATGTTGATTCTATTAAGGATATTTAAATTTGAGATGCACACATCTACTACAAATATATGTCTGAACGCTGCGTCATGGTTTGCATATGAGACCATTGGATCGAAGCAAGTCAAGTAAAATTTTTGAATGTTGCGTCATCGCTTGCATCCGAGCCCATTCGAATAAGTATAAATATGTACAAGTCAATTTAAGGTCTTATTGTATTCTATTAAATTGATTTTTTTTTAATGTTGCGTCATCGCTTGCATACGAGCCCATTCGAATAAATATAAATATGTAAAAGTCAATTTAAGGTCTTATTGTATTTTTTATTTGAAACGCAAAAGAATGGTGAAGAAATTTTATACAAATTTCCATTTCCCAGAAAATGGCCGTTATTTTCGTAAGGCTTTCAACCACTTGAAAAAAAATGGAAACAAATTCCAAATAAAAAACCCAGCCAATGAAAAAAAACTTGAAATATTTATTTTGGAGTTGTTTATAGATGCAATAAAATAGTTGGGACAACAGTATTTTGTTGAAATCTGGTAAAAAAATAAAAAGATTAGGTAGTAGTAGTGTTTGAATAACATTTTTTGATAGTGGAAATAGATTCAATAGCATCAAAAACACTTAAAACAATGAAAAATATTGAAATTTAAACACTATAATCTAAATTTTCAAAAATGTATGGGAGACATTTTTATAATCTTACAAAAATAAAAATTTCTGGATTATTCTGTTTTTCTGGATTATTCTGTTCAGGATGATTCTGTTTTTTAAGACTACGGCATTTAGCATTTATTTACACTAAGCCAAAAAGTCAATCTTTACCCTGCTCCACGGATTAAAAAAGAAAATACCAAGCAGAAAAAAAACGTTTTTCGTCACATTCTGTACTCTTTTTCCTTCTTTGAATAATATATTATAAAAAACTATTTGTTTAGCTTGCGTGCATGCCGATTGTGGACGGAATTTCAGACTTTCTTGGTCCTAATGATCGAGTGGAATTTACTCTGGCCGCCCACGATTAATTCATAATCGCTTTTCGCAATTTCCTAAATATTCAGATCTGCCCACCTACTCAGAGTCGTAATCCCCCTTCCATCCTCTTAGGTAGGTAAGCAGTCTTTTACAGTACCGTTATAAAAGCCTGGAGAGGGGACTCTGGCGGGACATTGTAGCAGCCATTAACGGGTTTGGCTTCTCTCATTACATTAGGTATATAGACAATGAATTTTGAGACCGAGGGATCTCGTGAAACTTAAATCAATTGTAGGTTCATGCAATGGCATAGAGCTTGACTGATATTACAGAATATAAGTTGGTTGAAATTTGATTTATAAGTTGATTAAACCGTGCTAACTTTCATAGATTGCAGGTTTGAAGTTTTAACTTTTTCTTAGTTTGAAGTTTGGATCTGAAATTTGCGTAGAAATCAATCGTTATTAATATGAGAGACACGATGATTCCTTCAACGTCTATGGAGTGGACGATTAATGTCGAGGAAAGCATGGATGTGAGTAGCCTCCAAAAGAAATTACACGAGCGTTTGGTTAGCAGAATATTACAAGCTTTCAAGCGCTGGAAAAGATCTGTTATTTCAGTGTGGAAGAGGATTTCGCAAGTGGGCGCAAATGATCCTCGAAGAGTTATCCATTCCATCAAAGTTGGCCTCGCACTGTCTGTCGTCTCTCTTTTCTACTTCGTGAGGCCAATGTTCGACACCTTTGCCGAAAATGCCATGTGGATTGTCATGACTGTCGTGATGGCCTTTGAATTCACTGTAGGTAATTACTCTTTAAAATCCCTCATCATTTTGGGTCATTAAAACCCCATGAAGCCACATATGAACGAAGGTTTTATTTCACAACAAAGCTTAAAAAACAATCTTTATAATTTGAAGATATAGAAATTGGATATCACGATTTCATCAGTATATCGTATCACTAGATTTGTTATTAGGCTTTAACAATAATAAATTGATGTTTTATGTTATAACGCAGGCGCTACGCTGAGCAAAGTTCTAAACAGATCCTTTGCCACGTTGTTCGCGGGATTCCTAGGAGTCGGGGTGAGATATGTTGCAGAACATACAGATAAAAATTGTGAACGAGTTATACTGGGTGTCTCTATTTTTGCTTTAGGTCAATACACTCTCATTCCTGAAAACCTTGAAAATTCAGTTTTGCATGGTATATTCGATTAGTTTTCCGTGATTCTAATGTATTTGCTCCGTTTGATGGTGCAGGTGCAGCGTCCACATATTCACGCTTCTTTCCACTGATCAAGAAAAGATACGATTATGGTGTCATCATTTTCATTCTCACCTTCAATCTCCTAGCCAGCACTGGCGATCGCGATGAAAATATTTTTAAAATGGCGCATCAAAGGATGTCTACAATAGCCATAGGTTGTTCACTCTGCTTTGCTATTAATGTGATTGTTTTCCCTGTATGGGCTGGAGATGATCTTCACAATTCCATTTTACGGAACATGGAAGGACTGGCAGAATCTCTGGAAGGTAAGTTACAGCAAGAACCAACAATAAAATGGATGCCCATAATTAGCATGTATATTGAAGCTTGATTATGGAAATCTCTGGCCCCATATCCCTCTATTGCTCAATATTTTTGGGGTTTTTTTATATTAATATTTGCTTTTTATTCTGTAAAAAAAGTTTTATTGATAGACATTTGCGGTTGGCCACTTGCCACTAGAGTTGAAGGTAGATTTTGGAAATATTTATTTTTTATTCTTAGTCATGATTTGGCAATACTTCCAAGATCTGTAATCGAAATAAGAATGTTACATTGAGAAAATCTTCTATTTACCTATTTCAAATCAGCGGTGGTTGTATCATTAGTTCCATGCTCACCCAAAGGTTGCTAATTCTGTAAAAATAAACATTCAGTTACACCAAAATTGTTTGTATAATTGCAGAATGTATGACAACATACTTCGTGGACCCAAATGATGGTCAGGGAACAGAGAATGATGAGGTTCCAAGATCCTGTAAATTTGTTCTTAACCCGAAAGCCACAGAAGAGTCATTGGTAAATAACATCAAGCATTATTTTATACTACCATCTTTTATTATATAAAATTGGCGATTCGTTTACAAAGAAATTTATGCGAATTTTGCAGGTGAATTTTGCCAGTTGGGAACCACCACATGGACGCTTTTTCTTCAGATATCCATGGAATCTGTATCAAAAGGTTGGAAGCATGACGCGACACTACGCCTACTGTGTGGATGCTTTAGATGAATTGTTAAAATCTGAGATTCAGGTATTGGTCGAAAATTCTGATATAATACCTTTGCATTTTCGTAGACTAATTAATTTCTTATCATCTAATCATGGGTGATGATGTTATCTGGTCAGCTTCCATTTTCGGTAAAAGAAATTTTGAGAAGACCGTGCTTTGACCTCGGCAGAGAGTCTGCAATCATTCTTCGTGAACTGGCTGAGACAGTGAGGACGACCAGAAGAAGTAAAAACCCCCATTTAATGAGGGATCGGTTAAGAGCCGTTGTGGAGAATCTGCAAAATTCCCTGACAGCTAATCCAGAGCTTTTCATCGACAATAAGAGCTGGCAAATTCTGGAGAAAAATTTCTCGGTGGGATTAAATTTACATGCCTCCCCAATAGTGAACCCAGCAAAACAGGTTGATCATCTGATAAGTAAAACGTCGTCTGGAACAACTACTAATGGGGAAGATATACAAGCAGATAAGTCAAGAGATATAGCTGACAAGATGTGCCAAATGAGAGAAATGAAGCAAAGTAGTTGTGTAGTTAGGGAGGTCCTTCCTCTTGCTAGGTTTTATGCTCTTCTGCTAGAAACAGTGGCAAAGTTAGAGAGCCTTATTATGGCAGTAGAGGAGTTTGGAGAATGCACGAACTTTGAAAAAACTGATCAGAATGTAAATGAATGCCCACCATCAACATCTTTGACATAGACAACTAGTTCTCCAACTTCGAGTAAACAAATAGTAGCGGTCGTTACAACTATTTCCACTGCAACTAGTATGACTCATTGAGTAGTGTGAAAATTAACGAAAACAAAAACCATGGTCAACCGAGCAAACAATGCGAGGGATTTATGGGAAAACGATGCTCAGCAAGAGAGATACTCCCACAAACAACTTGTGGAACCTAAATATTATTTCTTAATTTCATTGTTCGTAAATGTTAAATACAAAACTCAGCAACAAGAGATATTCCCGCCACAACTTCTGGAAGCTAGACATTTCTTTCTTAATTTAATCGTTCTTGTGGATTGCTATTGTTACGCTCCATTTGTTTCGAAATTTAAAAGAAAAAGTGGTAATTAAAAAAAAAAATCAAATTAAATAAAATAAACAATAAATTATTTTAAAATTTTGCTTTTTTGGAAATATGCTTACTATATTATTTAATAACTAGATAGTTATATTACATATTATGAACATATTAACTTGACTGATATATTATATTATTGAATATATAAATTAGGTTTACACTATTCACTCTAAATAATATTACATTGACTCAAATCTATTACGAACTCTTGATACTAATAGGGTATTAAAGTTATTAAATAGGGTTTTTTATATGAAATATTAAAAGAATTTATTTTGTATTACATGGCTTTATAAATTGTATGGTATAAATCCATTATTAATTATGAGAAAAAACAATTATTTATTGTGAGAAGAGGTCTTTACAATTTAATATAAGAGATGCTTGTTAAAGGTGTTGTATAATTTAGTATGGCATTAATATTAGGTTAAATACTATTAAAAAAATAATAAAAATAAAGTACACTAATTACAATAATAATAATAATGATACAAAGTGGCACATAATAGTGGGGTGAAGATTTTTGTGACAAATAAGGTTAAATGAACTAATAAAATGGAAGGATGTTGAGTCTCTTTGTATATATATGATTGTGTATATAGTGTCTAGTGTTCCTAATTTGAATTTCTAACCCTACTCTTCACGTGTTATTTTGGGCTTAATAATGTATGTTTTTGTTTTGTTGTAAAAAGATATACATTCCATTCATTAATGGAATGCTCTACTCCTTGGTTAAATCAATGGCTAATCTAAAAAAATTATATGCAATGATGAGCTCTAACTAGCCATGAAGAACATCACGGCCGACCTGTGGTTGTACTACTATGTGAGGTGTTACCAACTATAAGGCCTTTTTCGACGATATACTTTTTAGCTCTGAGGTGTTACCAGCTGTAAGACCTTTGTTGACGATATACTTTTTAGCTCTGGATGCTTCTACCTCTAATACAATTTCCACTTTCAAAATTTTGTCTCATCTAATATTTTGAACATTAAGGGGATAACGATTTTTTATTGAAATGTAGATTAAAGGTTAATTCTTATATCTTAGCACATGTATACTTAAAACATGGAATCAAAAATATTAACTTTCATACATATCAATGCATTTTTGAATGCATTGGTGTGGTCCACGCAGATTTAAAAATGGTGCATTTAAATTATTGTAATACATTGGTGTTCTATTTGTCAACAAACAGATCGATGCGAATAATTGTAGAAAGAATATTGGTGCACCGAATGATAAAAAATTCATTGTTCCCTTTATTGAGTTATTATTGTTATCATTACAGTTAAAATAAGTTACGATCTACATGATAAAATATCCACCAATGGTATTTTACCTATATTGTACATGAATTTTTTTTAAATGTATAATACGCATTAATGTGTATTGATTATGCATGTGCTAGTGTATAATAGCTACCAAAAATATTTGGTTGTAGTGAACATCCATTAAATCCTCTTACAAGACCTTGATTACTAATGATATATATTTTTGTGGAGGTTTTCTTAAAAATTCTTGTCAATCTTCTAACACTCAAAAACATTTGCAAGTGTTATTTTTGCTATAATAGGGTTTTGCTACCAAGTATAACTAGTAGGGGGTTGGAGTCCTCCTTGATTGATTGTAAGAGTTGAGCGAGTATGGCATTATATTTGTGTTGTGCCTCTTCACACAAAATTAATACCAATAAGGATAATGGAAAGCAGGAATCTTCCTCCTCATTCTTATAGAAAAATCATTAGCCACCACATTATTTTTACCCTTCTAATATATGATATAATAAGCATCACCTAGAATCTTATAATATGACGCAATTTTTCTACGATGGTGATGATAGTTGTTTTTCTAAAAATTTCTTCAATATAAGGTCATTTTCCTCAATTTAGAAGCTCCATCTAATGAGGTACACACACCATGTTTCAATTCCATGAACAATGGCCATCATTTCTTTCTCTTAAGATTGACCTTCCTAATATTCAGTCACACAATTTTTTTTATTATTGAACGCTACTTACATGAACATGTCCTCAATGCCTCATTACATTCCAAGACAAATGTCTTAAGTGAAATAAAGCACTATTACGACAAGGGTAGTACACACTCTCTTTAAAGCACAATGGCTTTCGCTACTATCATTTTTTCCCACACATCAATATTATCCTTGAGTAGTGTGGTGAATGGCCACAATTTTCCTATAATTGTTCATATACTTTATATATTAGTTTATAATTCCTAAAAAACCATATAATATTTCATAGGATAAATTTTAGTAGGATCCACCTACATCCCTATCCTACTAAATTTGTGATCCAAGTATTTCACTTTAGTAGTGCCAGAAATGCATTTGGAATGTTTGAGGAACAACTAGTTATCTCGAAGTAGTTGTAGGGCTCTATGATGAATATCCATTTCTACTTCCTATGCCTTATTATAAATAAAGGTTTCATTAAAGGATACAAGAACAAACATATTGTTCACGTGGATTTCAAAAGTGAATAGAGAATTAGAAACAACAAAACATGCAAGCATTAATTCCCTTCAGATGTGTCTTGACCTAGATTTTATGATAGAAAATTTGAGCCTATAGTATAGTGGCATGGGAAATTTGTTTTGATTGTAAATTTTTTAAGAGAAAAAAAATCTTAGGGAATATGTGCCAATTTCCTTCTTTTGAAAATACAATTAATATTGGGATGGAAAAGGGGTAATAACCAGATGTATCATGCTAACTTCCGATATCCCTTAGGTGGCATTTTCATTTTCATTCTATGGTTAAAAGGATTCTAGTAAGACCACACAAGGATACTAGCTACCAAAACCATTAATATACCATGATAATGTTTTCCAAATGAAGTGGGTAAACCATGTGGTATTTTAAATAGTTATTTATGCATATTCAAATACAACTACAAATTAGGATGTATTCTCTATAGGGAGTTCTCAATAACGTGCATGGGATTTAACTAGATATAATATTGAAGATGTCTTTCCTCAAGATATTTTCTACATGATAAGATTTCGTAATTTTAATGGGTGTAAGGATGAATTTATTACACTTCTTATTTAATTACATGTAAAAATACTTGAGATCCATTTTGACCACACCCAATCTTCGTTACCATTTTTCTTTGACAAATACAAAGTACCCCATTTTCCCATAGTGAATATGTTTGATTTAAGAAAATAGTTTCCCATTTGAAGTTTCATATTGGCACTTTTGATGCCACATTCCATAATTAATTAATTAAAAAAAAAAAAAAAAAAAATTGTCTCTAAGAAATTTTCGGAGAAATCACATAAAAGAAATTTTTGTCGACGCGTTTCCAACCAACCAGTGTGGTTCATCATCAGGACAAGATGAGATATCTGATCAAGAAACCTAAATAAATAGGCTAGGAAAATTCCAACTAGCCGTTGCAACATAACGGCTAGTTTGACTAAAATAATCAATTAATTAAATTAAAATTCAAATCAATTAAAATTCAAAAAACCATCAATATTATATTAAAATCATCATATTAAATTAAATTTTATTATATTTAATTAAAATAATTTCTATTTTTATTTATTTATTCATTTATTATTATAGAATATTCTAGTTAAAATTAATTTGACAATAAAGTTAAAATAATCAGATCTCGGTCCTCTGCCTTAGCAGAGCATGTCGAGAAGACAAATCATCACATCTGTGTTGAAAATGTTGAGGTTATTGCAAGGATTGACCATTTCCACCATCGCAAGTTTAGGGAAGCCTTGGAGATTGAAAAAAGGCATGTTAACCTTAATAGGGATGATGGGTGGAGTGTTAGTAGGTGTTGGATTCCCGCCCTTCACTCTTAGGTGCCCCCCTTTTTCCTCCTGTGTCTTCCTCTCGTTCTTGTTGTCTTTCTTTTTTCTTTTTTTTTTTCTTTTTCTTTTTTTTTCTTTTTTCTTCTTCTTCTTCTTTATTTATTTATTTATTTTACTTTAATTATATATATATATAGCTAAGCTTTAAAGTAAAAGTAAATTATTTTAAAAATGTGTTTTTTCATTTTTACTTTTTAGGTATTTATTCATTTATATCATTGTGTTTAATTATTAGAATTGATTTTTAGTTTTATTTTTAATTTTATTTATTTATTTATTTTATATTATATTATTTAGTTATTGATTGATTGATTGATTTCTATTTGTTTTATTTTTTATATATATATATATATATATATATTTGTATTTTAATAGCTAGGAAGTAAATTATATAAATATTTATTTAATATTATTTTTATGTTTGCATTTTTACTATTCTTACTTCGTTATTTATTTATTTATATAATTGGTATTATTGCATCTATTCAGTTATTTATTTAATCTTGTTATTTTCAAAATCAAAATTATATATATATATATATATATATATATATATATATATATATATATATTATTTTATTTTTATTTATTATTTATTATTTATTATTTTTTCATTTTATTTTATTTTTGTTTATTTTTTATTTTATTCATTTATTTATTTATTTTTATATTTTTCTTGGTTTGAGGTTATAATTTATTTATATATATAAAAATAATTGATATTATTTTAAGTTTATTGTCAAATTAATTTTAACTAGAATCTTCTATAATAATAAATGAATAAATAAATAAAAATAAAAATTATTTTAATTAAATATAATAAAATTTAATTTAATATGATGATTTTAATATAATATTGATGGTTTTTGAATTTTAATTGATTTGAATTTGAATTTAATTAATTGATTATTTTAGTCAGACTAGCCGTTATGTTGCAACGGCTAGTTGGAGTTTTCCTAGCCTATTTATTTAGGTTTCTTGATCAGATATCTCATCTTGTCCTGATGATGAACCACACTGGTTGGTTCGAAATGCGTCGACGAAAATTTCTTTTATGTGATTTCTCCGAAAATTTCTTAGAAACAATTCATGGATCACAAAAGCAAAATTCCTAATATTGAAACCCTTCTCGGTAAGGCCTTGGCACTTAAAGTTCACCATTTTGAAAGGGCACGTTTACGGGTATCTAAGATGAAATCTGATCTGACCTTTTTAAAGAGATGTAGGGACTCCTCTTCTATTCCTTCTTTCGCTAAGATTAAGCATCCCTTAAATAATTCTAGAAATGTTCGGGTTTTTCTTACAGCAGGTCTTGGCATCATCAGATCTGAGATTTCGAGGATTAGAAAGTGCCTCGATCTCTTGTCCAAGAGGCTGCTTTCTGCTCATTTGGAATTATCATTTATAATTCCGGCTGATGTCTGGGTTGTGGTGGAAGCCCGCTCAGATTTAAAAGCCCTGCGATGGGAAGAGCTTTGCAATAAGAACCATCGCTCAAAATTCCTTAAAATCTCTAAGGAATCGCCCTGCAATCATGAGAAAAGTTTTGGAATTAGTAGCAAGATTAATGGTGTGATAAGATGTGGATCTAATAGTGCAGTCAATGGTAACCAAGTTGATGCGTTACGTTCCTTTATTACGAACTCCTTGTGTTCATTGGCGGCTTCTCATGCATCTACGTCCACCATAGTGACTCCTCCTGGTCATCTTCTTGATGCGGGAATGGGTCCTTCTTCTAAATCTGGTATTCAATGTGCTGAGGATACAACAGGTATAGAGCTAGCGGGCGGTTCTTCTTCATCTACAGGTTCTGGATCGGACAACATTTCTAAAACAGAGTTGGCACCGAACCCTTTTAATCGAGCATCATCTCCTGTCGAGAATGACAGTCGTTTGGCTTTAGATTTTTCGTTGTCTTCATCTGGTTCGAATGAAGAGGGTGTCCGTTCGTCATGTTTTCAGGGTTCCGGTAGTGATCCTTCTGGTTCTTCCTCGATTGTTCAGACAGATGTTGCGGCTTCTCAGTCCAAACCTGTTCCCTTTGAGTTTCTTCGCCTGCAAGGTTTACTTCTTCCTGCGGACTCTGGGTTGCGTACCGTAAATGGTGAATTAAGTGCGGCAGAGAAGTCTGGTTCTCTAGAGGCGTTCGGCTCTCCAGCGTTGTATCTTACTACAGCTGTGTCATCAGACGACCTTTTATTAACGCCCTCACGTTCATCTTGTGGGCAGTGTCCTTCTGCTCGTTCGGCTTCTTTAAATAATGGCGTTATTAATTCGCGAACAGCTGGAGCTGGATCTTGTTCATCTCCTCCTGTCATGCCTTCACAGAAACGATGGTCCATGTCGACGGCGGTGTTGACTCAGGTTTGGGTTCTAATGGTTTTAATTCTCCTTTTCTTCCTTCGTATTCTTCTTCTGCCCTTAATCCTTCGAATTCCCCCCTTGCTGGTTTTTCTTTGGAGTGTTCGATCTATAATTATAATAATAATTCTAATTTTGATTCCAATAATATTATTAATGATAATGCTATGAACATAAATGATAAAGAAAATTTTAATAATAACAATATCAGTAACAATGATCTTACTAAATATGATAGAAATTATAATAAAATTATTTATAGTAATAATAATAATACTAAAAATGATATTATAAATAAGAGCATTATTAATAGCAATAGCAGCAATTTTAATTCTCTTTCTTCCTCTTTAAATAGGACTGTTATTAATTTGTCTAGTTTTTCTTTTGATCATCACATCTACAGTTTGTTGGAGAAGGGCCTTAATTTTGCTCTTGCTCCTAAAAAAATTCCTATTCATGATATCATCTGTGATATAGAATATGGGATTAGAGATCTGCCTGATATTACTAAAGACACCATAAGGCAGGATTGTGCCATGATCCTTAGAAAAGCTAATCCTCCTAAAAGCAACATTAGTAAACATGAATTTGAGGCTCTAAAATCCTTAAATAATAACGAAGACATTGTTGTTCTTAAGGCTGATAAGGGAGGTGCTACGGTTATTTTAAACAAGGATGATTATCGCAATAAGATGTTGGATCACGTCCTTAATAGTGGAAGCTATAAGAAACTTGATAAAAATCCCCTTAAAAAAATTTCTAGAGCGGTTGCTTTGGCGATTAAATCAAGTTGCTCTGTTAGCTCCCTTAGTAAGAAACTTATTGAAAGTAACCCCCGCACTCCGAGGATTTATGGTCTTCCTAAGATTCATAAGGACGGAGCTCCCCTGCGCCCTATTGTCAACACCATAGGTGGTCCGACTTATCTGCTTGCTAAATTTTTAGCTAGTAAGCTGAAACCTCTTGTGGGTCGCACCAGCTCCTTTGTAAAAGACTCTTCTTCTCTTATCAATGAATTAAAAGACATTAAGTTGGATCCTGAGGATAGGTTTGTAAGTTTTGATGTTGTCTCATTATACACTTGCATTCCCATCAAGGAAGCCATCGAGGTCATTTCTCGGATTACTGATCCAGATACTGCTCATCTTGTTGAGATTTGCCTTACTTCGACCTTCTTTAGTTTTGAAGGTGTTTTCTACGAGCAGACTTGTGGGGTGGCCATGGGTTCTCCTCTCTCCCCTGTTGTGGCTAATCTTTTCATGGAAGACTTCGAATCTAAGGCCCTTTCCTCTTCCCTTTTTCAACCTAGGCTTTGGAAAAGATTTGTTGATGACACATGTGTAGTTTGGCCCCATGGGAAAGAGAAACTGGACCTTTTCTTCCAGCATCTTAATGATCAATCCGACTTCATTAAGTTCACCATGGAATTCGAAGTGGATGGTAGTCTGCCCTTCCTTGATGTCCTTATTTCAAGGAATGTTGATGGTTCCTTCTCCCATCAAGTATTTAGGAAGAAGACTCATACTGAGCAGTATTTGCATGCTAATTCTCATCATTTCCCGGCTCAGAAGTTTGGGGTTCTCAGCACCCTAGCCACAAGAGCCCTTAGAATCTCAGATGAGCACCACTTTGAAAGTGAGAAATCTCATCTCTTTAATGTTTTTCTTAAGAACGGTTACAGCCATTCTCATTGTGTTAGAGCTTTTCAAAAAGCTAAGATAGGCCCTAGTGTTAGGATAGATCCCGGTGATCGGTTATCTGGAGTTCACCTTCCGTTTATTCAAGGTACTACAGATAAAATCGCTAGGATCTTGAAGAAACATAATGTTTCCTCAACCTTTAAGCCCCTTCGCACCATTCGGAGTTCGCTTAGATCGGTTAAGGACCCAGTGTGCCCTAAGGATAGTAAAGGTGTTTACTTGATTCCTTGTTCTTGTGGGACGCCATACATTGGTGAAATTGGTCGTTCCATTAATCAAAGAATCCAGGAACACATAGCAGACCTCAGACATTGCAGATCTCGGTCCTCTGCCTTAGCAGAGCATGTCGAGAAGACAAATCATCACATCTGTGTTGAAAATGTTGAGGTTATTGCAAGGATTGACCATTTCCACCATCGCAAGTTTAGGGAAGCCTTGGAGATTGAAAAAAGGCCTGTTAACCTTAATAGGGATGATGGGTGGAGTGTTAGTAGGTGTTGGATTCCCGCCCTTCACTCTTAGGTGCCCCCCTTTTTCCTCCTGTGTCTTCCTCTAGTTCTTGTTGTCTTTTTTTTTTTTTCTTCTTCTTCTTCTTTATTTATTTATTTATTTTACTTTAATTATATATATATATATATATAGCTAAGCTTTAAAGTAAATGTAAATTATTTTAAAATGTGTTTTTTCATTTTTATTTTTGTATTTATCATTTATATCATTATGTTTAATTATTAGAATTGATTTTTTAGTTTTATTTTTAATTTTATTTATTGTATTTATTATTTATTTTGTAATATATTATTTAGTTATTGATTGATTGATTGATTTTCATTTGTTTTATATATATATATATATATATATATATATATATATATATATATATATATTTATTTTAATAGCTAGGAAGTAAATTCTATAAATATTTATTTAATATTATTTTTATGTTTTCATTTTTACTATTCTTACTTCATTATTTATTTATTTATATAATTGGTATTATTGCATCTATTCAGTTATTTATTTAATCTTGTTATTTTCAAAATCAAAAATATATATATATATATATATAATTTTATTTTTATTTATTATTTATTATTTATATTTTTTCATTTTATTTTATTCATTTATTTATTTATTTTTATATTTTTCTTGGTTTGAGGTTATAATTTATTTATATATATATAAATAATTGATATTATTTTAACTTTATTGTCAAATTAATTTTAACTAGAATCTTCTATAATAATAAATGAATAAATAAATAAAAATAAAAATTATTTTAATTAAATATAATAAAATTTAATTTAATATGATGATTTTAATATAATATTGATGGTTTTTTGAATTTTAATTGATTTGAATTTGAATTTAATTAATTGATTATTTTAGTCAAACTAGCCGTTATGTTGCAACAGCTAGTTGGAGTTTTCCTAGCCTATTTATTTAGGTTTCTTGATCAGATATCTCATCTTGTCCTGATGATGAACCACACTGGTTGGTTCGAAACGCGTCGACAAAAATTTCTTTTATGTGATTTCTCCGAAAATTTCTTAGAAACAATTCATGGATCACAGAAGCAAAATTCCTAATATAAAAAATTGTCTACCGTTATTTGAAAATTGTGTACCATGTCATCATAATGATCCTTTTTCTTTTCTTCGCAATGTTTGTGTGCTTGATATACACAAAAAACTTCATTTTCTAGGGAGTGAAATTTTCTAATAATTCATGTGCGAAATTTTAGATTCCTCATAAGATATTTTCAAGGTGATTTCTTTAGGAGGAGGAAGTGTGGCCTCTACTAGATCTAGATTTGGGGTTGCTTCCTCTAAAATTTCTTGGTGCACACTAGGCTAGGTGATATCTATAAAAAATAAAGTATTCCTTAAATATATGTCATTTCATGCATTATTCATGATTCTGAGAACAAAATTTAAGACATGGATATTCAATTTCTTTGGTGAAGATCAACTTATATAATCTCAAGGGTTAGCAAGTAGAGGGAGTGGGTGTCAATATAGAAGGGAGAGATGAGAAAAGAATGATGTGGGTTGTCTGGTTTATAAATTTACAACAATAAAAGTTTTTCTAGCTCATTTATATGTTTCCAACCAGGTAGCTACGTGAACCATGAATATATGTTATGTAATGCCCTCCTCTAGACTAGTGATAAAAAATTTTCTAAAAAATTAACAAGGCACACCCTCTCTGTTAATATAAAAATACTCATACACCACAATATGGTAGTTGGATATGCAAATTTCATAAAACTTGAACAAAATCTCCAAAAATTGGATGTCTATTACAATTTGAGCATAAATGATGTTTATAAATTATCTCTAGTTAGTGCATCCCACATAGGACTTCTTGTGACATTTCCACCATTTTCAATTCTCTCAATCCAAGTACAACACACCCACAAAAATGCTACTATTTTATTAATAATGTTTTGAATGGAGAAGTAGTGTGTATTTTGTTGATCAACAACTCAAAATAATGGATGCATATATCAAAGTGAGCATAAGTGGTGTTTATAAATTGGCCCTAGGAAATGTATCCCACATATGACTTCTTGTGACATTTCCACCATTTCCAATGCTCATGATCCAAGTACAACATGCCCATTTAAATTATATTTCTTTATTAATAATATATTGGATGGATAAGTAGTGTGTTATTAAATTAAGGTGTATTTTCTATAGGGAGCTCTCAATAACATGAATGGGATTTAACTTGATATAATGTTGAAGATTAATTTCTTCAACATATTTTATAAATGATATTTGATAATTTCAAGTGGTTTGGGACAAATTTATTACACATATTATTGAATCATGTGTATAAATATTTGAGATCCATTATGGCCATTCCCAATATTCATTACCATTTTTCTCCAAGAGACACATAATTCCCCCCTTCCGAATAGTGAATAGGGTTGGTTTAAGAAAATAGAACCCCATTTGAAGTTTCATATTTTCACAATGGATTCCACATTTCATGAAATTTCAATTGGCTCTAATTATTTGAAAATTTTGTAGCACATCATCATAATGATGGATATTGATTTTGCAATTTGATAATGAAAAAATTATGGGAGATGCCATTATCAATTAATACAATGTCATTTGTTTTCTTGATATAGGAAACTAGAATTTTTTTATAAGAAGTGAAAATTCCTAATATATCATGGTGGAAAATTTTGGGTTCCTCATAAGAAGGCTTCAAGGTGATTTCTTTAGGAGGTGAAAGTGTATTCTCTACTAGATCTAGATTTGGGATGGATTTGTTTAACATTTCTTGATCAATGTCAGGGTAGGTGGTATCTATGAAAATTAATTTTATTCCTTACAAATATTCCAATTGATCCATTATTTTGTACTATAATAAAAAAATTGAGATATGGATATTCAATTTCTTTTATCAAGATCAACCTATCATTAACCTCAAGGGTTAGAAAGTTGAGGGAGTGGGGGTAAATATAGAAGGGGGACATGATAAATGAATTATGTGGGTTTTTTGTTTTATAAATAAACACAACCTGTGATTCCATAGCTCACTTATAGGGTTTCCACCCATGTAGCTGGGTGAACCATCAATAATTTTCGTTAATCTCCTCCTTTAGACCAATGTTTTTTCTTCTTTTTTTAAATAACTAGGCATGTTGTGTCTGTTAATAGAAAATTACTTAGAAGCAATAATATTGTGTATTATTATTCCTATTTGTTGCAACTCAATCAATAACTCTAAAAAATGGATGTATATTTCATATCATGGCGATCACGAATTAAAATACCCCCCGTGGGCTTATTCTAGGAGAATCATTATGATTATCATGATTATTATTTCTGTTTTCCATAAAAAAAAGGATAAGTTTTGCAAGGTCCTAAGAGAAATATTACTATTATTATTATACTAAAGGTAAGAAATAATAGTATTTGACAAAATATTTAGTGATACTAACTAAGGAGGATAGACTGTGTTTAAAGAAAACCTATTTTTTTTACTTCATAAATGAGAAAATCATCTTGTTTAAGGGACTATTTTCTAATAAGTCAATCTTAGTAACTTGTTTATTTAGGTAGTCAATTTTAGAACAATTAGCTTCAATATAAAGGGAATGTTTTTCGTGGATGTCATTGGGCCCTTGGGTCCACTAAAATGATTACTATAGAACTATACTGATGAAATTAAATGTCATACAAGTAGTCTTTTGAGATAAATATCCCACAATTAGGGTCATGTCCACCAAAATGGTTAAGAAAGATCTCCACCAATGTAAGTGATGTTACATGAAGAATATTTGACATAAGTCTTAGAATTTATGGTACTATTGGATTAATCAAATTTTTATTCTTTCACTCCCTATAGAGTATTAATATTGCATGAGGTTTATTATGGAGTGAAAAATAAAAAATTCCTATTATTATAGGAGAATTATTAATATTTTTTTTCTTTGCTAAAATGTATAAGTCGTGAGATAATTCCACGCTTAGCTTTTGACTTGAGAAACTATGACCCAAGGGTATCTAACCTACCAAAATCACCTGGGGATCACACCTAGTCTGGGCCATATCATCCCTTAACATGGATGTTTTTTTCTCATGGAGTTTTGAAATGTTGACCTTAACATCACACAGTGCCTTAATAGTATACCCCATCACCGTCTATTATACATACAGTAGGATAGGAGAATTATTGTTAATTTTGATGTTGTTGTTATTATTATTATTATTATCATCCATTAAAAAATATAATGTTTGCAAGACCCCAAGAGAAAAGGATTAAAAATTTACTATTATTAAGTTATATATCTTTAATATAGTTAATGTTTTCAAAAATAATATTTGATCGAATATTTAATGATGCTAACCAACATGATTAGGCTATGTTTAAAGAAAAATTAGTATGTTTTTCTTCTTAAATGGACTTATTATGTTTAAATATAATCATGTGACACATGTAAAACATTGATATAAATGGGAATATTAGTCTCGTTGTGCTAATATCTAGTTCAGAATATAAAGAAATTCCTTGAGGATTAAGAGGTTAATTGCAAGTTTAATATGAGTTTTTATGTGTTTTTATGTGAGTTTCATGAAAAAATAAACATAAATAAAACACTGAGCATTACCATAAAACATACATGAACATCACCATAAACAGACACACAACAACACATGATGGAGGATTTTACCTCGCCTAGGCTATGTCTCCTTGGTCTAGCTTCCAATGTCTTGGCCCTCTTCTATTGTGCTCAAAAGTGTGAATACATGTGTCTAGAATGCTCAGTTAGCTTTGAAACCTATTCCATCAGCTCCAAAATTCCCAAAAATTATTTTCTAGCCTCTTTCTGCATCGAATTTGGTGAAAAATTGGAGAAGTTATGATCTCCCCAAATTTCTCCACTAACTGCTCCACAATTTTCTCGAGGAAGGAATCATCCTACAAATTCGCCCTCTTTCTATCCAACTGGGTGACAAATTCCTTATTTTCTGGAAGAAATTTTTGCCTCAGTAAAATTCCCTCTATGGGCTATGGTAGAAAAACATTTTTTAATTAAAGGATTGGCGATGGTTCTAATAACCGTTGGCATGTGGCCACCCCTTAGCAATAACCGTAGAATATATTGTGGGGGATCAAGGATAGCCTCCTCACCATGGTTGGGGCTAGAGCCCGACCCCATTTCCTATACCTTTGACTATTTAACAATAAAACAAATTTTTCACCATAGGTTTGTAAGGAACACAACACAGGGAGCGAGGGTAAGGCTGGTTGTTGTTTTCTATGTGGTTGCGGGTTCAACCCTCTCTTGATCCATTCTAACTTAACGAAATTTTTGTGCCCTCCCATGATTCCATGTGGCGGCCTTTTGTTGGGCCGCGTTGAAGCATATGGTTGACCACAATTCCAACCAATCAAGAACTGCCACAACGAGCTTGTCATATTGTGCTGCTTGGCACTCCCAGATTCGACTAAGGAGAAGAAAACATTGACCAGTCAACTTGCCACATAGACATGCCCAATGAGCTGTACGAACTACTGATTGGGCTATATGCACATTTTTTTTTTAAATTCATGTTTGAAAAAGTGGACAGAAATCATTTCTGGGAGCATACAGTGTCATTTTTTCCATGAAACGAGTTGCACCGAATTCTAAAAGACAAGATCTACGCGGTTGTTCAGGTTCCACACCAATCTAACAACTATGAATTTTGAGCATAATTTTGAGCACCTGATCATGCCTCCCCACTAGAAGCTTTTGGACCCTAAAATATATTTCATTACTAAACATGTGAATGAGGGTACATCTCCCTCACCCTCCTAGTCTCAATACCCTAGAATTTATGTGAATTCAACAATTTGAGCTTTTCATGAAAACTGATTTGTTTCCTTGACCCTGGAGACCATGTCTTGATTTTGTAAACACCATCGTGCTGCAATTTCCCAGAATTTGTAGAACAACAAGCTATCCTTGAAGAAAAAAACTTGTTCCCACCTCGGTCGCCAGTCAAAGAAACATTAATAGTTTTGAAACTTCCTCTCCTCCAACATTGTCAACATTGTGATTTTTAGCTTGTCTTGCCTTGTCCTTGCGTTGAATTTTGACCAAGTGTTTTTTCCATTTCCATGTACCATTTTGAAACCCAAAATAAGTACTTGTGGAACCTATGTATTCTTTGTCATCTTTCCTTGGTGCTTTTTATTTTATTTTTGCATCATTCAGTATCGAAATCTTGTTCCCATCATTGTTCAACACTGATGTGGACTGCTAGAATATTTTTCACATCTCGTTTACCCCTTTTCAAAGGAAACATGTTAGAGCCCTCGAGCATATTATTAAAAATATAACAAACTTTAAGGAAATCATCTTGTTCTTTGAATTTCTTGGGTTTGTCCATGTCGCCATCAAAAGCAACATCCTTCTTACCAAGATGACACAACAAATTATGATGAATATGTTAAACTAATTCCACTACTTGGTTTACTTGTCTCAAGCTTTTATGTACATCTTAAAAGTATGCATATTTTTTAACCTAAATTTCATGTAAAACTAAATAATGCTTTAGTACAATAGTTACACAAATAATAGACCTAGAAGGCATGTCAACAAACTTGTCTCTTATACCTTTTGACCAAGTGGATTTTTTTATGAACACCCATCCAATGTATGTTCCTCAATCATTGCAACTTAATCATTACACCATGAACATTTTATGAATGAAAGGAAATGGAAAAGTTACTTGAATCAACGTGAAACTCAAATGACCTTTTCAAGTTTAAAAGAGAAAATAAAAGTGGAAATTATATTTTTCTTCGAAGCATCACATGCCTCTTGTTTTTTTCCTCCCCACTGGAAGACCTTTTTCACACATGTCAATTCATGCCAAGGAGCTACAATAGAAGAAATATTAACAAAAAATTCCCTCTAACATTGGGTTGCTCCCAAAAAAACCCTCTTATCAAGATGACCATCTTAGGAGTTGACCAATCCACAATGGTGTCAAACTTGGAGAGGTCTACCTTCAACTTACCTCCTCCAACATTATAGCCTAGGTAAATTAAAGAAGTTTTACCCAACTCATACTTTGAGATCTTTAACAACAAATTTTCATTCCTTATGACATGAAGTATTTTTATCTCATACATGACATGTTAATAATGCAATCTTCTAAAGATGACAATGTCATACAAGTGGACCATCACATCTATAAATGGCTCCAATTCATTATGCTTCATGTGCATAAAAGAATTATGAGTATCAAAAAAGACCATAAAAAATAATAAGCCATTCAAACAAACCTTATTTGATGATAAATGTCGCCTTCCACATACCTCCTTCACCAACTCTTTGTTTATGAAAGCCACTCCTTTTTTCCCTCACAATAAAATGTTTTCCATTCTTCTTGGGCACCGATCATAGGTGCATTGCATGGCGAAAGAGATGGTTGAGTGATTCCATTTTTCAATAAATTTTGGGTTTGCTTTGGTATTTTTTCACTTTGCATTTTTGACATACGATGTATGCTAATGTTGCAAAGAGAAAATTCTTGCTGCAAAATATTTACCAAGGATAAAATCCAAAAAGGCTTTGGAAAATAATCCAAAAAATATTCATGTGGAAAATACTTGTGTAAATGAGTGCTTGACACATTTGTAACATATTGAATTTGCTGCAAACACTCATCCCAAAGTTTATGATGCTTACTAAAATGTCCACAAATAGACATGCATTTTACAATATGGAATAAATTTGACTCCAAAATTCTGATACAAAATGACTCACCATCAAGCCAAAAGAGAACAACAATGCAAAATATATCACTGTTGCATATAAGTCATTTATTCCCAATATCCCTTTTTCAAAATTCCCAACCGTTGGGATATACAACGATTTCTTTACAAATATTTATGATATTCAACTAACAAGTAGTATGCCCATTTCTTAGCCAACCAAGTGAATGAAACTTCAACGTAAATTTTTTTTCATTCTTCAGTCGTATCATGGATGGTCGCAACTTGTCCAAGTTTTTCCTTTGTCACTTCCTCTTCAGGTTCTTGCATGACCTGCTTTCCCTTGTTAGTATGATGTTGCAAATGCAATTTCCAAAAATTATCGACCCAATTCCCACTGATATTGGAATGAGTGAAAAACAATTTGTGAGCCTCTCTTGGCACAAATGTCTTTAAACTTGGATGAAAATTTCCCTTCTTGGTCTCAATTCCAATTGACATATTCATTTTCTTGACTAATGCTTTCCTTTTGTGGCACTTAGCTACACAACGGTTAGGTGCATTACATAAAGTGCATGGAAAATTTTTCCACAACATCTTACTCAAATCATCATGTGGTATATCATCATAAAAAACCTTTGAATAATCAAGACGCTTATACCTCTCATGGTTGTACTTTAGCTTATGCTTTTCACGCAAAGAACTTGAATTATGAGAAGAACTTGTCTTAGTCTCTTCTTCAACTTACTCATTTCTCTTTGGAGATGTTTTTCACTTCATGTCCTCCTTTTACTTTAGAAATGAAGATGGTACCAATTCCGGATTCAAATCCCGACATTTTTCCTCCTCGTGTCTTCTCTTATGACAAAAAGAACAATATACCCAAGAGATATTGCTGGAAGACCATTCTTCCTTTTTGAAATAGCCCAAACCTTTATATCGAGGTCCCTCCTTTGCCTCAATTTGATGGATAAGTCCCTCATTGTTCACTCTAAGGCCTCTTCCCTTCAAACCCATATTCGACAAGAGCTTTGTTCTTATGACTTTGCTACGCTTTTCAAAGGTTTTAAAAGAGCTTAAATTAATATTTTCGTGTAAAGAAATTTCATGTAAATGCTTATCATTTTCCTCATATTTTGACTGAGAGGAAGATATGATCTTAAACTCTTTCATGATTCTTGAGTTGTCGTCTTGGGCTCCTAGTATTTATTCTTTCATCTCTTTGGACTTTGGTGCTGATAGAACCTCATCCTCATCATCATGTCGACAAACGGTGCAGACTTGGCCATCTTCCTTCTCTCAAGGACTTTCTACACTGGCCTCTTGTATAAGAGTTGTTATAGAAAATGATGATGATGGTGGTTTATAACCATTTCATTGCCTTCTCCTCGTGGAGAACACTCTCCTCTTGGAGGTCTAGAGATTTCACCCTACAGTTTGGTATTCCTCTCTTTATAGAGGACTTTCACCATTTCTCCCATGTCAATGAAAGCCTTCCTAAAAGCCTTCAGATCCTCTGACATACTTAGAGCCTCTCCTTCATGTAACATGCTTACTGAAGCTTCAGGTACAACAGGAGGTGAAACATTTAGTGTAGATTGTGGTAAATCTTGCCTCCTTCTCCTTGCTCCAATTTGAGAACTTGCACCTACAAGTTTTCCTTCTCCTCTCTTGGGCTTCAACCTTGTAAGAGTTTAAACACTTGAAAAAGAAATTAATCCTCCTTGCCCAAGTGAAACTAGATCTTATACCAACTTGATCTAAATGAGAATATTATTTTTGTTGTGTTAAGATCCAATTCAGAATATAAAGAAAGAGCTTGACGATTGGGAGGTTAATTGAAATTTTAGTATGCGTTTATATGTGTTTTTATGTGAATTACATGAGAAAATTAACATAAATAAACCACTCAACAACAACATCTAATAGACATGAACATTAGTACAAACAACCACACAACAACCCATGGTAAACGAGTTCACCCCACCTAGTCTACGTCTCCTTCGACCAACTTCCAATGGCTTGGCCCTCTTGTATTATGCTCAAAAGTGTGAATACATGCGTTTACGATGCTCATCAGCTCTAGAACCTATTCCATCAGCTCCATAATTCCAAAACATGCCTGTCTAGCCTCTTTCTACATTGAATTTGGCCAAAAAATAGATAATTTATGATCTCCCCACGTTTCTCCACTAAAAGCTCAGAAATTTGATCTAGGGCCGAAATCATACTACAAATTCACACTTTTTCAATGCTAACTAGGTGAGAAATTCCTTGTTTTTTAGGTGAAATTTTCACCTCATTAAAATTCCCTCTATAGGCTATGGTGGAAAAACGTTTTTTAATTAGACGGTCGCCGATGATTACGCTAACCATCGACTTGTGGCCATGCCTTAGTGCTAACCGTATCATATATTGAAGGGTTGAGGGCTAGCCTCCCAACCAAGATCCTAGTGGTGGCGGTGATCATGGTTGGGGCTAGACCCTGCCCCTCTCCCCATACCTCCGATTGTTTAACAGTAAAACAAAGTCACAACCATAGGTTTGTAAGGAACACAGCACAGGGCACGATGGTAAGGATGGTTTTTTTTTTCTATGTGGTCATAGGTTTGACCCCTGGTTGCTCCATTCAGACTTAAACATTTTTTTGTGGCCTCTCGTGCTTCCATGTGGTGGCCTTTGGTGGGGCCACGTGGAAACATGTGGTTGGCCACAATTCGAACTAGTCAAGAACTTTAACAACGGACTTGTCATACTATGACACTTGGCACTCCCCGATTCTATGGAGGAGAACAAAAAATTGACCAGTCAACTTACCAAATAGGCATGCCCAGTAAGATGTATGGACTGTTGACTGGGTGGTGTGCATATTTTTTTGAAATAAATTTGAATGTTTGACAAAGTTGACAGAATGCGTTTCTGTGAGCATACGGTGTCGGTTTTCCATGAAACCATTTTTGACGGATTCAGAACGACGAGATCTACACATACATTTAGTTTTGATACCAATCTGAAAATTTTAATTTTTGAGCATAATTTTGAGCAGCTAATCAAGCATTTAAAATAAATAAATATAAAACTTGGGCATATGTGGAATAAGAAATATTTGTGCTTCCATTTATCAAATACTTAATAAAAAATAAATAGAAAAATATGAGCAATATTTGAATAAACATAAACTACAAATATTTCAAAACAGGAGAAAGAGTTATATTGAACTTACAAAATATCAACCCTTGTACTAGTAATTAAGAGAGATAAATATTTATTGCTCTCTTCAAGGCGAAACGTCAAATTAATTAAAGGTCCAATATAATAACACAACTTGAAAAAATATTTTATACCCTTCTACTAATATAAATAGTTTGTCACTAGTAAAACTCTAACTATTTGGCTTACCGTCATAATGAGTATTAACGATCTAGTTGGAATTATTTAATTAACATTTCCCATTACATTGAATAACCACCTACTAATTACCAAATGAGCCCTCTTCTAACAAAAATGCTTGATTTATTAATTCAGTAATTCAACGCACATGTGGCTTCATGCATTAATTCATTAATACCTATGTACCTCAAATTAAGGAGGTTAGGGTAGTACCCTAACATGCATGCAAACAACGTTAGTGATAATATTATCATTATGAGACTCCATTTTTTTAAAATAACCACACAATATCTAGTCATACTTTGAGGGATATTCAACTAGTCAGTCCCATGACATCACTATCTTTCATAATTCATCATATGCATACAAGTCGGTGAAGTTAAGGATTCAAACAATGAGATTAATAAACATACATGCCACTTGAATTTATGAGTTTGTTACTTCGTCAATTATGAAAATTCAGAGGTTGGGTGATAGAAATATGTATGCCCTACTTTCCCCCCGGTATACGCTATGAAACATAATATCCCAAGGTAAATATAGTTTTTTTGTTCACATAAAATTAGTTATTTTCCATTCTTGATTCTAATAACTCTCACGATCCATGATACAAGTTTCTTTGTATAAGTTCCATAAAATATCCATATTCTCACCATCCTTTTTGTATAATTCATGCTATAGGTTCGGACTCAAAAGCTCTTCTTTTTTCACAGCCTTTTGGAACTCATATTTAAACCACCCGTCTAGGATTGTGTTCATAGTTTTCTTTTATTTTTATTGGCGCAAATGGAGTTTTTTTTTTTAAATTTTTTTGGGAGGGGGGTCCAGGGTTGGTGGGGTGTTGGTGAAATAAACCTATGTCTAACCACTACAATAGGAAATTAGGAAATAATATAAAATGAGAAAATAATTTCTTATCCATCGTTGTATTAATTGGCTTGGGAATGATCTAACCTAGAGGTGGATGTGTTTTTAGTTAGGTTCTTGTAAGCCAAATTTTGATTGTTACCATTGTTCACTACTTAAATACATTCCTTTATTTTAATAAAGGACACATCATTTTGAGTCAAAGAATCTAGACTGAGAAATGAAGTAATTTAAAATTACCTAACCTTTAGGGGTATCTCTAATCATAATAATAACTCAGTGAGGAAAGTAAGTTTTTGAAAAGTATATTATTACTTTATAAATTAAAATTATAGTTACATTGGTAAACACTTATATATAATTTAGAGTATATTTATGCAAATACTTACATGGTTTTAAATATGAGAATTTAAAAATCATAAAGTATTTTTTCAAATGGACTAGAGTATATTCAAAATAATAATTATATTGTTTTTAAGTCCATTTGTGTTTACCCTTTTATTGATGTATATAGTGTCTCTTTATCCAAAAATTATTCTAACTACTATATAATGAATATTAACTTAACAGCTATATCAAATAGATTGTTAATTTTAATATAGTCAATATTATAATATAATTGTTAGAGACAGAGGAAAAATCATTCTGAACCAAGGAAGTTAGAATGGAAAATAAATCACTAGCTTTTAGGGATATTCTAATTCTAGAAATAAAAGGAAAGTAAGTTTTAATAAAATAAATTATAAATTATAACTATAAGAAATTTTTCACATCTTAAATTAAATTGATACAAACTCATATATATTTTAAATTAAATTGATACAAACTCATATATATTTTAATAATGACAATTTATAATTAATAAAATATTTGTCAAATAAATTAATAACAAAGTTGAGTTAAAATACACCAAAGAAAAATCTAATATTTCTTTAAGTCCCTTTGTGTTTTATAAATTGAATTCATCTCTTATTTCTTAAGTTATTGGATATTCTCACAATCTCTACAATACAAACAAAGATGCCCATTATAGAACCCTCTTGACCCAAAAATTATTCTAAATAATTTATAACTAAGCAAAAATTATTTTAACAACTACATTTTGATATATTATTTTTATAGTTGGTTAGGATTGTAATAAAATTTTTAAAAATATAGGAAAATCATTTTGAATAATAAAAAAGAAGAAGCTAGAGTAACAAATAAAATATGAGAACGAGAGTTCGCATATATTAGGGTGTCTTTAATATTAATAACAACTTAATATGGAAAGTAAGTTTTGAGAGAATAGAGATCGTTGAGTTAAGTTGAATGGTGGATGTATACATGGGTCTCATCCAAAACATAGTTTACTTTTCTAGCATAGTTTGTGCATTGGTGAGTTAGGTTGAAAAGTAGAGTGGTAGTCCCAGTCCCACCAACTCGATTCTATGTCCACTTACAATTTTATAAAATAAAAATTATATATATATATATAATATGAAATGAATTATAAAATAGAGTTGAAAGATACTTAAAGAGAATCCTAATATTGGTTATATAGTTGAGGAAAGTCGTAATATTGCAACACATCTATATTTGAATGTTGCGGCATGCCTTGCATATGAGACCATTAGATTAAATAGATGCTTATACGTTGCGTCACGGCATACGTATGAGACAATTTGGTTAAATGCATGTTTATATCTTGCGTTGCATCCAGGAACGTTGAGTTGAAAGAAGTATGAAAGTTGCGTCATGGCTTGCATAGGAGTCCATTGGGTTGAATAAGACATGTATGTACAGTTTAATTGAAGGTGTTATTCTATTTGTGCTCGGTTTGAAATAAGCAATGTAATTTTGTAAATAAAACGTATGTAATTTTTAATTTTTAGAAAAAAATTCCATATGAACTTTTAAAATTTAAATAAATATTTTGTATAAATGAATATTTAAGTATAATAAAAATTTGTTAAAAAAGTTAAAATAAATAATACTCAAATCCGGTGAAAAACTAAACTCCAAAGACAAATACAACTGTCAATTTTTTGGGGAGACAGAAAGGTAGTTTTCCTTCTCATTCGGCCACTCAATTTTTAGTGGCGTGCGTGGGATCCCATTGTGGACGAAGATTCGGTATATTGTCAATGATGGAGCTGAAGGATTCTTCGACTCTGCTGCTCGACGCCCACGATTTGTAATTATAAATTTAATAGTTCACAGACCGCTTGTTAGGACTTGGAGCTTTAATTTTCTTTATATATTTTCAGATATCTTGTTCCATACGCAAGCAGATATTTTCAGATATCTTTATATCTTGTTCTCTAATTACAAAAGCCTGGAGAGGGGATTCTTCGGGGAGCACTGCATTAAAGGGTTTGGATTCTCTTAATTCGATTGGGCATAGTGAATTTCGAGATAAATCGAGCTCGTCCAATTGAAATTACCTGAAGGTTAAGGCAATCGAATAGAGTTTGACTGATATTGCAGAAGATGAATTAGTTGACACTTGCATTTATACGTTGAGTTAAGAGTACTGATTATCTTATATTGCGGTAAGTTTTCGTTGAAAGAAATCTATGGAGTGGAAGATTAATATGCAGGAAAAGATGGATGTGACTACCATCCGGAAGAAATTCCAGGAGCGTCTGGTTAGCAGAATATCACAGGATTTCAACCAATGGAAAATATCTGTCCTTTCTGTGTTCATGAGGATTTGGCAAGTGGGTGCAGACGATCCTCGAAAAGTTATCCATTCCATCAAAGTTGGGCTTGCACTGTCTCTGGTCTCTCTTTTCTACTTCGTCAGGCCAATGTTTCACACCTTTGGTGGGAATGCCATATGGACCGTGGTTGCTGTCGTGTTGGCCTTTGAATTCACTGTAGGTAATTATATATAAAACTCTTTCCTCTTTGTTTAGCAGATTTTGAAATATTTTAAATTTTATAATATTTTAGTAATTTGTAATCACTTATGTTTAGTATTAAATCACCAAATTCCTCGGTACTCTGCTATATTAAAATGTCCGATATTGCTGCGATACGGTGCTCTTCGAAGTTTATAATTTCCTCACAGAATTTACTAAGCAAGTGTTAGAGTAGTCCTTAATGGTGATACTAGAAATGAAGTTAGGAATGAACAATAGGGATAAACTCTTATGTGTGATAATAGAAATGAAGGAAGTTCGGAATGAACAATAGTGATGAACATAATCATTATTATGCGTGTTTGGTTAAAACTAAATAATTAAGTGTATGTGTGTTTGGTTAAAACTGAATAATTAAGTTTGACATAACTGTTATGGTAACCTATAATTATATATTGGAACATTTGAATTTAGTGTAAAATCGTGGATGGTATAACTTAATAGAGTTTCTTCTCATCCTTCACTATGGACTGAACATTGCATGTCATATGCACTAGGCTATGAAACCAATTGCTGGCTTTAATGACCCATAATAAACACGTGCAAATAGAGATGAAAAAATAAGAAGCAAGAATACGGTGAGCAATAAATTCCCAAAGAGGAAAATCCATGAAGTTAGACAGTTCCCATGTTACACTTCCGATTGCAAATATCCTCCTCTTGTCTTCATCTTAAATATTATCTGAGTTTTTATCTTCTACATTTTTCATCTTTAGTCTTCTTCCACCGTTATCTTTTTTTTTTCATTCTCTTTGTTGTTGCATCTCTTTATCATCATCTCTTATTACAGACTATTAAAACTAACAACAATCTTCATAAAGATCGGTGTATTTAGACCTACCGAATTTCGATATGACAGTTTATGACTATGTCCTATCACTAGACCAGTTATTCCGCTACAACTATACTGAACTAATGTTTTGAGCCATTAATATAATGCAGGTGCTATGTTGAGCAAAGGTTTGAACATATCTTGTGCCACGTTCTTGGCGGGATTCTTAGGAGTCGGAGTTAGCTATGTTGCACAACTTACAGGGAAAAATTGTGAACTTGTTGTACTGGGTGTCTCCATTTTTGTCATAGGTCAATACAATCTCATTCTTATAAAATACTTGATGATTCAATTCTGCATGGTATATTTGATTCTTTATTTGGGTGATGCAGGTGCATGGTCTACATATTCACGTTTCTTTACAATTATGATCAAGAAAAGATATGATTATGTGGTGGTCATCTTCATTATAACATTCAATTTCATAGCCATTTCCAGTTATCGTGCTGAAAATATTTTTAAAATGGCGTATCAACAAATGTCTATGATGGTCATCGGTTGTGCGCTCTCTTTTGCTATTAATGTGATCATTTTTCCTGTATGGGCTGGAGATGATCTTCACAATTCCATTTTATGTTATATGGAAGTATTAGCTGAATCTCTGGAAGGTAAGGCGTAGCCATAAACTACAATAAATGCGACGTTTATTATTTTCATGAAAATGGATTGGGATAAATATATATAGTTTTAAATTGTTAACCTGAATTTAATTAGATTATAGATTTTGAAACTATTTTAAAATTGCAATGACAAAAATAACTCAATTTTATATTCATTTCAAACAATTCCCTAAATCTATAATACAAATAAGGATGGCAGCCACACCTCGGAAATCTGCCATCCAAATAAGGATGGCTGCCATGCCTTTGACATTATCTCTCCCTTCTGTAAGTATATTTCAAAAACAATTTTAGTATCATTAGGGTCATGTTCCCCCAAAAGTAGGAAATGTTGTAAAAATAACGGTATATAAAAATGCTTGTACTTTTTAACACAAAATTTGGTTGTATGCTAGCAGAATGTGTCAACAAATACTTCGGGGAGCCAAAAGATTGCCAGGAATCAGGGTATGATGACGTTCCAAGAGGCTGTAAATTTGTGCTGAACTCGAAAGCCACGGAACAGACATTGGTAAATATCATACTGCATAAGTGTGTACTGTGGTTTCTTATTGTATAAACATGGTGATCCGTTTACTAAGAAATTTATGTGAATTTTACAGGCGAGTTTTGCCACTTGGGAGCCACCACATGGACGTTTCTTCTTCAGATATCCATGGAATCTATATGAAAAAGTTGGAAACATGACACGACATTGGGCCTACTCTGCGGAGGCTTTAAATGGATTTTTAAAATCTGAGATTCAGGTATTGGTCGAAATTTCGATGCAATACTATTGCTTTTTCGTACAATGATTAATTTCTCATCGTATAATCATTGATATTCATCTTATTTGTTCAGGCTCCTTTGGCAGTAAGAGAAATTTTGAAAAAGTCATTCATAGACATCGGCAGAGAATCCGCAAACATTCTGCGTGAACTGGCTGAGAGAATAAGGACGACCAGAAGAAGTAAAAGTTCGCATTTAATGATGGATCGGTTAAGAACAGTCGTGGGGAATCTGCAAAATTCCCTGAGAGCTCAGCCACAGCTTTTCATCGATACTAAGAGCTGGCAAGTTCTGGACGAGAAGTCCTTCAGAGTTCCAGAAAATTTCTTGGAAGGTTTAACTACAACGGAAAATTTACAGAGCTCGTCAATACTAAAGCCGGCAAAAGAGGCTGATCTGATAAATAGAGAGTCAACTGGAATTACTATGGAGGAGAAAGAGATGCAAGCAGATACCTCAAGAGATCCAGCTGGCAAAATTTGTGAAATGAGAGAAATGAAGCAAAGCAGTTGGCCATTTATGGAGATCCTTCCTCTTGTTAGCTTTTCTGCTTTGCTAATAGAAACAGTGGCAAAGTTAGAGAGTGTGATCATGGCAGTAGAAGAGCTTGAAGAGGCCATCTTTAGAAACACTGATCAGTAGGCAAGTGAATCCCTGCCATCAACATCATTGACACAAACAACTAGCACCAGCTGCACCAGGTTGTCAACTTCAAGTAAACAAATAGCACCAGCTGCTTAATCCCCATCATTATAACCAGTTAAAACTATGCTCACTAGTCACTACAACTAGTACGACTGGTTAACAGCCTCACCAGTTCGTCACTCGTACGAAAACTGACAAAAAGCAAGACCGTCGTCGAATGAACAAATAATACCTGAAAGATGCATGGCCAAACGAGATTTGGCAGAAGAAGTGTCGAGTTATAAGGCAAGTCAGATAACACTTCCTTCTGGTCTTCGGTTGCTACCTCCGCAGGACACTCCATCATAATCCACCTTGGAATAACGCAAGTAAAGAGCTGACTGTGGAGAAAGTCAGTGGGAAGCCTGAGATTATTTCTTAATTTATTTGTTCATCAATGTTGATTTAATATTGTTAAGAACCTAAACATACCAATGGCCTCCAAGACCATTAATTTTATTAAGATATATTTAAACGAGTGTTTTCAATGCATTTTTTATCCAATAGAAGGTTGATGAAGTCGTTTTCAACCTTTAGAAAGGAAAGAAGTAGAGGTCCGGAAACTTTAAACAAATTATATGTTATTAAATACTATGATTTTTTTTAAATATTTACATTAAGAAATTTCTCACATTATAGTGATAAGAATGTTTAGTGATGAGCACCCTTTTCTTGCGATTTTAAATTAGTAATTTCAATAAATTGAGGCATGTAATATGAAAAAGAGCTCTTCTAGCCATATTTTTTTACTATAATTAAGTTTGATAAAACTATATTTTCATTACTCATCAGTCTAATTTATCACCTCAATCGAAGCTGGGAGTTGAGTATTGAACCAATAAATTCACACTCAAAACTACCTTGCATCCAATCACCATCTCTCAAAAACCCCATACACACTATATACATTATATTTGTAATTAGCATCTTATTGTGCTTTCCATATACACAAGTCAATACTTTATAAATCATAAACTATATAAACATACATGATGTATATCATGACGGTGTGAATTTACTGAGACACAAGAATTTATATCCATAACCAATATTCCACATTATTGAATAAATGCTCTATATTAGCTCTTAGGTAAAATTCCATATAAGGGTATAGTAAAATGCGAACCACCTTAGATCAACTTTGGTGAACGGTTCTATGTGACATTTTTATAGCATTCTTCACTACTAATTATGTAGAGCATATTACCGTCACCCATTTTCTTTTGACACAAGTACGAGAGATATTTTCCATATTATCAATCACCATCACCAACCAAAGTGTTAAAATAATAATCACGTCAACTGGTCACATGATAGCGAACACTATTTTATATAGCTAGCAATGAAGGCGACGGAAATATGAAATAAATTCCAGTTGGTGGAGGTCACTGTAGAATCTCCAACTCTCTTCATGTATAAATTGCAATGTTTAGAAATGAAATATCCAAGCTTTCTGTGTGAGTGTTATCTCTGATATGATATCAGAGCCTTGTGAAGCCTTTGTGTTTTCTAAGCGTTGCATGGAAGGTGTGGTGAAGTTTGTAGAAGTTGTCGCAACCATTGAGTTGTTGTCTGCCAATTAGTGTTCAAACATTGATTGAATATTCAGAAGCGTGAGCAAATTGATGGAAATTTCTGATAATTTCAAACAAAACAGAGGAAGCAAAGTTCCTCAACTCAACACAAAGAAATGAGAGAAATCTGGACAAAGAAGATATGGAGAAAAGCTTTGTTTTTTATTAACCATAAAAATGACAATAAAAATTACAAACTTCTTCAGAACTACAGTTCTGGAATAATCAAAAACTCCATACTCTGTTTTTTACACAGATTCGTGTTTCAGCATCTGGCAGACAGTTGCTGAAACACCACACAGTCTGTTGCTGAAACACACAGACAGTTGCTGAAACAGCCTGTAGAATGCATTGCTGCTCCAAAACACAGCGACTCTGTTTTTTCACTATTTTTCCTGCTCCGCCTTCTTCTCTGTCTTTTTTCTATTTCTCAAACTCTCTAACCTTAAAAAGAACTGTTGTTCATTACATTTATAAGTAAAAAACATTTTTGACTTATAATATTTAAAAATACAAAATATCTTCTAAAACTTATCTACGTATTGAATGCAGCAAGCGGTGGGAGTTAACGTGCCGGCTTTTGGAAAAATGAAGTCGGCTGTCTGCCAGCTCAATAACTTCTGCAAATTTAATGCTTGACTTTCAGGTATCCGCCTTGCTGAAATATCTGCGGCAATCAGATTTTCTGTCTAGCTGTTTTATGTTGCAGTTGGAATTAAATTCCAACACTCCCCCTTAATTTCAACTGCTGGGTTTTTCTGCATACCCAGGCATTTCCTGAAATGATCAAAACTTTTCTTTCCCAATGGTTTTGTCAAGATGTCAGCTAGTTGATCCTCTGTTCTGCAGTGCTGCAAAACAATCTCACCATTGTTAACCAATTCACGTATGAAGTGAAATTTGATGTCTATGTGCTTTGTCCTTTTATGAAAAACAGAGTTTTTAGACAATGCTATTGCCGAGCTATTGTCACAGTAAATGGTTGTGCCCTTTTCTTGTTCATGACACAAATCTCTGAGAACTCTTCTCAGCCACACTGCTTGGCATGCTGCTGCTGTTGCTGCCACATACTCTGCCTCTGCTGTTGACAAAGCCACAATAGGTTGCTTCTTGGAAGCCCATGAGATGGCTCTCGATCCCATATGAAACACATATCCCGATGTGCTTTTCTTGTCATCAACACTTCCAGCCCAATCACTGTCAGTGTACCCTGTCAACATGAAACTTTCAGAAGAGGAGTATAAAATACCAAACCCCTTCGTTCCATTCACATACCCTAGAATCCTCTTGGTTGCCTGCCAATGAGTCTCTTTCGGTCTTTCCATGAATCTGGAGATTAAACTCACAGTGCGCATAATGTCCGGCCTAGTTGTAGTCAAGTACATGAGGCTGCCAACTATGCTCTTGTATAACTTTGGATCAAAATCCTTGCTGTTGTCTTCTTTGGTCAATTTCAACCCCATTACAGTTGGAGTCACAGCTGCCTTGTTGTTCTGCATGTTAAATCTCTTCAACATTGCTTCTACATATTTAACTTGGGAAATAAAAACACCATTTTCACTTTGGTCTACTTCAATTCCAAGAAAATATCTTAAGAAGCCCAAGTCATTCATTTCAAATTCACTTTTCATTACTGCTTCAAAATCAGCAATGAGAGAAGCATCATTGCTAGTAAAGATTAAATTGTCTACATATAAAACAACAATAAGAATCTTACCATCATTCTCCTTTATGTAGAGTGTGGGTTCACCATCACACTTCTCAAACCCATTCTCAATCAGATAAGCATCTATTTTGCTCTACCATGCTCTTGGAGCTTGCTTGAGCCCATAAAGAGCCTTCTTTAGTTTGCAGAATTTATGCTCTTGGCCTTCAACTTCAAAGCCTGGAGGTTATTCAACATATACCTCTTCTTTTAACACTCCATTCAGGAATGCAGATTTAACATCCATCTGATAAATATTCCATTTGTGTTGTGCCACAATAGACAACACTGTTCTGACTGTTTCCATCCTCGCTATTGGTGCAAAGGTTTCATCATAGTCTCTGCCTTGTTGTTGCTTGTAGCCTTTCACAACAAGTCTTGCTTTATGCCTGTCAATCTTGCCTTCAGCATTGCTTTTGGTCTTATAGACCCACTTAAATCCAATGGCATCTTTGCCTTCAGGGAGGTCCACTAACTCTCGTGTTTTACTCTTTTCAATTGCACCAATTTCTTCATTCATTGCTTCAATCCAGTTATCTTCATTTACAACATCTTCAAAATGAATTGGGTCATCAACATGACAATATAAAGTGAATAATGAATTCAGACCAGTATTGTTACTTACCTCTCCTTGTTCATAAATCTCATTCAGATTTCTGAATCTTGGTCTTCTTGGTGTGCTTGGAGTTCCATCTGAACTTGAGGTTATGACTGATCCCTGTGGTGTGCTTGGAGAAGCACTTCCTTGACTTCTCAAGGCTGTTCGAATTCCAGCTTGTGGTGTGGTTTGTTGTACTTGCTGTGGTGGAGGAGGAGCCACCAAATAAGGGTTATTTGCTTCTGTCCCTTCCTCTTCTTCTTCGTGAGACACTATTGTCTTCACATTCACTGTCTTCTCTAAGCTTCCATCCCAAGTTTCATCTTCAATTAACTGCACATCTCTGCTTACTATCAACTTCTTGGTGGATGGATTATAGAGTTTGTATGCTTTTGACTCATCACAATAGCCAATAAAGACACACTTCTCCCCCTTACTGTCAAGCTTCTTCCTTAGCTGATCCGGTACATGTGCATATGCTACACAGCCGAATACTCTCATGTGAGTGACAGTCTGCTTTTGACCACTCCATGCTTCTTCTGGTATTTTGTTCATGACAACTTTAGTTGGGCATCTATTCAAGATGTAAACTACGCAAGCGACAGCTTCTGCCCAATACTCATGCGGCAAGTGTTTTGCCTTCAGCATACTCCTGACCATGTCTTGAATGGTCCTATTCTTCCTTTCTGCAACACCGTTTTGCTGAGGTGTATACCTCGCGGTGAACTGCTTTTGTATGTCGTTCTCTCTGCAAAAACGCAGAAAGTATTTGGAGATGTAATCTCCACCTCTATCTGTTCTGAGCACTTTGATATAATTCCCACACTGTTTTTCAACAAGAGTTTTGAAGTGGCGGAATTTCTCAACCACTTCACTCTTTTGTTTCAGCACATACACCCATGTTTTTCTGGTGTAATCATCAATGAAAGTTAAAACATATTTATTTCTGGCAAATGATGGTATTTGCATCGGTCCACACACATCAGAGTGAACAATTTCCAAGGGTGCTTTTGCCCTTATACTCTTTCCTTCTGGAAAGCTTTCTTTGTGTTGCTTGCCCAAGATGCAGCCTTCACAAAGGCTGTCCGGTTTCTCGATCAATGGCAATCCCTTTACCATTCCCTTTCTGTGCAACAGATTCAAGCCTCTGAAATTGAGATGTCCAAATCTCAAGTGCCACAACCAATTCTCATCTTTCACTTGTTCTTGAAAGACTTCTTGTGTTACAGCTGCAATAGTTCTTCCTTCCTTCAAATCTGCCCTGAGTTTGAGCGGAAACATTCTATTGCTGGTCATCTGCACCTGTGCAATGATCTTCTTACTTGGAGGTATGTCTCTGATTGTACACATATCATCTTTGAAGAACACATTGTAACCTTTATCAATGAGCTGTCCAATGCTCAAAAGATTACATTTCAGACCAGGTACATAGTATACCTCTGGCACAATCATCTGTTCTCCATTTCTTGGTCGGACACTGACTCTGCCCTTACCCTTGACATATATCTTACTATCAGTTCTTGTTGTTACCTCAGATTTCACATTTTCATCCAGATTGGCAAACATTGCAATATTTCCAGTCATGTGATTACTACAACCTGAGTCTAAGAACCAAAAATCTTCTTGTTTGTCTTGTGCAACGTTACACGTTAATAGCACAATCTTTGGATTCTTATCTTCTTCATTTGCAAATTTAGCATTCTGCCTATTATTCATGTCATTTTGTTTTTTCGTACATTCATTGGCATAGTGCCCATATTTCTTACAATAATGACATTGGACTTGGGATTTGTCATACCTTTGTCCATGAGCTTGCTGTTTGCTTGAACCTTCATCTTGGTTCTGATTGCAGCTCCTTCCGCTTGTGCTTGCAGGATTATTTTGCCTTTGTTTTGGCTTCTTCCACGACCTCTGTTATTTGCTTTGCCTCGACCTTTTCCTTGGCCAAAAGACATCTGAGTCTTAAAAGCTTGCTCAAAAGAGGAATCTGTTCCTCTACTCAGTCTGTGTTCATGAGACATAAGAGAAGCACTTAGTTCATCTACAGTGAACTGTGAGAGATCCTTTGTTTCTTCTATTGCTACCACAACAGCTTCAAACCTTGAGGGTAAACTTCTCAAGATCTTCTCTACAATCCTTCTTTCTTCAAGAATTTCACCATGAGATCTTATCTGGGTTATCAACCCAATAACCTGAGTGAAGAATGAATCTAGTGTATCAGATTCCTTCATGTTGAGTGTTTCAAAGTCTCTCCTCAACATCTGCAACTTTGCAATCTTCACCTTCTCCATGCCTTGATACGCAGTTTTGAGAATATCCCATGTCTCTTTGGATTTTGTTGCTGCTACAATCCGTGGAAAAATACTTTCATGTACTGATTGCAAGAGAAAAAAGTGGGCTTTGGCATCCTTCTTCCTGTCACTCTTCAACTGGTCTCTTTCTGCTACTGTCAAAGCAGCCAATGCTGCTGCATCTGCAGGTTCAACATAGCCAGTTTTAACCAGCTCCCATATTCCTTGAGAAGCAAACAATGCTTTCATTGTTATGGACCAATAACTGTGATTTTTCCATTAAATTGTGGCAGTTGGGAATTTTTCAACCCAGTTCCAGCATCTGCCATCTTAACCTGTATAAGTAAAGAAGAGATACTGACTGTATAATAAAACAAGCAAGAACTTTCTCTGCTGGAGAAATCTGCTCAATTAAGCTTCTTACAGCTCCTGCAATGGAAAAAACAAACTCTGTTTTTGTCTCACTGAGTGCCTAGACCAGCTCTGATACCATGATGGAAATTTCTGATAATTTCAAACAAAACAGAGGAAGCAAAGTTCCTCAACTCAACACAAAGAAATGAGAGAAATCTGGACAAAGAAGATATGGAGAAAAGCTCTGTTTTTTATTAACCATAAAAATGACAATAAAAATTACAAACTTCTTCAGAACTACAGTTCTGGAATAATCAAAAACTCCATACTCTGTTTTTTACACAGATTCATGTTTCAGCATCTGGCAGACAATTGCTGAAACACCACACAGTCTGTTGCTGAAACACACAGACAATTGCTGAAATAGCCTGTAGAATGCATTGCTGCTCCAAAACACAACGACTTTGTTTTTTCCCTGTTTTTCCTGCTCTGCCTTCTTCTCTGTCTTTTTTCTATTTCTCAAACTCTCTAACCTTAAAAAGAACTGATGTTCATTACATTTATAAGTAAAAAACATTTTTGACTTATAATATTTAAAAATACAAAATATCTTCTAAAGATTATCTGCGTATTGAATGGAGCAAGCGGTGGGAGTTAACGTGCTGGCTTTTGGAAAAATGAAGTCGGCTGTCTGCCGACTCAATAACTTCTGCAAATTTAATGCTTGATTTTCAGGCATCCGCCTTGCTGAAATATCTGCGGCAATCAGATTTTCTATCCAGCTGTTTTATGTTGCAGTTGGAATTAAATTCCAACACAAATCTTGGGCTTCCATCACACCGTGGCGTGGTAAAAAGGAGGATATTCAGAAGCGTCCTGCCTTAAATTGTTTCAAAAAGCGACTATGGAAATATTTCTACCACCAGTCTGAAGGAGCCTGTGGCAGAGCTTCCAGCGACAAATTATTTGGAACGAGGTATTGAACCATCGCCTAGTTTTGGGGGAAATGCTTTCTTGAAAGACTGTCGTGTTGAAACTTGAAATCCTTTGAAATTGGATGGACGTAAGTGTGAATGAGATGTACTCTACGGTGCCTTCCATTATTGTGCCATATATTTTTAAGGTTGATTTGTTCGAGGTTGTTTTTTTTGGGAACATAAATGGTCTAGGGTTTTAGAGAATAATGCAAATTTAAAGCTCGGGTACCCTACTTTCCCCACCTTGTACACAGTATGAAACATAATATCCCAATATGTAATTGAACGTTTTGCTTGACATAAAATTAGTTGTTTTCAATTCTTCATTCAAATAACTCATACGTTGCTTGATACAAGTTTCTTTGTAGAAGTTCCATAAAAACATCAATATTCTCACCATCCTTTCTATATATATATATATGCATGGTAGAGGTTTCGAATCAAAAGTTCTTCTTTTTGACACCTTTTTGGACCTCATATAGTACCTGTCCATCTAATATTCCCTTCCCTTCATAGTTTATTTTCTATTTATAAGTGTCAATGGAGAGTTTGTTGTTTATTTTTTTTGGGTAGGGAGGGGATGCTGAGTGGGTGAGGCAATGGTGGAATGGCCTATGTCTAACCTCTACATGATCAAACAATTTAAGATGGGAAACAATTCATTATCCTTCATTGTATTAATTTGTTTGGGAATAATCAACCTAGAGGTGGATGTGTTCTTAGTTGGGTCTTTGTAAGTCAAATTTTTTTTGTTACCATTATTCACGACTTAAATACATTATTTTCTTTTAATAAACTACAAATAATTTTGAGCCAAAGAAGCTAGACTGAGAAAAGTAAGTTTTTTAAAAATACATTATTACTTTATAAAATAAAAATATAGTGACATTAATAAACAATTATATACATTTTAGAATATATTTATATAAATACTTAGATGAGAATTTAAGAATCATAAAATATTTTTTCAAATGGATTAAATTACATTTAAAGTAACAGTAATATTATTTTAAAGACAATTTTTGTTCTCCCTTATATTGAGCTATAATGTCTCTAAATCCAAAAATTATTCTAACTACTTTATAGTGAATGTTAACTTAACAACTATATTAAATGGATTTTTAATTTTAATATAGTCACTATTGTAATATAATTTTTAGAGACATAACAACTATATTATATAGATTTTTAATTCTAATAATATTGTAATATAATTGTTAGAAACATAAAAAAAAAACATTCTAAATCATATAATTGTTAGAGACATAAGAAAATTCACTCTAAATCAAATAAACTAGAATTACAAATAAATCACTATTATCTAGAGGTATCACTAATTCTAATAATAGCTTCAATAAAGAAAGTAAATTTTCAAAAAATAGATTATAAATTATAATTATATGAACAATGATAAAAACTTATTGACATATTAAATTAAATTAACAAAAACTCATATATATTTTTAATGATGACAAATTATAAACTAATTCTAATAATAGCTTCAATAAAGAAAGTAAATTTTCAAAAAATAGATTATAAATTATAATTATATGAACAATGATAAAAACTTATTGACATATTAAATTAAATTAACAAAAACTCATATATATTTTTAATGATGACAAATTATAAATAATAAAATATTTGTCAAATAAATTAATTACAGAGTTGAATTGAAATACACCTAAGAAAATTCTAACATGGCTTTACAGTCCATTTGTGTTCTGTTGAGTGTTGAATTTATCTCTTATCTCTTAGATTATGAGATATTCTCAAGATTTACAGTAAAAATAAAGATATCGATTGTAGAAGCGTCTGGACCCCAAAATTATTAGAGCTACTTATAGCCAAATCAAAATTATTTTAACAACTATATTAAATAGATACTTAATTCTAATATATTATTTTTTAGAGTTTGTTAGGAATTTAAGGAGAAATTTGGTTAAATGTATGTTTAAATGTTGCGTTGCATCCAACAACGTTGAGTTGAAAGAAGTATGAAAGTTGCGTCATTACTTGCATAGGAGTCCATTGGGTTGAAGAAGATATGTATGTGCAATTTAGTTGAAGGTTTTGTTCTATTTGTGCTCGGCTTGAAATAAACCATGTAAATTTGTTTATAAAATTAAAATAAATAACTTTTTTTTTATTTTAGTGAACACTTAAGTATATTTAATTTTTTTTACAAGCTAAAATAAATAATACTCAAATGCAATTTTATCTGGTGAAAATTATAGACTAAAAAGAAAGAAATAAATATCTTAAGAAGCACTGGTGGAAAAAATAGACTCCAAAGTGAAATAGAATAGTCAGATTTGATTTTATTAAATACTTAAGTATCATTATTAAAAAAAATGTTAAAAAGTTAAGGTAAATATATTCCAGGCAATTTTACCTCGTGAAAAAAGATTGACTACTAATGAAAAAATAAAAATCTTAAAGCGGACTTGGGAAAAAATAGAATGCGAAGAGAAACACAACTATCAAACTTTGGGAAAAAAAAAGAAATCTATGAAGTGGAACATTAATATCCAGGAAAAGATGGATGTGACTACAATTCGGAAGAAATTCCAGGAGCATCTGGTTAGCAGAATATCACGGGATTTCAAGCAATGGAAAATATCTGTTCTTTCTGTGTGCACGACGATTTGGCAAGTAGGTGCAGAGGATCCTCGAAAAGTTATCCATTCCATGAAAGTTGGGCTTGCACTGTCTCTAGTGTCTCTTTTCTACTTCGTGAGGCCAATATTTCACACCTTTGGTGGGAATGCCATATGGGCCAGAGCTGCTGTCGTGTTGTTCTTTGAATTCACTGTAGGTAATTATATATAAAACTCTTTCCTCTTTGTTTATCAGATTTTGAAATATTTTAGATTTTATAATATTTTAGAAATTTGTAATCACTTAACTATAGTATTAAAATCACCAAAATCCTGGGTACTTAATTTGCTATATTAAAATCTCCATGATACTGCTGAGATACAGCGCTCTCGGAAGTTTTTAATTTCCTCACAGAATTTACTAAGCAAGTGTTGGAGTAGTCGTTAATGGTGATACTAGAAATGAAGTTAGGAATGAACAATAGGGATTAACTATTATGTGTGATACTATAAATGAAGTTAGGAATGAACAATAGTGATGAGCATAATCACTATTAAGTGTGTTTGCTTAAAAATGAATAACTGAATTTGACATAACTGTTATGGTCAACTATAATAGATGAGAAAGTAAGAAGCAAAAGTGCAGTGAGCAATAAATTCTGAAACAGAAAAATCCATGAAGTTAGACCATCCCCGATGTTACACTTGAAATTGCAAATATCTTCCTTTTTGTCTTCTTTTTTATCTTTTACATTTTTCATCTTTAGTCTTCTTCCACTATTATCTTCTTTTTACTTCATTCTCTCTGTTGTTGCATCTCGTTATCATCATGACTATGCCCTATTACTAGACCAGTTATTCTGCTACAACTATACGGAATTAATATTTTGTGTCATTAATATAATGCAGGTGCAACGTTGAGCAAAGGTTTGAACATATCTTGTGCCACGTTCTTGGCGAGATTCTTAGGAGTCGGAGTGAGCTATGTTGCACAACTTACAGGGAGAAATTGTGAACTTGTTATACTGGGTGTCTCCATTTCCGTCATAGGTCAATACAATCTCATTCTTAAATACTTGAGGATTCAATTCTGCATGGTATATTCGATTCGTTACTTTTCAGGATTCTAATATATCTGGTTCGTTTGGGTGATGCCGGTGCATGGTCTACATATTCACGTTTCTTTACAGTTATGATCAAGAAAAGATATGATTATGTGGTGCTCATCTTCATTATAACATTCAATTTCATGGCCATTTCCAGTTATCGTGCTGAAAATATTTTTAAAATGGCGTATCAACAAATGTCTATGATGGTCATCGGTTGTGCGCTCTCTTTTGCTATTAATGTAATCATTTTTCCTGTATGGGCTGGAGATGATCTTCACAATTCCATTTTATGTCATATGGAAGTATTAGCTGAGTCTCTAGAAGGTAAGGCGTCGCCAGAAACACCAATAAATGGGATGTTTATTATTTCATGAAAATTCATTATGATAAATATTTGTTTATTGTATTTGATGGTTTAGTTGAAAATAACAGAACATCAATTTTATTATTATATTTCGAAATATTGCCTAAATCTATAATACAAATAAGGATGGCTGCTATGCCTTTGACATTATCTCTCTTCTGTGAGCATATTTCAAAATGATGGTTTAATGATTGTTTGTATCTTTAGCGCCATGCTCGCCCAAAAGTAGCAAATGTTGTAAAAATATTTTTTAACACAATTTTTTGTTGTATACTAGCAGAATGTGTCAAAAAATACTTAGGGGAGCCAAAAGATGGCCATCAATCAGGCTATGATGAGGTTCCAAGAGCCTGTAAATTTGTGCTGAACTCGAAAACCACGGAAGAGACATTGGTAAATACCATACGGCATGTGTACTGTCGTTTCCTATTATTTAAACTTGGTAATCCTTTTACTAAGAAAATTATGTGAATTTCACAGGTGAGTTTTGCCATTTGGGAGCCACCACATGGACGTTTCTTCTTCAGATATCCATGGAATCTTTATGAAAAGGTTGGAAACATGACTCAACATTGCGCATACTCTGTGAAGGCTCTAAATGGATTTTTAAAATCTGAGATTCAGGTATTGGTCGAAATCTCGATGCAATTCTATTGCAATTTTGTACACTGATTATTTTATTCTCATGTAACCATTGGTGATGATATCATCTGTTCAGGATCATTTTGCGGTAAGAGAAAATG